>JAWZYV010018509.1:0-508450 GCA_038373885.1 Cheiracanthium punctorium
ACATTAAATAATTTAATCCGCGATTTGATTATTATTTTTTTATCCAACTTAAATTTCAATTCAACATTTAATTCCTTGTAGCTTATCTAATGTTCAACTGCGCTGACGTAATCGATTTTTAATCGAATATATTTGTTGCAATTAATTACATATTTGTGTTAGTTATTGTTACTTCGTTTTAACTGATTTTTTTTACAATTAATAAATTGATAAAATAAAGATTAGCTAATTTTTTCTCTCTACACATTTTTGTAATATAGTATTTCAACTCAATTAAGCATAGAAAATAATGTTAAATATATTTGCTCTTTTTATCAAATTAAATGATGATAATAATTTTTGATTGAAAAAAAACAAGATTTTTTTTTCAATTTTATGATAAATAACGTTTTAATATGAATTGCTATTATATATATAAATCAGTTCTTCTTTGTCTTCGTTTAATGGTGATTGAAAAAAAAAATGAACAAATATAAATAAATATTGAAAAATATATTGAAATAAATAAATTGAGCAACCATTTTTTAAATTTTTAAACAAACCGACGCAATTTGGTATCAGCAAAAGGCATATTTCATATTTATAGTATGTTTTATGATGCGTTTTCATTGTGCTACAACTCAACTCAACTCGGTTTACATTTTTAAAAAGAGAATTGTGGAAGTCGATGATTCAGAATTGAAGTAAGTGTTTGATTACTAGGTCTACGGTTTCCCACCTTTTTTTTCTGAATTAAGAATTTTTAGAACAATGTAGAAGGTGTATTTTTAATGTTAATTGAGAAGAAATATTTTCTCCTCAAGGAGAACGTTCAAAATTCAATGAAAGGACGGCCCATCGGCTGAGTTGGTGTACGTGATCTGGTGCTGCTCCGTGATGGCGGGCAAGGTGTTTACGTGTACCTGGAAAGGTCGCATGCAGGTGGGCAAGAATTCCCAAATTCCCAGTAAGGGAATGGAATGGAACGAGGGACAGAACAGTGTTTCCCCTCAGAGGGTTAATGTTCGTCCTTCGAGAAAGACCTTAGACCAGGGGCTACCAGAATTCCTCTACAGTTAATTTTCAAAGTCACCAAATTCGATCAAGAATATCTTACGTTTTTACATCACAGCTGGGTAGGAAAAAATTATTTTCTAGTCACTCTTATTGTTTAATGCAGTAAATAAAAAAATATGTAGAAAACTGTACTGTACATTTGGTAAAAGATCAGACATATATTTTAATTTTTAAATCAGCAAAGAGATCAATAAATTAATTTTATTTTTTCAGAATAATAAAGATCTTGCAATTATCACATTTAGAATATTTGACACAGAAAAATAATTACTGAAATATATACATATCTTTTTCCCCTTAAAAAACATTTAGCGAAATGAAATTTTAAAAAAAGAAAACTAACATAAGCCAAACTCCGTGATTTATTCTTTCCTTTTCTTTCTTTCTTTCTTTCTTTAGTTTTTAAAAATTAATGTTGTTTTTTAATATGTGATTTGTTTATGTAATACATTTCTAAAGCTATCATAATTAGATAAAATTGCATCAATAAATATAATTCAATGATGATAATTCTTTCTGTGAATAAATTGGTATCTGTTGAGGACAGGGTTGGCATGGTTTAAACCGACTGGTTTAAACCACGGTTTAAACCATGGTTTAAACCAAATGGTTTTTTTCTCAAAAAAACCAATTGGTTTTTTTAAAAGAATAATTTAAAATTACAAATACTACAGATAGAATACGTTCTAATATATTTTTAAATTATCCTCATAAGTATCAAGAATAAGTTTATTATATCACTCTAGATACCTTATTGTTTTATAATTATTAAAAATTATTAATTAAACTTAAATTATAGGCTGCATTTTTTACTTGAATAATGCTTGATACTTGAACTTTTCCAAAATAGAGTTTTTGTGTTTTAACAACTTATTTCTAAACCTTAAAAATATTATTTTGAACTAAATATCACCATTATTACTGATGAATCTAAGAGCAATATTCCATGTAAAATGCAGTAAACAATTACTATTGTATTATATTATACTAGCTGCCAAGGTGGCCAGCTTCGCCCCTCGCCATATCTTACCATATTTACTCAGTCAGTTTTGTCTAAATTATCGGAGTCCTTTCAACGAAAATCATATTTCATGGTTTTAACAGTATTTGTCATGAAATGTATTTAGGTTATGGTTGCTACAAATTTTGGGGGTATCATGACAAAAGCTGATGGTGACCATGGGACATGTGAATAGATCCGAAAGATTTTGGGGTCCTCATCATGGCATGGTGGTAATGTCACTGAAAATGGTAGATGGCCGAAGTGTGAGGGTCCCGGATTTGGGTCCCATCATGTGGCTGTCGATCTAACGGTCTGGAGTTTTGGTAGGTTTTCTCCAGATGTAACGTGGATACACGTTAAAACCCCGTAGAAAGTCCTCCTGCCAAGGCCTCCTATCCTTGGCAGATCACTCAGAGTACCGTTGCCATTAATCAAATAAAAAAAAACAATTTGCTTTTTCGTGTATGGAAACACGAAATAGCTAAAATATACTTCATTGCAAAGTAGTTTTTTTTTTTTTTAAATGTGCAATAAACGTGAAGTAAAAAAATCCGAAAGATTTTGCTTCTTTGCACATACATTGTTATTTTTTAATCTATCTACTGCGTGACACACGTAACCAGTAACAAATAGGCTTGCTTCACTTGATGTCATTGAACTGTTAATCTTGATTTTTGCACGTGTGTTATTGTTATTACGCTAATGTTTACATCTAGTTCTTGCCGCTCCCAGCATATAAATATCGTCAATTTTGGTACCGCATACATTAGCGTATTATATAAGTAGATACTAAATATAAAAAAATAGTATCTCTAAATAAAATATTAAAATTGAATGATTTCAATGTCCACATAAGTATAGCAACAATTTTTTATTTACTTTGTTTTAATTATTTTCAGAAGAAATATTAATTTTTATTTGAACATTTTACAAATAATTTTATTTATAAATATGTAACATGTAATTATAAAAGGATTAAAAAAAAAAACCTGGTTTAAACCAAAAAAACCCGGTTTAAACCAAATAAACCCGGTTTTTTGGTTTTTTTCAAATAAACCGGGTTTTTTTCCAACCCTGGTTGAGGAAGTAGCCCCCGTTCGCCATTTTCACGATAAGGTAAGTTAGTCATAATTACTTTTATTTATTATTTAAATTTCTGGAACTCTTCTTTTCTACATAATTTTAGAAATTTCCTATTGGAAAAGGTTATTTTTACAAAAGTTAAATACGTAACGAATTCATCCTTGGGTAGTACACCATGTATCTATCATTGAAGATATGAGTGTTATTTTACTGTTGATGCGAAAAACATGTGAAGAAATGCAGCTATATAACGGACGTTAAATTGGTGTATATTTTTTTTCTCATGTATGCTTATATAAAATTTATGGCAACCTCAAAAAATTCGTCCAATCGTAGAAGACCAGCAAATTATCCTAAAATCCAAGATTTTGAGAATTCAACGAAGGAAAAAGTCATCAAAGGACAGCAATGCTAATCTCACGCAACACGTTCGGCAATTTTGTAGTTATTATTTTTTCCCCTGGTAAAGAATTAAAGGAATTAACATTAAAAAATGTGAATCTTTGTCGTTATTTTAATAACCAAAGAGAGGGAGATTTTTTTTAAGATTTTGCACTCGCTGGATTCATTATTCAATATTTTAATATGATGATTAAATATAACTGAAAGAGAACTGAAATATAAATGAATTTCTAGAAATGTTTTGTAAAACAAATTGTAAAGTATCCTTAACAATTCTGGAATATTTAAAATGACCTGAAGAAAATAAAGATTTCATACACTTATGGATTTTGCTGTTAACTGTAAGTATTTTTTTTTTTTTTTTTTTTTTTTCAAGAAATGAGCAAGAAAGGGTCTTTACAAGTAAATCAAATGTTCAAAGTAAGTCTTTAAGTTTTGTTTTAAATGTAGTTTCTATCAAAAGCCTTTAAACTCTTCATAATAATAATAATAATAATAATAATAATAATAATAATAATAATTGGATGATTTGATTGTCAAATTTTTAAAAGCATTATTTACTTTCCCTAAAATGTAGTATTATAGAACTTTTTCCGAAAGTTAAAAATTGTTGCTATTATTATCACAAAAACATTTATTTTTTTATGAAATGTAAAACCTATTTAATTAAATGTTTTGCTAATAAATATTTAAGTGTTCATATTTAGATATGAATTGATTTGATTACAATATAGCGATTTTAAACTTAAATTGATATGCCTTTTATATATTTATCTAAAGTTATACAGAAGTTATACAGAACATTATTGTAATTTATTAGTTAAATGTGTTTAAACAAATAAATAATTGCTACAAATTATACATTAAATGTTGAGTTTGACCGAATTATTATATTATATTTATTTATTTTATTTAATGGCATAAAGACAAAAACATTTTTCATCTGTGTTACACCATTATTTTAGTATTTGAGAGGAGCTCCTTTTTCCATATTACCAGCGGGGCAAACAGGGCAACTGTCCGGGGCCAGCAGATTTTAGGTGCTTAAAGGTATTATATTTTACATTTTTATGATTTTACAATAAAATGACCAAAGAGAAAAAAATACCAAAGTTATATTATTTTTTAATTATAAAGCATACTTGCCAACTTTTACGCTTTCGGCTTATTTACGCTTTTTTACCGATTTTTAAGTAAAAACGCGCAATCCCAGTTTTTTTACGCTTTTTAATGATTTTTTTAATAATAAAATCCCGCCCCATATTTTGCTTTAAAAAATAATCTCTTAAAATTTATCATTCATGAGAGTTTTCCGCAGCATTCCACAGTTTTGTTAATTTTAGGATTACCGAATTTCTTCCCCCTCCTCCCCTTTCCCAGATCGACTAATTCAGTGGTTTGCTGTTTAAAATTCTGGCTAGGAAATTTCTTGAGTATGAATCAGCATCCCAATTTCAATGAATAAATATTTTTCCTTTAGTATATTTTATTTGAACCTCCAATACCATAAAAATTGATTCTTTTTTTAAATTTAAATTGCGTTAGTACCCCTTAAAAAGTCCCCTACCAAGGCACCCCCCATCCTTGGCAGATCGCCCTAGCGTAGCGTTGCCATAATCAAACAAACAATACTACAATTCAAATTTAAATTATTTTTAATCACTTTTCAAAAAATATATAATAGTAAAGAACATTTTTTTATTGAAGAGGACAGGTTCAAATATGAACGAAAATGATACAAAATTATAGTAATAATGAGGAGATTGAAACAAGGGATGTTTTGATTAGAAATATTTATGAAAGCAAAGAAAGAATAAACTTGGAATGTTATTATTATTATTATTATTATTATTCCTTTTCAGGTATAATTATACAGTACTTTCTTATTTGTTACAGAATTGATTTTTCTTCCTCCCTAACGTGTTTAAAATCGTATAAATTTTGTGTCTTATATGAATGCTTTCATTTAATGAAAATAACTAAATTTTATTTTTTTTAAGAAATATATATTAAGTGTGTGTGTTATGTAAAAATATTTTAAATATTTTACGCTAATTAAAATATGTAAATTGCTAAAACTCAAAATATCTCTTGAATTCATTTGATGAAAAGCATTAAAAATGCTGTGCTATTTGGTATCAAGTGCTATTTGGTAAAAAATAATTTAATATCGTTCACGCACTATTTGTCAAAAATCATAAAAAATGTGACGTTCGCGCATTGTTTTACACCTTGGGAATTTCAAAAGTTTGCAAGTATGTATAAATTATCAACAATGAAATTAATTCAAATGCGCATTTGTGTGTATAAATTAATTTAAACTTCTTTTCAATTCTTAGAAATGTTCTGTAGTTGATATAGCATAGCTCTCAACATGTACTGAACCTGCTACTTTGTAAGCATTAAATTTTTAATGTAAGAAAATAGCAAAATTTTTTTAATTAAATGAGTAAATTAGTTGTTATTTCAAAAAAATTAATGTCTATAAAAAGTAGTTGAGTATACCGTAGAGCCAGAAATATCTAATATATTTATTATTTACGTAAATTTTAAATTGCTTTTATATTGATTAATAAAAGAGCATTCTAGTTATGCAGCAAAATTTAATAACGTAATTTAATGAAGTACATAACAATCCCATTTTTGTTTATTTATCTTATTTGTTTTGATATTGTTTTAAATTATTGCATATTATTATTTAAATTAATGGTAAACTGCGATGTATTAAAATTATGGCTAACATTTAAAAGTTCTTGTTTGAAAATAATGGGAAAATTACATTATTAATCAATTCAACCGTAATTACAATTTATGGCAGAATCGTAAATATTTTCTTTTATTTTTTTCAGTATTAGTTGCTTAATCATTTTGAAAAGAACGCACTAATAGTACAATACTATTTAATATATGCAAAACACTTTAAATTTTTATGATATTGTTCATTCACAATATTCATTTTATTTTATACTTTTAAAAAAATCTCGATAAGATTAACAAACTAGGTACTGTATCTTGTCTTGAAATTTTAATGTTTACTTGATTATATTTTGCTATAAAAATTCATTTAATTTTGACGGTAAAGCTGTGAGACAAAATACAGAAAAAAAATCATAGCAAAATATTAAATTAAATTAAAACTACTCTTATTTTGGTGTAATTCTATTTAGAAAACCATCATACTTTTTAAATGCTTTCCAATTTTTCAAAAGAACAGGTCGAAATGTCATAATTTAATGTTTATTACATTTGAGTTTTGAATCTCATGTAAACATTAAGTAGAAGCAATCGTTTATAATATTTTGATATTTGTGTAAAATTGTTTAAATTTAATTAATAAAATAGCGTATGTTGAAAAGAGTTACAAAGTGTAAGCAGTATTTGGAAATTTGCCTAATATTACAATGATGATTGAAAATTATAAATGTGTTGCCTAGTCTGAATTTTCTAAAATAGAAATTCAATTTGTTATTCATGTAACTTAAAATTTACCTAAATTCAGATTGTTTCGATTTGTTTGTAAGCTAAATTTTACCATTTAAAAATATTCTTTCATATATAAATCAATATAATAAATCTAAAATAGTTGTCTTAAAAAAAGAAGAAAGAAAAAGAAAAACCGTGTCAAACACACTTTATATTTTGCATGAATCTTCCTAATAACAAGTTCTTTTCATTCTTTTAAAGTAAAAAATAATCACCTAGTGTATCTAAGAGTAGTTGTTTCTAAACAAAACTGGAATAAAACATCCGGATTTTCAACAACTAGATAAATCAGTTTAAAACAAAACGTTTTTCTGCTAAAATTTCCCCTATTTTTAACGACAATTTAGACAGGGTGAAATAATAAATCAGTTCAAATAAAGTCATATATAAATCAATATAATAAATCTAAAATAGCTGTCTTAAAAAAAGAAGAAAACCGTGTCAAACACACTTTATATTTTGCATGAATCTTCCTAATAACAAGTTCTTTTCATTCTTTTAAAGTAAAAAATAATCGCCTAGTGTATCTAAGAGTAGTTGTTTCTAAACAAAAGTGGAATAAAACATCCGGATTTTCAACAACTAGGTAAATCAGTTTAAAACAAAACGTTTTTCTGCTAAAATTTCCCCTATTTTTAACGACAATTTAGACGGGGTGAAATAATAAATCAGTTCAAATAAAGTCATATATAAATCAATATAATAAATCTAAAATAGCTGTCTTAAAAAAAGAAGAAAGAAAAAGAAAAACCGTGTCAAACACACTTTATATTTTGCATGAATCTTCCTAATAACAAGTTCTTTTCATTCTTTTAAAGTAAAAAATAATCGCCTAGTGTATCTAAGAGTAGTTGTTTCTAAACAAAAGTGGAATAAAACATCCGGATTTTCAACAACTAGGTAAATCAGTTTAAAACAAAACGTTTTTCTGCCAAAATTTCCCCTATTTTTAACGACAATTTAGACGGGGTGAAAAAAAGTCTTCCAAAACTTTCTATAAAATTTTTAATTTAGATTAGCTGTATTTGTTGCGGCCAAAGTTAATTATAATTTTTATCGACATTTGTTTCTCAAAAATTGAATGCAAGAAAGTTTTGAGAAAATACATCATATACCAGATTATATACTGAAATTAAAGTCAATATGATACAATATTAAAATTCATTACTATTAACTAAGTATTTTATTTGAACCTAAGTCATTAATAAGCTGAAAACCATTCCGATTTAATCGTATTTGTTCCGATTTTCAATCCTTGTTACGGATATACGATTTTCGTCTATATTCAGCCAATTTTTCATAACTGCCAACCAAAGGCGGCCCAGGGGGCACGCGCCCCTCCGAGTAAAATATATTTACATTAGATGAATGGGGCTTTCACCAATATTAAGTGGGTTTTACACTAGGTAAAATAAGTATTCACTATTTGCGCCCCCCTCCGAAAAAGTTTCTGGATCCGTAGTTGCTGCCAACTCAATTTCAATATTTTTGTTCCCTTTAGATAAATGAGTATTTTCGTTTAAATGTTTCTTTATTCGTATCTCTAATGCAGTTACAAGGTACATAAATGCTTATATCGATTTATTTTTATAAATTAGTATGTATATTTTAAATACATCTGAAAATTTTTATGCAAAACGAAGAAATCACCGCATTAATTCTGTGATTTAAAAAGGGAGCAAATTTGTGTTGCATTGATTTTGTATGATTGGATGAGGAAAGAGTGTGCTTAATCTGCTTTCATTTTATTTTTTAAATATTCCAGTTTTTTAATATCTATTTTTAAAATAAAATCAAACATTTTTGTTCATGCAGCTAAACATAAAGGCACTTTTTTCATAGTATGTATGCTAATCTGTGTATTGATCTGTGCATTGTATGTCCTTGAAAACATTAATTTGTCTTGAATAGTTCTTGAAAAAAGTCTCTTTTATTTATTTACTTTTTTAAACATATACGATCCCTGATACCAGCAAAATATCGTGATTTATATCTCACCCTCTATGTTGATATATATTTATTTATTTATTTCTCTAGCAGGTTTGCAGTTGAGCATAATTTACTTCAAATAAATGGGTGAATTTGCGAAGTTTATCTCGGAGTTAGCTGTCTCTGTAGATTTTGAAGTGCCAATTTCGTAGTAGAAAAAATGTATAGATATACACATGTATGTTGACAATTTTGTCGAAAAATATTTAAACTTTTAACTTAAAAAGACGTTTTTCTGTTATAAAAATTACTTATCGCTGTGGAAAGTGAAGAATAAAATATTAGAAGCTTCCAAAGCCTTGTTGATTAGAATTTCATTTGTTGCTTTTTCAATACATTTGTTATTTTTTACATATATACATTTGTTATTTACAGAATACATTTGTTATTTACAGAGTACATTTGTTACATACATACATTTGTTATTTACAGAAACGCTTCCAAAATTTTTCCTTCGTTACCAAGTAATGCAGTTACTCTAAGACTTACGTCGAACGAGGATTGTTTTCAAAAAATTGAGTCTGTCAACTAAAAATTTACTAAAGTCTCTGTCAAAGAAATTTTTCATTAAAAAAAGTTCTGAATATCTCTGCCACTCAAAAACTGTTTAGTAGCTAGAAAACTTTCTGTCCCACAAATTTAACATGCCTTTTTTTTTGTATGATTATAGAAACATATTAGCATAGAATCGACTCTAAATCCCTGGATTCAGAGTCCAGTAAAGTTTGAGTCAGTAAACTTTCGCACTTTCATGTCCATATTTTTCTATAACAATGTATAAGTCATTAATGTATAAACGCGAGTTAGGATTTTTAGTTCAAGTCAAATATGAATACGAGCTATCTAGTCAATTCGTAATAGGAATATCTGATTCCGGGATTTTGAACGTACATAATAAATAGAGTTATAAGTAAATATATGTACAAGGCACCATTTTACCATGAAAGTCTCCAGAATTTCTAGTTAACCCTCTATCAGTATCACCGTAATAACTTATACCGTGTCGATTTCCTGAAGAGACACTCATTACACGCTTACCCTCATTCTTCACCCAAAGCTCTATTTTTTTAATGAATAGCATATATTGACCACTCATTTAGCTCAAATACTATTACCATTTGTAAATAATTTAGTGGATGTCAGTTACAATAAAAATCTGCGGCACACCAAACTTGCGGGCTGCAAATGCAGTTGAATTCGGTTGTTCTGAGGTCGTTTTTAATTATAACCCTCTTATAATCATGCAAGAAAATTTTCAGCCTTTTGGCTGAATTCAGTCTTTTCAACATTATTCAAGATATTTTTTAACATCCATGCAAAATTGAAGTGAAACATTAAGCAATTTTTTTCTTCTTTATTGAAATAATAAGTTAATAAATTGCTTATTGAAAAAATTAAAAAAAAAATTTTTTTACCTTATGTATCCATTAGATGCAGTGCATTTATGGGCATTTGACTACATATATATGAATTTTCAGTTAAATATTAACATAGCTTTGCTTATTTGACATTTAGTATTTAAATTAGTTTAATAATGAATACATATAAAACAATAATAGTAAGTAATATGTTAATTGTGTGATAATTTATTAGAGATCTGTATGATTCGCAAAGTTCAGTCTTTTTAGCTATTCGTGCTTTCAGGACGTTATAATGTCAAAACATTATCTATCCCTTCAATAATATTATAGTAACCGAGTTCAACTGTATAACTATTATTTCTGAAGTATTAATTTCACCCTTTCAGAGCTGATTAAATTATTTTTCTTTTGATAATAACTATTAAATTTGTAACAAAAAAAAAAAGTAAAAGATCCTGGTTATTCAATTTTTTCTAAAAATTTAATAAGAGGCAGTTAAAAAAACTCTTTTCTTAAGTTAGTTTTTCCACCTGTGCTCAAATTAGGGCATGTATCCTGTACAATAGTATAGGTAATTTTTGCGTTCTCTATTGTGGGCGCAGGGTCTGAAAACGCGATTTATTTTACGAAATTTAAGTGTTTTTTAATAATTTGCATACAATTTTAAAAATAAATATTTTAATTCATTAATTCTGAGACAATTGTCTATTTTACAGAATTTTTCACTTAATATATTTCTACACCTTTGGGGGAGGGGGGACGGTTAGCACCTGCGTAAAAAACTTCACTGCTAAAAACCTTTCAAGAGTTAATTTAAAATTCATTTTCAAATAAAGAAGTTAAGTTACTTTACCAGAGCATTTTGCTCAGTATTTATCCTTAATATTGACAAATTTTCATTTATTGTAGCAGGAACTTGTAGCCATATGGTGCAACTTATATAACACTCTGATGAAAATTTTGTTGTATAAATGATAATTTATGTCGTCCTATATTCTAAAGCAGATAGTACTTATATAAGCAGTCAAATTCCGAAGATCCACCAGGTATAGTACTACATATGTTAAACAGTATTACTCTATTTTTACTGTAAATAAAGATATATCATTTCTCTTGTTTACTGTTTGGTAATTTTGTACTTTGTACATGCACAAGTAATATTACATCTGTTATTTTTCATTCTTTAAGTTTTATACTTTAAGTAAGATAATGCACTTAATTCTACACGTTACTCAAAACCGTAGTCACGAAAAAAATTCAGGAGGTGAGGGGATCATGTTTTATGTTTTAATGTGGTAGTTTTATGAATATACATCTACAAATAGCCATATATGTTCCTGAACGTTTAGTGTATTGGGGGTGCGGTATTAAACTCCCATTCCTTCCTTGGCTAATGGTTTTAATTATACCATAAATGTCCTACAAATGACGGTGTACGAACTGTATTTATACAGAAGAAAGTATTAATATGGCCACTGTCGAATATTTTTAAATTAAGAAATTGTGCAACTTTTAAAAAGTGATTAGGTTGGGTTTAAGAATAATGATGAAGAACACACACGCTTTACAAATACTTGAGCACAAACTATACATACTTCATAAACCTTTAGAGATGACAAAAATGCAGTTTCAGTAATGCAGTTCATAAAAAAAAAATGAAAGGGTATAAAAGACTAGTTATTTATGTGATTATGAAGACAGGAAATCAAAAGAAATGTGAAAGCTGTATCCTATTCTATTCTATTTATAAATAAATACAAAAACAAAACAAAAAAAAGTGTGTTTGAGAATAAGAGAGTCTTGCTTGCTTTCTCACTCACTAATCAGTTCAAGTTTTACTCATGAACCAGATAAAATTTTATAATCAGCAGAAGCTACTAAATACACACACCATCATTTGCTAATCAAACAACCTAATTAATGTTTATTAATTCCTTTAGTCAAAGGAAGCCGTTTTTAATTTGTTCTTTGTTGCACCTGATTTTGAGCTAAAAAATCTTTTAGTAAAGCGTTCTTTCAAAAGGTAGTACTAACGTTTACTAAAGCGTTTAGTAAACCTTTAGTTTAAGCGTTAGTAATATCGTTTTTGGTAAGAAATTTTAAGTGTATGCTGGCACAATTGGTCTTTATTAAGATTTTTTTCTCTCTCAACCACAGAACGTAATCATAAATTTTACATTATTTAAAATAAAAGTCCCTATTTTCAGCATTTGTAAATTTTCATTTTGTGAATTTTGTTTTAACTGTATGAAAAATAATTAAAGTATAACACTTTCAACTTTAGTTTTTGTGAGCCATAACACGCTTAATGTTTTGACAAGAAAGACTTCTGCATGTTTGCATTTTATCTTTAAGGCACACGCAATACACAAGGACACTTTTAAAGTTCAATGAAACTTCATATTCCTTTTGAATTAAGTTTATACACCATATACAGTGATTTCTTGTTATGAAAGTAAGACTGATTAGATCTTAAGTTTCACTAATTTTTAAATTTTTTGTAAGAGTCATGCTATTTAAATTTGATAAAATTTTTATTTGTTGAAAATCTAGATCTAGTTTTGGCATAATTTAAAACAGCAGAGGATATTATAATAATACTTTGTTTCAATGCAATGATATTCTTTATTAAATTTAAAAAAAAAAAAAACTTTTGTAAATGCATACATGAAAGTTTTCTAGAAAGCTAATAAATGAATAACGAGTGAGTATTGCAGAAATTCTTTTGCTCATGTTATAAATAAAAGATTTTGGCATAATAAATAAATAAGTAGTTACAAAGTATATAACCATGTCTTTGTTAATAATCCATGGTTTAAATAAATACGAAAATAAAATATTTTTTTAACCAAACTTTTTATTTAAAGAAGGATTATACAGGGTATTTCAAAATTACAGATACGAACTTTTAGGAGGGGTAGGATACACCAAGACGGTTCAGAATCACATAGCAATGTGGGGGACGGAAACGCCGTCTTCATGTACCTATTAATAATCACTTTGGAAAAAGTGTTGAAGTGTGCGTCTAACTTCTTAACGAAGTTTCATAAAGAGTGGGCTCTTTTTCGATGAATTCATCAATGTAATAAAATAACAATAATAATTTGAATTAACAATTTTTATCAAGTGCAATCTGTGAATGTTGCATTATTTTTTGAAAAACCGTGGTCGTAAAGTTCACTATCACTTGAGCACTTCTTCTAAAGTGATTTTTAACAGTATATGAAAACGACGTTTCCGACTCCACATCCCTATGTGAACCGTCTCGTTTAACCTACCTGTTCTAGAAGATTGCCCCTGTAATTTTAAAACACCTTGTATGTATAAAATAATTTCTGAGAGATTTTTAGAGCTCAAATATTTATTGCATCTTAGTAACCGGCGTTGTCGGTTCACAAGAACCGACAACGCCGTTCATAATTGCCGATGTCCGGCAGAGACTCGGTCGGTTAAACTCGGTTCCCATGAGAACACCGACCTTGATCCCCACTTGGGAGCGTGATAACCTCTCTCGATAAGACTGCTGTGGGACAATGTACGATAAAGGGGACTGGTACTTGCAAAATCTGTCGTAGCTTTAATATGCTCCATGCTCAAACGACACCTCTTGGTGTGCCAGTCCAGGTGCTAGTTCTCTCATCTGGAAGTAGTTTAAAATTAGAAAACCGCGCATGGGGGACAATGTTGGCCCGCCTATTAGGCGCCCCCATAATAAAATGAGCAACATCGCCCTGGTAGCGATAAGCCTATGGGCAATTTAAAAATAAATAAAAAAGAAGAAGAAGAAAAGAAAAAATTTTGACGATTGAAAATAAAGTGTGATTAAATATTGATCACTAGTTTTCAATCTTCAACTGCAATTAATTTTTTTTTTCTCAACACTGGCTTGTTTAGAAATTTTTAAAATTAATTCCTATGTATAGTGAACTCTAATAAATTTATGATACATCTAAAATATACTTAATATATTGTGTGATATCTTATGCTGGAGAAGAATTTTAGATGCGTTTCGAATAATAAAAAAATGAGTATAACCTAATGAAAGACATTTAAAAATGGACTTATCAAATGAGTATTTATTTAATCTTTAATCACTCACTGTACTGATGAATTGTATATTAAGGCAAGCTACTCCAGGGCTATCTGTCTAAGGAGAGATGTCTTGGACGGAAGCCTTTTTAAGGAGTTCTAAAGCGTATTTACGTTATGTCTTAGAAAAAGCCGTCTAAAACTCCAGAAGGTTATATCGATATCAGCGTGATAGACCCGAACCCAGGACCTTCATATTTCAGCTATCTTCCGTGTTCAGTAAATGTTTCTATCCATTCTCTTATTGTGGGGCCTTAATCACGGTAAATGTCACTATGTACAGGCAAGAAAAGAAAAATCATATTCGCAGGAATGAAAATTGATTATTTAAAAATAATTTTAAAAATCATTCCGCAAAAGAAAGAAAATTTGAAGATAATATCATTCACGAAATGAAAGTTCTCCAAAATACCAAATATTAGATCTCACTTCTTGCAGTGATCAATGGTGAGATGACATGATAAGTGCTGAAGTCAAATTTCTCTCGCGAGATTGATTATTTATTAAAATATGTATTTTCTACATTCAGTAATTATTGCATTAATTGCATGTTAAGTGGACTTACACCTTTCAAAATCGGGAAAACTATAAAAACATCTATTTTTTTTAATTTTTTGTTGAAGATATAGTTTGACGTATCTACTATTACTGAGAAAAATTTTAAAACAATCTAATAAATAAGAGTGTAATAAAAAGACTTGTTAGCTTAAAGAATATTTCAACTGCATTGACGAAAAGTAACAATGATCATGTTTTTTTTCCTCACCTGAAATTTTTTAAATTCAATAATAACCTTTAATGATATGTGCACATGAGAATAGTAAAAATACTTAAATAAATAATTTTCTCAAAAGGTTCGGAGACTCCTTCAAACTTTAATGAAACAAATTTTTGTTTCCTTCTGAAATCGCCCTAGAGTGTAAAAATTTAAGGCAAAGTAGTTTTCACTAAATTTCGCTGTCATAAAGAAATGCAATCTCAGTATGTAAAAAGAAAACCTCGTGTTAATGATGAAATGTGCATACCATAAAAGTTTTCCCAAATTCATTTGTGTTCATTTTTATTTATACATCTACAGGAGAGATAAACAGAGTTGCACCTACAAAAAGAGTTTAGAGGTTTGATGTTTTAACTTTACCACTAGTACTGAGTCGGTACTGTCTTAGCTCGATTAACCAACAGTAGCATAGTAACCGTTAATCCAACTTTGGATGAGTTAAGTCCCGTACTTTGTAAAAAAAAAAAAAAAAAAAAAAATGAAAGAGGATTAAGATGATTCACATACAAAGCAGTCAGAATTAAAACACCCCTACTCTGAGCTCTCTATACATCAAACTGCTCAGTGCAAAGGTCCAAAAATTGTTGAACATACTATTCAAAACATATGGAGAAACGAATTAGGTGACAAAAAAAAGTTCCGGAAACACCAGAGATGCACCGTACAGAAGAAAGTTTGCTTAAAAACACACAAAATACACATTTGTAAAACATTTTATTCGAACGTACCAAATATGCATATCACAAGGACCTTGTAGATGCATGGAATACTGCTGAATATGGTTCCTCCTTCAAGGTGTAAAATTTGCAGTCTTTAGACAGCAGTGGCGTACCCAGAAATTCATTTTGGGGGGTGCATATTAGAGATGAGACGGGCTCAGCCCGAGCCCTGTAATTCACGATTGCGTTCGGGCTCGGGCTCGTGAAAAATGTCTCCTTTATTGAACATACTCCTTGAAACAGATTTTAAAAAGCGAATCATCGGGAAAACAAACGTACTGATGTGATGGTAGGACTTCCAACAAAATAACTGATGGGTAAAAAGCTAGCTTTTTCACATAATTTACTAAATGGTGTGTTGTGCTATTTCATTTGCGTATGTGTGTTAAAATGCTGTTAATTCAAAATTTTGGCCTCATTATTTGCTGGTCTTTCTTAGTTAAATGCTAGCAATGTATATATTCACATCATGCCATAAAATATTTTTTTAAAGTAATTTTGCTCCTATCAACTAAATTATTATATGCAAATTTCTTAAATTTACTATGTAAAATATCTTTTCTGGGCGTGTTTTAAATGTAACATTTTTTAATGTCACTATATGAGATTTATAGCTTGTATTTTTCTGTATCTAATATATCAAGTACATACGAATGTTTGACACTGATGTGACTACTCAACGGAATTTTTAATAAAAATTGAAGCATTATTGTTATTATTTGATAAACACGGATATAAAGAATTATAAAATGCATAAGAGTTTGCAACTGTATTTGTCTTTAATTTGCAAAAACGGCAAAATTTATCGTATTCTATCCATGAAGTAATTGAATTGTATTTATCGTTAGTTGAAATTTCGGGCTCGGGCTTCAAAAAATGAGCCCGAACTCATCTCTAGTACATATCACCATTACCATGAAAGAATGTGCTATTGGTGAAATCTAAAGAACATGCTATTATGAGCGCCCATATAGGGGTTCGACTCCCCTCCCCCCCATTGCAGCCACCGGTATAGTCATCTAGTGATTGAATAAACAGCCATAATTTAAAGAATCGTCAAAAAGAAGTGGTTATAATAAAATGAAAAATTTCATACATATTGTTTTCTACAAAGTTTTATATTTATTCTCCCTGTTTGTTTTAGCAAAATATTTAAGACTTTATTTACAAATATATTTTTCATGCATGTATAACGGAGACTATTTAAACGCATTTCAAATTTACTGTTTCTTAAGTAGTTTTTGAAATATTTCATAATTGAAAAAGATCCTTTAGTAATGCATGTAGTCACAGGCAAAGTGACTAAAGTTTTTAAAAGTTTATGGATATTCTGGAAAATATCAACGTTGCATAATTGTAAAGCTTCTGTGGTAGTTAATCTAATCTGGTGTCCCAGTAATTTTTTTCTCCACAGCTGGTATTCTATAGTCATTAGCATTCGTAGCATTTCTAATTTGTCTTCATGCGTTGGTATGAGGTTATTTCCAGTGAAATTAAAATATTTAGAAAGGGGGAGGGGGACATCTTCCATAGAAATAATATAATATTCCATAGATATTCTATAGGGGTGCACCCTACCCTTCTCTTTCCTCCTGCAAACTCTGACCATTGGCCTCGGCCTCATGAACACAAAGGCACATTTTCAGAGTCATCAAAGACTTTGTATTATTTTTTCAAGAATTCACTTAGCTGAAATCATGCTTTCCTTTCATGATGAAAAAAAATTTTTTTTTTGAAAATAATCGGGTTTTATACAACAAGAAATATTTCAATTTTGTGAAATCCTGGGGGGTGCATATGTCCCTTTGCACCCCCTCTGGGTACGCCTCTGGTAGACAGTTTGGTCTACTGGGGGTCGTAATTGGTCGATTCTCATATGCAGAGCAGTACTGTCTTTCAAATCTGCCAAGGTTACCAGACGTCCTCGATAAACAAAATTTTTTAAGTATCCAGACATCCAGAAATCCCAGGGATTAACAAGTCGAACCAGATGTCCAGGTTGTCGAAAACGCACGACTAAATACTCTATCATTAGTAAAATGCTGAAGAAACTGCTATACACAGCCTTGCATAAGGGTAATTGAATCACGACATTGGCGCTGTTCCATTTGGGGTACAACAAAATTTTCGGGCATGTTTTGTTGCTTCTTGGCTGTCACGATGCTAGTTACAGGACCAAGTAGCCTCCTCTAAAAAGAGAGGTCCAAGAATTAATGGGGCTGTGAATCCACACTAGACTGTAACTTTCGATGAGTAAAGTGAAATCTCTCAAAAGGTAAGAGGGTATTCCGTGTCCCAAATGCAACAGTTATGGGTGTTATTGTTCCACTTAGATGGAAGTGTGTTTCATCGCTCCATAGAATCTGCCTCGATGCATTCACTTCAACTCTAGCCAGAAATGGCAATGTAAAAGTCAGTTGCATTTCCCTGTCGATGGCCAGCAACTTCTGATTGTAACCGAAAAAATTGTACCATTTATCTCAGTATACGTTCTGCCCTATACTGTAGGTAACACCTAAGTGTCGTGACACTGCACACGCACTACTACAACCTATAATGTTTTCCACTGATTGTTCAACAATAACGCTGGCAGAATCTTCAACGACATCTGAACTAGTCGATTTGCGTCCAGAAAGATGTCCCATTTTCTCGCATCGAGCGATCATTCTCCTGTGGTACTAATGGTCCTTAAAAAAAAAAAAAAAAAAAAAAAAAAAAACTAATGATGTTAAACACTTGAAAAAATTGATAATACTTCTTCCCCCTATGCACTATGGACTGATACTAGAGTGAAGCTGTGTGTCTCGTGTAACTTTCAGAAAAAAAATCATAATCACAAAAATTGCCTTCGAAAATGGGCCGAGGATTTAACCCGTTTTGGAAATATCGCTAAATTCCGTATGTTTAGTATTTCCCCCTGACAATTTCATAACTCCTACATGTTGACTGCCAGTATCAGTTCACAGTGCAACTTGTAAAGAGACATTCTGAATTTTCCCGAGTCTCTAGCGCAATTTATAAAAAGTTGTTCTAAAGTTGCAGGATTTTCAAGCGGAACAGCCTTATAGCCGATGAATTTCTCGAAGTGCAGCTCCAGCATTTCCTATGCTTTCAGCAAACTACTTAACAAACAAAGAGCGTTCTGGCACTATGACAGCCGTCGCTTGTGGACATTTTATCTACTTTTATGCCCAGAACAGTAGCCGCAAACCAAAGATTTATGCTAATTTTTGTGCTTACTTTGAGAAATCGTATTTACAATGACAGTTGATGACAATAATGTACAAGTTTCTTCCTTTTTTCTTTTTTTTTTACCACATCGGCATATGAGCAATACAAGACAAAAAAGAAAAATCCCACAACACATTATTTATTTATTTATTTATTTTGTGTGTGTGTGTGTGTGATATTATTTGTGCCTTTTCAGCATATTTTCTGTCGTACAGGCGTACAGCGCCACTTATCGGTGCTTCTGGAGAGCCTAGCTTGGCTATATCTTCGACATTTGGCGAGAAACTGGCAAACCCAAAGTTTATTACAAAGAAGAAGTATAGTTAAAATATGCCTGAGGAAGGCTGTTAAACAGAGTTAGAAAGCGATTTTAATATAATTTCATTTCTGAAAAGTGTTTCATGGAATGAGAAAGACAAACACGGCTCACTCGTGGATTTTGAGCACCTTCCAATTCCAAACAGTATTTATAAAGGTGAAGTAAGACGATTGAAGAAGCGTGGCGAAGATTGTAAAACAGTTTTAGTAGTCGATTGATATAGATTTCAATTCTAAAGAAGTGTTTTATAGAATAAGGAAGAAAATTACGATACATTCATGAATAATAATACACATTCCAATTTACTGGGATAAGGAAAAAAAAAATATTGACGACGAATGGATTACGATACGCTTTTAATACAAAGCATTTTAGTGCGTACTTAAAATATAAAAAAAAATGTTTCAGATTTCCCCCCCCCCCCCCCCGATATTGCATAATTTTACTAATCGACATGAAGAGTTTATACAAAGAAACCGAATCATCAATTTTTTAATACAGCCAATTATTTATTTATTTACTTTATTTTATTTATTTATTTATTTATTTATTTATTTATTTAAAAATAGTCTCATGTATATTCAATTGTTTCCTTTTGAAATCATTTTATCGTATTTTTGTTTGCTTATTTGTCTTTATCGTTTAATTTGTAGCTTTCTTTTCAAACTTTTGTGTTTAAAGTAAAACATAAGCAAATAATAACAACTTTGTCTTTTATTTCCAGATGGTAATCCGATTACAAGCTTCAGAAGACACTAATAAAAATCTGATGTGTCCAACACATGACTTCCTTGCACGTCTATTAAATCAAAAATGTTTTTTACGCACTTCCTCTAAACTTATTTGTTTGAAAGATATAAAATATCAATAATAGTAAGATATAACGATTTCTAGCCAAACATTTCGATATCGCCAAGCTGAGTTCAATTTGAAAGATTTCTTTCTGACACTTTATTTGGCGATATTTCACCAAACGCCGACAAACTTGAAATAGTTTGCGAGATTTTGGGGATAGCCAAAGTAGTCATTGACCACAGACTTTCAATGAATTGAATGCATCCATACACCTTAATGTATTTAAAGTCATTTGGTTCACCCTGTAAATAAATTCCCAGTCGATTGCTGTCAAAAAAGATATTGAAAACCGTTAGATATTATAATATAGTTCTAAATACAAAAGTTCAAAATTCTACGGGTTAAAGTTTTAGAGTTATACAAAATACGAAATAATTTTTGGCGCCAAATTTGGCGATATTTCGGCGAAACTCGTCAATGTCGACGACATTTGGCGAGATATTAAGCATGGACCAACAATGACACATTATCGCCAAAACTCGCCAAGAACGATGACAAATGGCGATACTTTGGGCATGGACCAAATGACTGACTATCGCCAAATTTGGCGACATTTCGGCAAAACTTGCCAAGGTCGAGGACAGACGGCGAGATTTTGGGCATGTACCAAACAATGACTGTCTACAATTGTATTATATTGAAGATGTCCATAGACATTAAAGTACTGAAATTCTTTTCGGTGGTCCTGTAAATAAACTCTCCAGTAGATTTTAACCAAAAATCGAGATGCACAACTAAATGTTACAGCAATCTTATATATGAAATTTCATAATAGTTTTTGAGATTTGGGAGTTAAATATGCACACACGTACACAAAAAAAGTCGCCAAGCTAGGCGACTTTTGGCATAGTTCTTGAGGGAGGCACGTGACCGTGGTCGGACCATTACCTAACTTATGTGGTAGGACGGTATTGTGCTTGAAATGGATGAATCTCCTAAAATTGCCATTGACCGTAATGTATTGGAAATCTTTTGAGTGTTCCTGTAGCAGAACTGTAAATGATAAAGACACTTTTTTTAATGGAGAAATTCATTTTCTAACTCTTTACAGCATATATCACTTCTGAGTCGTTTGAAATAGCCCAATACCTCTAAAAAACGCCTTTATGAATTTCGGCCCATAGAGCGTAATGTATTTCGAATCTTTTAGGCGGTTCTGTAGATAAACTATCCAGTCGAATGGAACCGAAAGGGGAGGTGCACAACTAGATGTTACAACAATCCTAAATATAAAGTTTCAACATTCTACGCCTCATAGTTTTTGAGATATGCGAGTTTAATGAATTTCGGCCCATTGAGCGTAATGTATTTCGAATGTTTTGGGCGGCGCTGTAGATAAACTATCCAATCGAATGGAACCAAAAGGGGAGGTGCACAACTAGATGTTACAACTATCCAAAATATGAAGTTTCGACATTCTACGCCTAATAGTTTTTGAGATATGCGAGTTTAATGAATTTCGGCCCATAGAGCGTATAATGTATTTCGAATCTTTTGTGCGGTCCTGTACATAAACTATTCATTCGATTGCGACCAAAAGGGGAGGTGCACAACTAGATCATAGAACAATCCTAAATATCAAATCTCAACATTTTACGACCCATAGTTTTTGAGATATGCGAGTTACATACATACGTACGTACGTACAGACGGCATGGAAAAACTGACCACAATAAACTCGCCGCTGGTCAAAATGAGTTGCAGACGCGTTAATATGATCGTGCATGCTAGCCTACGATGAGATGCATCGGAAAAATTCTTAAAATTAAATTTAGAGGTAGTCAAATTCGGATTTTTTGTCGAAATTTGGCCCCCAAAATTTTTCGGGATCACATTACTTCCTTATACTACGTACAAGGAAGTAATAAAATGATTTTTAAATATGATGGCGTGTAGTTTTTTTTTGTTTAATAATACTCTATTAATACCTTGTAAAAAAGAATAACTATATTCTTCTATTAGCTAATTAATAAATGCATCTATATTATAGTAATGTCCACCGATATGTAAAAAATAATTTGTCACAATAAATATTATTTCAACTAGGGATCTATTGAAGTTAATTGAAAATAACGCCTCAGCTGCAGTTTATATTTGCTTGAATAATTCTTAAAGCAGTTAAACTTTTATTCCCACAAATCCATCTGTTGAAATTTGAGACAGGTGGCCCCGCTTTCCACAAAATATAAGGCTTTGGACTTTTGTTACTGCCCATACATGTGAAAATCTGATTTAGAGTCGACGAACCAGTAATTGAAAAAACCCAGTGATGAATATTTTGAACGCATTAAAACAAGTTATAAGTTTTGACGAGATTTCAGTCAATGGATGGCAGCGGCAACTTCCTTATATGCAATAGATAGCTATTTCAAAGTTAATTAATTGTTTTCCCTGATCACATGTTCTCAAGTTGAAAAAAATAATCATTTGTTGACTATATATTCTTTTACTGGGAATATTGTATAGTTCCAGTAAATGAACAACTTTTTTTTTTTCAACGGGAGGGCACTTGCCAATTAGGTACTGTCCACTACAACTGCTTGAAGATCCTGTGGTCATTTTATTATGGTGGCACCCAGTGGGCTGCCAGCGTTACCCCTAGGAGGAGACGGTCAAATTAACATCCATGCCCAAACCAGGATTCGAATCTGGAGTCAAGGCATTATAGTTTGGTTTGGTTTGCTGGATTACGGTCGATTAGCAACGGGTGGGCTCTCCTAGACCAAGGGGTGGGTTGCCCTCCGCGGGGGTCTTTCTAAGGGGTCCTAAACCGTACGCTAAGTTTCGGAAGGCATGATAGAATAGTTCTTAAGCCACTACATCACCTGAGCGTCTAATGAACAATACAGTATCATTCTCTGTTCACTTACATCGCTGACGTACCTCTTTTTACTAAAATCCCACAAAAACCTCCACTGACTTACAAGCTGCCTTTTTTAATACATAAATTGCAGATAACCAGAAAAAAAATCAACTCACTCAGATAAATACTAAAAGTTACAATGAAAAAAATATAATATGATCTTTTAAAAAAGCTTAAGTGCTCATTTACTGGTCAGTTTACTCTGTTTTTCACACAGCATACCTATTTCTTTTTTAGTACGTCAGTACACTAATTCGGATCACGTCTGTAAAACCTATTGTGGATGCTGTTTGTCTCCTAAGTTTCTTTAAAAATCCACACTAGTAAATTATTTTCGAGGCTAATCGGAATGGCCCCAATTTTTGATTCAGAATTGGCAACACCACGCGGATTTGTCTCCAATTCTTTGTTAAAAAATCTGGTCACCTTCACTGTACCCCAGTTCTTGTCCCATTGTATCCCTAAGTCTTTTAAAAAATAAATAAATAAATAAAATAAGGATAAATTCTGAAAGAAGTATTACAGTTAAAGAAGTAAAATCTGTCTCACAGTGCTCTACCTCTCACCTATACAATACACTTGTAATTAAAAATGAAAACCGTTTAGATCAGCGTTTCTCAATCTGTAGGGCGCGCCCCCAGGGGGGGGGGAGCAGGAGGGGCGCGAGAAAACCAAAGAGCAAGTAGTGATGCATGCTTTTAAAAATTAATCTTATTTATTCTCATTTTTACTCAAAAATATTTCCATTTTCGCTTAAAATGTTCATTCAAACATTACTGATAACATTATTTTGTAGAAAATTCGACTAAAAAACTGAATCTATGCTGAAAATTCTGGATTAAAAAACTGAATCTATGCTGAAAAATGTGAGGGGAGGCGCGCCACCGTAAGTTAGCCTTTGTTGTCTGGCGTGACATTAAAAGGTTGAGAACCGCTGGTTTAGATAATGGATATTTTGTAGTACACCACACTTTTGTAGTACATCACGCTGTGAATGGTTCCAAGCGCTATTTATTTGTGTACTACTGATGGAACCATTGACAGTCTGATACAAGAAAATGTGTGGAACGAACTTTATAACAGATAAGATGTTTGTTGTTTAAAAAAAAAAAATCAAAAATCTTCAATTGTGTGAATTACTTATTGCAATAAATGCAATTATCTCGGAATTACAAATATTTAAAATTCGGTCATTTATTTGTGTCAGTGGCGTAGCCAGAAATTTTTCATGTGGGGGGGAATTTTTTCAGTTGGGACTACTGCAACTCACATATATCCATAAATGTGAGTGATAAGGGAGTGAAGAATATACATTTTGTATGGAAAAAAAATTCCTCATGGGGGTATGACCCCCCCCTAACCCCTTCCCTTGGCTACTCTGCATAAGAGTAGCATTTTGAAATAACATACAGCAAAGTGTTCATTTAGTATGCATATTAATTTTCCTAAAGATAATTCGCATTATTATTAACAGCACCTCTTAAAGTTTTTTATTGAAAACGCTGAACAATTATTTTGATACATTGATACCAAGCACTACATTGCATGCAATAATTACAGTCAACAACTGGTAACAGTAAACAATTGCTGAAAGTTGCAAGTCTGAAATCAACATTTATTTTTAATGTAATTTTACGTTTAACGCACGAAAATATAAATGTGTAATTTTTTAAAAATAGTTTTAAAATTAACAGCTGGATAAATGTCATAGTATGGTTCGAAATACAAGTTCTCAATTTTTATGCTATAAAGTTTAAGAAAACCAACGGTGAAGTATGTATGATTGGCTTGTACTTGGCGAAACTAAAATTCAGCCAATCCTATGAATTGCTATTTTTGCCCTCATCCAATGTGAAAGTAGGCACGTAGGTCACAAATGATCATCTTTCTCTCTCTCTCTCTTTTTTTTTCTTTTAACTTGCTATTTTTTGCTGTCATCTACTTCTAAGGGGGATATTTATTCATTCATTCTTTTCCACATCCGTTGAATATTCCTGTTGGAAGTCAAAGATAAATCGATTTCTTTTTGTCTTGCTTTGTAGATATACAACATCGCATTGAAAGGCATAAATTACTCACAATATGCACTATATTTAAGAAAATTATATTTCATTTTTGAAGACTATCACTTCACAAAGGCATTTAAAATAAAACTAAAGTTCTAAAAATATATATACTAAATTCATTTAATATTTAAAACATCTTCAAACAAACATTCTGTAATTCACGCAATCTGGATTTTGTTTTGATCTTCTACGGTATTGCAATCACCTGCTTGTACTTAAATTCAATATTTCACATATATCGAGGGTGTGAAGCAGTTAATTACTTTTAAAAAATCTGAACTTGGAACCTGCTCCAATTTAAAAGGTTTGGGGGATTATTTAGAGGTAATTTAATTTGTTGCCTTTTACTATTACTGTTTGTGTGAAATTTCTATAAAATAATCTATAGTATTTTCCCCCCTACAATTTTCATAGTTTTCTTTAATGATGAAAGCATTTCTACAGTAATCCAAAGCGCAAGAATATTTAAACACGAACAGATCTTTTAATGATAAATCAACTTTAATCAATACAATATAAATTAGTACCGCTTAGGTTTGGTAAATGTTCTCTCGTATTATGTATAGTAAATTTCATTTTACAAAAACATCTTCCTATTAAAACATAATACATGCGTGTACAGTTCAATTGCGCGTCTATTCGAAATTTCAAGACATTCTAAAAGCTAGGGAAGAGGGGGACTTTTCAGATGTCTTTAAAAAGAGAGATAGACAAAGAGAGAAAGAATTTTTTTTTTCTTGTATTGATTTGAATGTGTTGACTTCGGTCACTTCTTTTGTTGTATTTTACTTTATACTAATTACTGTTTTTGTGTCCCTTTTGTATTTGTTCCTGCCCTGCCAATGGGGAATATATATATATCAGTGGCGTAGCCAAGAGGGGGATAGGGGAGTCACAATCCCCCCATGAGGAATTTTTTGCATACAAAATGTACATCCTTTTCCTCTTATCACATACATGTATCTCTCCCTTATCACATACATGTAATATATATATATATATATATATATATGTGAGTTGCAGTAGTCATAACCACCGCATGAAAAATTTCTGGCTACGCCACTGATCTATGTATATATATATATATATATATATATATATCAATTAAAACTGTTTTATACAGGAATGCAGTTTTTAAGCTTTTCGCAAATCTATAGTAATTCAAAATTCATGTTTTGTGGAATTAGAAAGAAATTCTCACAGGATTTTAATAAGGTTAATTTTTCTGCCTATATTCGAAGACATTTAAAAGAGAAATAATCAGTCAAATATAACGAATTTTTAATTAAAATGAATTTTTTTTTAAAGATGCTACAAATTTGCGCGGTTTTTTCCTCATTTTTTTAAAAAATTCATTTCGCTATTTCATTAAAATTTTAAAAGCAAGTCACTTTTCTAATATACCCAATATAAAAATTTTAATTTTGGATTGATTTAGATTAATTCTCTTGCAAATTTTAATCGATAACATAAAACTAAGTACCTATTTTACGAAATTTCGTAAATTACACTCTCAGAAAAATTCGTCTTTATACATTACATTATCCAGCATTTTTCAACGCTTAATTTCCGTTCTCTATGGAAAAGTTATATTTCCGTGAATTTTTCTCGAAAATCAGAAAAAAGAGGAAACAATTTCAGTGAATCTGAAGAAGTTTCTTCAACTGAGACAGCGGAAAAATGAAACGGAGATATTCTGGCAAGCACTGATTCAAAATTTCCGCAAATTGAGGCAATAATTCTTGAGTGTATTGAACATGTCTATGATCAATATTTAAGGAATAAAAGCGTAGGTCAGTGTTTTGGGTACACATTGCATGATACATGTTTAAAATGAGAAAAACAGTTCGGATTTGAATGAACATTTCAGTGTATACAAATACTTTTAGAAATTCAATAGTCTATTAATTTAAGAACTTAACACATAAATTATAATACTATAAATAAAATTACATTAAAATAAATATTGTTCGTTTGTTTTATCAATCTGATTTTACGTGCTTACCATTATTTCCTCAACACATATAGTCAAAGGCGGATCCAGGGGGAGGGCGCAGGGGGCGCGCGCCCCCTCCGAGAAAAATATATTTACACTAGATAAATGGGGCTTTCACCAATATTAAGTGGGCTTTACACTAGATAAAATGAGTATTCGGGATTTGCGCCCTCTCCGAAAAAAGTTTCTGGATCCGCCCTTGCATATAGTTCAAATATGATTTTTTTAATGTAAACAAGTATAGTTTTATATATATATAGGAGGACTTTCTAAAAGTTTATATAAAACCTAGATCTCAAACAGTATGACCCAGACCCGAATTATAAGGAAGAGGCCGCACAAGGTGTACAAAAATTCGTTGAGGTTGAACTGATATAACATTTAGATTATTTTACTAGGACATATGTGGAATGCATTTATTACCATATCCTGCAAGATATCACATGTGAAACTTTTACAGGGAAATAAATTACAGCAAATTCGTGGAACACGTGTAAAATTGCCTTCTGTTACATTGTAATTTTGGGTTTTAGTGTTTTCTCTCAGAGTTGAAGTGTAGTATTAATTTTTGTCTTTTTGTGAATTTATCCCAGCAGCAGGAATACGGGAAAGACTGTTTTCATTCTTAGTGTTGTGAATTCGATTAATCGGATGCAGGAGAAACTATGCAACAAAATAAACGTCTGGCATACATAATGCAGATATCACTTCTCGTTTAAAAGAATCTTAGGCGTTCTCACTTCGCATCATGAAGAGCAGAAGTTTAAGGCATGACCAGAGCAAGATTCCAGCTTAACAGTGACGTAAATTGAAATGAGTAAATGGAAGGCCTGATTCTTAATCTTTTTTTTTTTTTCCAAGATGTGAATTAAGTGCTTTTCATAAAGTCATTTAAAGGTGAAAAGCGGTAATTAGCCTTTGTAAGATTTGTTGGATCTACTTCTACGCCACAATGCAAACTTCCTTGTTCCTTTATCAAAACTTGTATCTTACTCTATGGTTACGCTGATCCTCGACTCGCTGATTCACTCTCTAAAATTACGGTCAACCACTCGAAGATAAAACTTTTGCTGCCATTACTCCAGAATATTAAAAAGTAAAAAAAAAAAAAAAAAAAAAAAAAGAACAAAAAGCGGCAATACCGTTTGTATGATCCGTATGCTTGAAAATTTTCAATTATGTATAAAAATATAGAAAACAATCTACGCTGCTTTAAAAATCTGATAATCCACCCGTTCCCCCTTTTAAAGCGATTTTTCGCTACTTTCAGCTCTAATTTATTTCCGAGAATAAAAAAAAAGTGAATCATTTAAGTGACAAAATGAGCTGTTTCGAGTAACAATGACGACTTACTGAAACCACGGTTATCAGGCTTTAAAGGAAAATTGCGATTCGAATTCGTTTAAAATAGTTTTTCCAGATAACACAGTTTTTTTTTTCATTAAAATAATTGTCCGCTTGAAGACTTGATATAAGAGGGCTGTTTATACAAAACGAAATGGTTCGAATGCGAAAAGTTTCCGCGCATTTCCACAACGGGCTTTGACTTCTGGTGTAAAGAACAAGATATCGTAAACTCCAATGTTGAGCATTCTTCAAATCAATAAAATAATTATAAATTATCATTTTAGAAGACTTTCACTGCATTTATATTGGATTGAACTAAACGAAATGGCGTACACTGAACAGTGACATATCTCGAGTATGAAAAGCTGATAGAGAACCTTGGATGTTATTTGAAAGAGATTCAGATTTCCGCCATTATTGACTCAACAAAAAAGCATATGACCGAGACCGCAAATGTCATCCAATGTTCTTGCACCCATTTTCCCCTTGTCGATAAAAAACATTAAGTGCGATCAATCGCCCCTAATGAGGGTGATTCCAGGGGATACCAAGTTGAAAAAAAAATATTTTTAAAATGCAGAAATGAATTATAAAATAAAATATTTTTAAAATACAAAAGTATTAAAAGCTGCAAGTGACTCTATGAATACATTACACTTTAATAATCACAAAAATAGAATATTATAAGTAAATACAAATTGTTTTTTTTTTTTTTTTTTTTTTTTTTTTTCAAAAACAGAAAATTATGTTTTTTGCCCCATCTATGCCATGTTTCTCCATCAAAGTGTTGTTTCGTTCTCCGATAGGCGACAAAGTGTCGTATTTGTTTTTACTATTTTGATCTCCTCAGTTTTCCCACAGTGCTTCAATAAATTTTCTGGAGTTTAAAGCTCTCTTTATCGATGGCAAGTCTGCATTTAAAATTTATCATAATTAAAATATTTCGTTAATTAGCGTCCGTTTTCGTACAGGATTCGTATCGTTTAGTCAGTTGTAAGGCGCCCGCTGAGAAAGTTGCTTTAATCCATGTAACCGCAACAACTCTTCTCATAAATCGTTTCCTATTTACATCTTCCATCTCGTGGGAAATATCAAACTGCGATCCCGAGGAGCTATTTAGAATAGAACAAATTACAAATATTGCGCAAATTTCATGGCAGAATTTATCCATCTCTCGCACTTTTGGATTAATAACGGACACATTTTTGTCTGCCTTAAATGAAACCCCAGGAAGTTGAGTCAGTTCGTCCTGGTTATTTTAGTTAGTTTTCAAGAGGAGTCATATTTAAACTTTTGACGATGCTGAAAAAAATGTGTTTTTTTTTTGTTTTTTTTGTGGGGAGGAAAGAATTTGACTTTAGACTTGATATCTGCCACATCATGAAAGGTTCACATCTTTATCATTTGTGAAACAAACCTTGTAAGATTTCTTTATCCAATAAAGTGAAATTTGTTGCTATATTGGTAACAATTTTTTTTTTATATAACCTTCCAAACCTGGGAGGGAATCGTGACACATCCTGTATTTCTACATTTACGAAATTGATGTTTTTAAGATCCATTAAAATTTAAATTTACCATTAATTTCAATTTTTTCTTATTATTTACGAATTACTATTCAATTATTTTGTATCAAAAATATCGGACGAATTGTTTAAGAAAATTGCCTTTTTCAGATATAACCCAGAAGCGGGATTTTAATTTCATCATTAATCCCAAGTCCACCTCCCAGGATGATAAGATCATCCCCACTCCCTCAAAGACCCAGTTCTGTCCGGTTTAAACTAGAGGCACGCTGGTTAGAACCAGTGTTAGCTGCCCCCACAGACAATCCGATGGCTGCCCCCTACCCGAGGGGAATTTATTTTCTTCTTCTTTTCATCTTCTTGCTCACGCCAAATTCGAAGGAGGATTCCTTTTAGCATTTGTATCAGAAATTGCGAGATAAATAGAGCCAATTATTCAGTTGGCATTGTGGCACTTTTGCTCACAGCATTGGAAATCATGAATTTTAATTTTCATGTGAATAAATCATCTTTCTTTTCTTTTCCCTTTTTTTTCAGCTTTGTTCGCATTTTTTTACTGTACGCTAGAAATTATGTAATTTAATTAGTGAAAAGTTGAATAAAATTATAGTGTTAGCATGAAATAACGATTTGTTCAAGAGAAAAGGTGTATTCAACCATGTTTCTGCCTCACCATGGCACAGTGGTTATATCACTGGATGTGATAGATGGGCGAAGTGTGAAGGTCCCGGGTTCGGGTCCCATCGCGCGTCCGTCGACCTAACCGTTCGGAGTTTTCCGTGGTTTTCTCCGAAACTTAGCGTAAATACGGGTTAGGACCCCTTAGAAAGACCCCCACGGAGGGCACCCCACCCTTCGACCTAGAGCCCACTCGGAGCTAATCGGTCGTAATCCCCCCCCCCACACACACTCAACCATGTTTCTTGTTAAACAGTTTGGTAGCCAGAAAAAGTTTCAGCAGGGGGGGGGGGGGATATGAAGCACTAAAATTTTTTCTCCTTTAATTGATCTCCAGAATCAACGCAAGTAAGAGACTATTGATGAATTGATTAAAATTTCGTGGGGAGGGATCAAATATATATTGAAATAAAAATAAGAATGAATAAGATTTTCGAAGCTGAAAATAAGTACAAGAGAGCCTTCAAAAATTTACTCTATAAAAACACTTTTTCTCAATAAAACTACTTTTAAAATTCGTAAAATGCACTATCTCCTTTTTCAAATCTCATGCTGAGTGGGGCGTTTGCTCGTTATTTCACGAAATTTTTCGATAATTGCTTCTTACGAGTTTCTCTGAGTCATTACTTTGATGTAGCACTATGTAACTTATGCAGGTGCTCCTTAAAAATTTTATCTACTATCAGTTCAAGTCTCTTCATATCTGATAACTTCACAAAGGTAATTTTCACTATTGAGATAAATGTGATATCGTATTCATCTTCTCAAAATACTATATTTTCAGCCCCCCCCTCTGTCACCCTCTCACACACACCAAAAAGAAAAGTGGCTGAATTTAGATTTACTCACAATTTCATTAAGAAACCCAAAATGTTGACGATATGACGTCACGAATTTAATTTGAAGAGTTCTGTATCAAATGAAAAAGAAAAAAAAATTATTAGTCCTCATATAGGCACTTTTAAAATGAGTTTAAAAGAGTTTATCCCTTGATTTATCTATAAGCTAATCTAAGCTAAAACAATAGTACTTGTCTGAAAAAATCTCCTGCGTAAGTTCATCTTTAAGACTATACAATCTGGAAGTTCCATAAAAAGCTTAGTTTTTTTTTTTCCATTTATTTGAGCGTGCGTGCAGTGCAGCTCATAAAAGAATCATCCTGAAATTTTTCGAGACCCTCATGCAATTAGTTTATTGTAAATTGCGTCACACACAAAAGATATGCATCAGATTTTGTATACACTAATTGCATTGTATCGTTGCTAATTATATTCTGATTTTTTAAAAATAGTTTTGAGGATGTCACTTTCTAGTCATTTCTTTGTTGAAAATAAAGAAAAACTCTTCTAGATATATCTATTTCACCCTCTGAGGGATCTTAAAGGCTGGCAGGGCCATCTATGGAGCATTTCACAAACAATATTCATGTTTAGTAAATTTACTGAAATAATTCCGTCAGTTTCCAGACGGGCAATTAAAACTTTTTCGAGATTTATAGAATTATTTTTCCAAGCATTGAAAAAAAAATAATTAAATTTACCAGTTCAATTTTTAAAAAGGTCTATAGCTTTTCATTGTTGAATTAACCATCACTACTAGGACGTATTCCTGTATCTAAAAGAGTACGAGAAGTGATAGTTAATTCATCTTATATCTAAAGATATAAAATGGAAGACTATGTTTTTCGACAGATAAGAGCTGTATTAAGAACTATCTCATCATTACCCTAATTTTTGTATCAATTAAATTACCAATGAAACTATAAAAAGCTGTGCATGCTGGTTTTTATTACTTCTGAAAATAGGGCAGAAAAGCACATGACTTTCTCTAGAAGTTAGGCCCAGCCTAAATAAACTTGTTCCATTCCGTATCAACTGAAAAAAATTCTCAAAATGTGTTTATTCGTAACTTCTTTTAATAAGTACCTTTAAAAAAAAAAAAGTTTTACTGTATTCTTAGTTTAAATAGACATTGAAAATGATCTTATTCACATTTAAAACTCAGCAGACCAATAACAAATTTACTGGTTGTTGCAAATTTGTTGATTCTCCGTCGATTTCAATCTACAAAAATCATATATTTAATTATACATATTTTTTATTTTATTTACCTTTAGTGCTAAAAATAAGAAGTTTGTCTTAGAATTTTTTTTTTTTTAATGGCAAGGAAGTTTAACAAGTCAAGATAAATAAATCTTCTGGGAAAAGCTGTTACCAATCGTTTCTTTATACTATTTAATAGTTTATAAATTAAATTCAGCTGTCATTTTATCTCTACGGATGACTAAAGGTAAAATTATAAAAATAATACAAATGCGCCAAAGTTAAATTTCGATACGATGCATTATTTGATTCTTGATAATTTCCAGCTATTACTTTTAGCAGTAAGATTTAAAGAATCCATCTAGTTTAAATTTAACCATGAAAGAACTCGCTAGTTTATTTTTATATGCATTAAAAATAAATAAACCCCGTTTGATATTCATAAATTACATTTCCTTAATTCTCAATTTTCGAACGGCATCCTTCCAATATTTTGATTTAATTGTTACTAAATATAACGAAAAGGGAGGGTCTATTTTGGTCTTCTTTCCCCAATAATCAGAAAGTGTATTGAGACTCTCTTGGAAAATTACAATACATATTTTAAAGCTCAATTTTCCCAACATGTCGTTCCCATACTTGCCGTTCATTTCAAGTTTAAATCATATTTAAAATTATCATTATTATTCCCCTAATTTGCAATGTTCAAATACCGATTTGCATTGAAATACACAAGAATAAGCTCTAGGCGTACACGAGGCATAGGAGCCGCTCATCAACTGTCAGTATGATCATTACATGTGTACATACGCATGCTTGTAATACATCATGCATGTATAGTCTTGAGATTGAATACAAACTCCAGCGGGAACATTTGTAATTATGTTTAAAAGAAAAAGTAGTAACAAAACAAACTTTAATTTAAAAAAAAAAGAAAAAAGGAAAAGAATCTGCCTTTTTTTTTCTCTTTGCTACACTTTGATTTATTTTTATTTATTTATTTTAACGCGCATGACTTTTCATATCTTTACATTCATACATACTGGCAATTTGATCCAGGGCCTTGGGACTGGCGATTAGAGATGAGTTCGGGCTCATTTTTTGAAGCCCGAGCCCGCTCGAGCCCGAGGACTTTTCATCCGAGCCCGCCCGAGCCCGAGCAATATTATTTGAGTCGGAGCCCGAGCCCGAAATTTCAGTTAAAGATAAAAAAAAATCCAATTACTTCATTGATAGAATACAATGAATTTTGCCGTTTGTGCAAGTTAAAGACAAATATAGTTGCAAACTCTCAAGGCACTTTCTAATTCTTTATTTATCCATATGTTTATCAACTAATGTCGGATCTCATGACTAACTAATGAATATAAGCCGCCGTTCTGAAATATCCAAAGAGCTTCACGCACCTTTTAGGCGCCAGTGCCGCTATTTTACTTTTTATAAGTACAGTCAATTCCGATTATAGTGAACCTGGATATAGTGAACCATCGGCTAAGTTAATGCAAACCATTAGTTCCAATTCACACACAGTATCTCTATCCATCATGAAGACACTTGGGTTTTAGTGAATTTCGGATATAGTGGACGAAATTTGATGGTCCCCAGAGGTTCACTATAACCGGAGTTGACTGTACTTTTATTTTCCTCATGAATCACTTTTTAAAACCTGTTTCAAATAGTATGTTCAATAAAGGAGAAATTTTTCACGAGCCCGAGCCCAAGCGCAATTGCGAATTACAGAGCCCGAGCCCGGTTCGGGCCCGGGCTCGGGCTCGGGCTGAGCCCGTCTCATCTCTACTGGCGATTAGTGGAAAGGCAGAAGAAGCACGTGCTCCCCTTCAAAGTTTCACCCCCCTCCCAAATCCTAAAAAACCTGGGTCGTTCCATTTCAAGATCGAAGGATTATTTACCAGAGCCTAATTACCAAAAAGATATACACACAAAAAAAGTACACGATTTCTTAAACATAAAAAATTATTTTATCCCATCTGAAAATTAAAGATTTTTTTTTATTTTATTTATTTATTTATTTTTTTTTTAACATCATATTAGAAAAAGTGATCTCCTGAATGGATAGATATTGCTTCCTCTAATTTATCGTATTACTCAGACCCTGTAAAAGCCAAACTGTTTTTAATCAAAAGCAAACGTTGAAGTTTTTGTTGTCTGTTTTAAACACTGAAATTGGATATTAAATTAAAAATCGAGCATAATATTACAAATAATTCTTCTTGTTAATAATTATTGATAAAAGAAAATCGGCTTTATGAGAAATTAGACTCAAAATAGATGCTAAAGAAAAGCGTTTAGTAATCTCCAACATTTAACTTCTCAGAAAATAGGCATTACGGTACAAGCATAGAATTCTGTGAGTACGAGCGACCTTTGAAAACCTTGACTAAAGTGTACAATGACATTGAAAAGGACACAGGTGTAGATAACTTAAGATTACCTCTTGGCTCCGGTGTGCCCCCGTTGCTTTCTAATTTGTTAAAATTATGGCTGCTAAAACTGTGTTATTTAATATTTTGTTTGTTATATTTTGATTCAAAATAAATAGTTAAATGATAATTTGCTACAAGTCACTCATTCTTGTACGAATAACAAAAAGGGGGAATCAATAAAACATTCTGTATGTGATCTCTACGAAATGTTAAAATTTTAAAAGTAAAATAGTTGTGACTCAATTACATTATTGCAATATAAAAAAATTAACTATTTTTTATAAAGTATTGCAGGAAATTATTTTACATTTTAAGTTTGTTCAATAAATAAAGAAAATGGTTAGTCTATTTCAGGAGATTTAGCTACAAAAGCATGTAAAGGTAAAGCAACTTCTATGCACACCAAATTGGATTTTCTGAATCAAAAATTTCAGTCGGTGATTATATTTGAAAAAATAATAATTTTAAATAAAATGTACATGACAGATTGAAAGAGGGAGTATGCGTTTAGGATCTCAGTTGTACTGCATCCGATCCCTCCCACTTTTTTTCTTTTTCTCTTTTGAAATAGAACCTTAAAAAAGGTCAAACCGGGATTTCTAAACACGTGTTATAGAAAAGTACAGAAACGTTTAAAATTAAGTATTTAATTCACTTTTGAAATGAATTGAATTTAAAAACTAACAATAGAGTATTTTTTAAAGATTATTACTAAGTATTCTATGTTTGAAAACAAGTTTAATCAACAAAACATTAACTTATTCATTCTAATTAACGAATCTTAAGCAGTGCATTTGCTTTTCTTTCTTTCTTTTTTTTTTCCAAGAAATATGAATACATAAAGTTTCATATTTATTAGTTTTACCGCTATTATTAACGAATATGTTGCTGAAGATTAAAAAAAATATTTACTTTCTTCTGCTCTCTTTCTTTTTTAAGGGATAGGGTGAGTGTGTTTTGCAAACTTTGATCTTATTTGGGTTAGGCAAAACAGCCCCGTGGTTGTAGAAAAAAAAAGTATTACATAAAGTTCAATTTAAATACTGTATCAAACCGACAAATTACAGACTTTCAAAGGGATAATAAACATTTAAGTGTGTGTATATTAGAGGACCTGCTTGTCGTTTTCTTATTCGTTTGTAAATACTTTCCGAAAGAATTAGCAAATTAATCATGACAAAACATTAATTAACTTGGAAGATAATAAAAGAAGAAATGTTTGTCTTTTTTAAAATCAAGGTAATCACACTTACATTTTCTATCAAAATCATTACACAAAATTTCATTTTTTAGAAAACTTTTATTTACACTACTCCCCCTCCTCTCATTGTTTTAAAAGAAAAAAAGGTTATGTAGCGTAAGATGTGTATTCCTTTTTATGTTACGAATTAAATAAAATTTTGCAAGATGAAATTTACGAAGTGTCATTAATATTTTAATATTTTTATCAATTCTTTTTCTCTATTCACATAACAAAACACGAAAAATTAGTCAGTACCTCATATTTTAATTACACCCCCCCCTCAGTGCCAGCCTTAATGAATTAATTCATTTCAATTTATTTTTCTTGCAGTTAGAATTTGATTCGATGAGTATTGGTTTGAAAGGCTTCCATTGAAAGATATGTGGGTCTACCTTGTCTGAGAGGGGGAAGATAATCTCTGTCATCCCCCCTCACCTGCCCGTAAGACAAATTCTGCCCCTACTTAACACACCCCACAGATTTTATTGGTCAGGCAATTCGTGCCCTCCTCTTTCATCTCTATATATACTGCCTGCTGCCTTCAAATTACACACTTGCTGTCTTCTCTTCTTACCTTTTTGGATTTTAGTGGAAAATTAGTTCCCATCATGAAGTTTCTTTTACATCACATGGTCTTTATGGCGACTGGCTACTTTTTCGGCTACTATCCGAAGTTGGCAGAAGAGTTCGATTCATCTTACGACTACATAATTGGTAAGAGCTGCTCACTGATTAATTATCAAATAGTGCATCTATTTTTAAAATAATGTTATTAAGGTTTTATTCTTGAAATTCATTTACTTTTTATGAGTGTTGTTCAGATTTCACGAATTTAAGTTCTGTTGCTGCAATGTGTTTTTAGTGCCCCACATCTTACGAAATCAGTTAAATAAATTGAGTTGATGAATGTAGGTATATAATGAAATTAGATGATAAGGAATATTCTAATTTTTTAAAATTCCATTTGAAAGCTATTCTTTGTTTTCTACTTAGTTACCAATAGCGCTTTCTTTTATTTTTAAATATTATCAAGGCTTGTTTATGGCCTTCACAAATTTTAGTGAAAGACTTTCGAATTTTAATTTCTTCATTCCAAGACTTCTTATTTATTTGTTACCTCCAGCTTTTCACTTTTACTGCCTTTTATTTTCTGAGCTCATCTCGTTTCAAGTTTTTCATGTCAATAATTTTTAATTTTTCTCAATGTATTGGAGACTGGATACTTTAGCTAAAATTTTCAAACTTTTTTTTTTCTTTTCAATTTACGGTTTTTCTATCCAATTCAATCCAATGTTATTGTACTTTAAAATCTCATACGGTTAAGGTTTGAAAACTTTTTATGCTTAGAATGTGTAAAAATTTCCCATCCCGAATATGCACGTGAGAAGCTTATCCTAATTCTCATACATCGATCCTTTATTTTGTTTCTTTTGCATATTCATTATATTTTATTTTCATACTTATTTTTTACATTTATTATTTTTCTTATGAGTATATATATATATATATATATATATATATATATATATATATATATATATATATATATATATATATATGTTTATATATGTATATATATTAAGAACTCACCAATGCCGCAGTGTCTTTTCAGTGCATTGCATGTGCAGTTTACGAAATCAGTAAAATAAATTTAATTAATAAGTGTGATATATAATAAAATTATGTGATAGTGGATTTTCAAAATTCTTCAAAATAATTTCTTTCGTATTCCATGTAGCTATTTCTTTCTTTTCTATGTAGCTATCAAATAGCGAAAATTTTTGAAATAATGTTATAACGAATTTGCTCTTGAAATTATTACTTTTTCTTTCTTTATGAGAGTTGCACAGATTTCACATATTTAACATTTAGTGGCAGCTTTTCGAGTTTTTAATTCCTTCATTGTAAGACCTTTTTGATTTTACCTCTCTTGCTTTTCACTTTTACAGCCTTTTATTTTCGAAGTTCATCATGTCAAATTTTCAATGTCAGTGGTTTAAAATATTTTTCAATGTTATTGAGACTTAATGCATTCCCTAAAGTTTTCCAACTTTCAATTGATTCACATATATGTTACGGATTTTATTTTTTACTATTCAATTCACTGTTATTGTATTTTAAAATTTCATACAGTTCAGGTTTGGAATATTTTTTGTAATCAACAATATTTTAAAAAATTTCTGTCACTAATAGACACGTGGAAAACTGAACACCGTAAACATCTGTTTACGGTGGAAACAGAAGTTGAATCGTAATTCTAATATATTGCTCTTATGTTTTGTGTTATTTATCTATTTTCACATTTATTTTCGTTTGAATTTATATTTTATATATTTATTGGAACTCACACTGTTGTTCCTTGTCTTTTAATGCACAAAATCATTTAAAGTAATTGAATTGATGAATGAAACTTACGTATTGTAATAAAATATTAGTAGAATTTCTAAATTACCCCACATTAAGGAGGTGTCCAAGTTATGGAAAACTTGAAAGGCTTCATGATAAGTCAACACTAACGTTCCGATTGGACCGAAATCTTTTAAAACCCGAAACTATAAAGAAATATTTAATCGGAAATTATATTGCTTTTATTACTATTATAAATTTCATGATTAATGAGCTTTCTAAAAATAAATGTCTTTAAATTCAAATTATGAAATGAATTACGTGTGCTTAGATAATTGAACTTCTTTACGAAAAAAATACAAAATAATTTATTATCAAAGAAATTATCAAATAATATATTTCCAATAAAATAATTATCTAAAGAGGGTGTGTGTGTGTGGGGGGGGGGGGTCTAAAGTACTGCAGTCCGATAATCTTTAGGAGAAAGTCGTAAAACTAGAACGTAAACTGTTTCTTTGCTTCCTGCTGTCACGCATCTTCTGCTGTAGTAAATAATCAAGTTATGAATCCCCAGTCAGAAATGATCATCGTTTAAAATACATTTCTCACGGTACATGGCACTTATATTTGTTTGGCCGGTGGTCGGTGCTTCATATCTCCTAGCAGTAGCGTAGCCAGGAATTTGAGGAACGATAACGCATGTACGCATGGAATATAACAAGAAAAAAATCGATGTAACATATCTTTATTTGGCGTGGGGAGAAGGAGACCCTTTGTTATTTTGCCTAAAACCGTTCTAAGAAACAATAAAAGAATAAAAAAGAAGTGAATTTATAGAAGAAAGAAAGAAAAATTTTAAAAATCTTTGCAGTTTGAAAAACATACATTAGAATTTTTTTTTTTTTTTTTTTTGGCTTAGGTCTATAGCCGAACCTTAAATTTTTCAAGGGGAACTTTCAAACGTTCCATGGGTATATCAAGTCAAGCTTTCAAATTTATCCACGAATACGTAATTTTTAACCATATCCTGCGTTTGCTCATTTCGGGGTTGCTATAGCCCCACTACGTCCCTGTCTCCCAGGTACTTTTTTTTGTCGAATCAGATTTGGTATGAATTGGAGAATTGCCCGACAAAGACCTGAGCTGCTTTTAACTTTAACCCTTTGAAAACTTTAACCCTAATCACTATTTTCGTTAAGTAAACAACAGATCAGTCATACCTTTCGATGTAAGCCAGTGCAATCTGTAAAAGAATGTGGTAAAGGTGCAACTAATGTGACTATAACGGGGACAAATTGGCTCTCAGTTGCAACTCTGTGAATATCTGTCAAAGGACCCTGATAATAGAGTGCTACAAACAAATGCATTTTCTTTAACATTTGTTTGTAGCAATTTAAATAAACGCATTTAATAACAGTTTTATTATTTAATTCTAGTCTTTATTGTTAAAAATACATTTACTTATTTATTTCATTCATACAATAATAGTTGTACATTATAACACTTAACGTAATTTATTTATTCATTTTATTTATTTACTTTGTGAATATGGTATACCAACCTTATTGCAATGAAATCATGTCATTTTTTAAACTAGTCTGTAAGTTGAAAAAAATCATTGCTATCGTTGTTGTTTTGTATAAAAATAAAACAAGAAAACCCTGAGTCCTCTTGGGCTATGCAGAACTTAAATGTAATTAGTAATGAGGACGTTAAAACTTTTCATTAGGAATCCAGAATAGCGGTTTCAATCCCAATGGGACTTTAACCCTTTGAGGCGCAACCCTTTCCCAATGCTGAAAAAGGGGAAGCCGTTGCCATTGCTCGACTTAACTACCAGCAAGATGGCGGACGATCGAAACGTTCATCGCGTGCCGCAGATCTAGAGACCCTTTTTTGACGAGAGCTGGCTGTGCCCGCACGGTCTCTAGATCTGTGGCACGCGATGAACGTTTCGATCGCCCACCATCTTGCTGGTAGTTAAGTCGAGCGATGGCAACGGCTGCCCTTTTTTTCAGCATTGGGCAATCTATCCAGCTGTTCTTCGCATTCTTTCATTTTTCAGCAGATGTCAGTGCTGTTAAAAATAATCGTGACCATTTTTTTATGGGAAATGACGTGCTAAAAAGTAAAAGATTCTCATGGAGCTATGTCACCCGCAACTATTTTTATAGGAATCAAATCTATTCTTCGTGATTGGCAGCAGTCAAAACGTCAGAGTTTGGTGTTCCCAGAGCGGGATCACTGCGCCTTAAAGGGTTAAAAATAAAAGCTCGGAAGCAATGCTGGACACAGAAAGGTAATAGTGACTGTCGATTCTTCAAACGATGGGTTGAATTGCCTAAGATGGAATAAAATAGAATACTCAGAATATTTAATCCAAAATATAGTAACTAGGGCATTGAATTATCGAACATGGAATTTCAGAGAAAATAGCCAAGAATTTTCACAATACCGATTCTAGATGTAATTCCGACGCTACGTTTTGCTGATCATAAAAGTAAATATTGAAATCAGCGCCCGATTATGACCAACAGGGTCCCAGGGCACTGATGAATTTGGGAGCCCAAACTATGAAATTTGTTTTATTTTTCATAAAATTTTGATATAACAAAGAATATTTCAGAATAAAATTTTAAATTGGGGGGCCCTTTCGAGCCGGGACCCTGGGCAAAGTCCCGATTTGCCCATGTGATAATAAAGTCCTGAATGAAATTGCATTTTCTAACGTTTGGTGTCCGTTTCTTTCTGTTTCAGTTGGAGCAGGATCAGCAGGATCCGTTGTTGCTGCTCGTCTTAGCGAAGATCCTTGTGTTAAAGTTCTCTTGTTGGAAGCTGGTGGCAAGCCTGATCCCGTAAGCGAGATTCCCGCTGCGGCCTTCTTACTTCAAAATGGCAAAATGGACTGGGGCTACAAAACTGTTCCTCAAAAGAGAGGAGCACACGGCTATAAAAATGCTGTAAGTTGTATGTTTACTTTTAAATTAAAACATTTTTCTTTGAGCAATATCAATGCTGCCATTGATTTATTTTCCGATCTTGGCACAATTTCTGTTATTATTCTTCGCTGAAATTTTTAGAATCTAATGAAAATATTGAACGCTATTTATTGTATCGGAAGGATTTATTTTAATGATTTTAAGAATTTTTAAGTTAAAAAAACTTTTATGAGGCTAAATCTCTTAATTTCAGGGATGAGATTCTTCAGACTTTTGTCTGATTTTCCTACTTTTTCGATGTTTTAGAAAAATTCAGTTTTTGAATTCTCCAAATATGTTCTGAATTTTTTACTAAGGCAAAATTGTATATATATAGGATAGATTTAATATCAGTATTATCATCATCTCATCAGTATCATTTCTCATCTCATGAAACTCATCAGTAGTTATTGCTCAAATGTTCACACATTCTTTCAGACTTTTCCTTTTTTGTGAATCTCATCCCAGTAATTTAGTCATATTAATAAGATTTATTTCAATAATTTTTTTAGCAACTTCCATGGCCTAGAGGAAAAGCAGTTGGAGGAAGCAGCCTTCTCAACTTCTTCATGTATGTAAGAGGTAACAGGAACGATTATGACCTTTGGGAACGTCTAGGAAACAAAGGATGGGGCTGGAAAGATGTTCTGCCTTATTTCTTGAAATCTGAAGGCAACACAGATGACGAAATAGTCGATGATGGTACATACAGTATTTTATTTGTTTATTTTAAAATGAGTCTTGGATAAAATAGTGCGGAGAGCGATTCTTTTATAACTTACCGAAATTTGTTTGGAAGATTTTATCGCAATAACTTTATACATGATTAAGATTCTTTTTCTTCAGTATTGTGTATATACGTTTCTCTGTAAATTTTAGACAAGAACAGAATAATTTTAATCGAAATTTAATATTTAATGATCAGTTTTTATTTCTTCATTCATGTGCTGACTGACTGTTCTTTTTTTTTTTTAGCTCCTTATTTACATAACAAATATGGCCCTCTAACTGTAAGCAGTGCCCAGTATAACAGCACTTTGATGACAAGTTTTGCAAGAGCTTCCAGAGAAAGGGGTTATGATTATAAAGACATCAACGGTCCAACACAAACAGGTATTTTGCAAGTTGTTTTGGGGGGCATTTTTTGTTGGTCTTTAAAGAAACAGGTAGAAACAAAGAAAAAAAAACTTATAGCTGTGCCATTCCATAATTTATCTAGAAGCGTGCACGATCTATGTAAATATGTAATAGATATCCAAAGAAGAGTAAAGAATTGACTGTTTTCCTGTACGAAATGTGTGACAGGAATGATTTTTAGTGTATTTCAATAAAATAAGTCATTTTAATACTTCATGTGGTCAAAATACTGCTAATGTAAAAATAAAACCTGTGTGGTAATGTCTTATATAAAAATAAGGTGTTATAACTTTTATTTTTACATATGTTGATGAAAGTTTTCCTTGTTTTCAAAAGGTAGGGGGGGGATTAATAATTACTCTTTGAACTAACCTAAAAGCTATTCCTGTAAAGTGAGGGACTGTAGCTTTCCAAATACACCGTTTTTTCACCGTTTATAGTTTATTTAATCAAATATTAATTTATTATTCGTACCAATAATTGAAAAACTGATAAATTAAAACTCAAAGTTTACATTTAGGCAAAAACTAACCTATGTTATTAGCAGAGCAATGTTATTAGTAGAATTATATTCATACCTTCGCCATGCATGCATGTATTTATTAAAATAAGCTTAGACATAGCCAGTGTGTCGTAAGTAGCGAATAAGCAGACCTGAGGCTGTCAGGGGCACAGTTTTAAAGAGGACATACTTTGAAGGTCTTCAAATTTTAACAGGGGAGCACATGACTCGAGCTACGACGCTGCCTATAAAGATTTACATACATCCACAACTGAAAACAATTGTTTTGTACATGTATATACGAGTACACTTCCTCCAGGGCCTTATTATCGCATGGGCAAATCGGAGCTTTGCCCAGGGCCCCCGGCTCGAAAATGCCCCCATTTTCAAATGTTCTGAAATGTTCTTTTTTATTTCAAAATTTTATGAAAAATAAAACAAATTTCATAGATGGGGAGCCCCCAAATTCATCAATACCCGGGGCTCCTGTTGGTCATAATCGGGCCCTGACTTCCTGAAATACAGAATGAGGGGGGGCTCCAAAATAAATACCCGCCACGACACTCAGACAGGTTTCGCTTGCTTTACTTAGTAAAATGTAAAATGCATATAGTAATATTTTTTTTCAAGCTAATCGTAATTATTTAATAATTAATTGATGTTTTTAAAGGATTTTACAAACTCCAAGGAACCATAAGGAATGGAAGACGTTGTAGTACCGCGAAAGCTTATCTTGTTCCTACAGATGACAGAGACAATATAGATATTGTTGCCCATGCTCACGTCAATAAGGTAATGCAGCTTATCTGTGCTTAGACTGTAATTGCTAAACTAATTATCCATTGGGAAATAAAATATAAGTTGAACCTTTTTAATATAAATAGATATTATATTTTTTATATATGTTTATAAATAGTAACCAGGTTATTTACGCCTTAATGAATCGATTATCATAGTACTATTCTTCATATTTATATTTCTTTGCTTATTGGATGGGCTATTAAGTAAACAAAAAATACTGAAAAATTTGCACAATGTACAATTTTTAACTATTTAGTGAATTATAATGATAAAGCTTACGATTTGGCACAAACAAAAAGAATTGTTTGATATTGACATACTCTCCGGTGCTTTAGCCTCCCAGGAAATATTTAATGTAGCCTTCGATCCATTCAAAACCCTTTATTCTCTAACAGTTGGCATTCATTAAAAGCCATGACACCGTGAGTTAGATAATCTGAATGGTCTCTTTGACTCTGAGACAACGCGGAAATAGTATTGATCACATGTAATGATAATCCTTATCTTTTGCATAGTGAATATCTTTTTACGCACTAACCTTTCAAGTAACTCTCTCTGCTGTGATAAATCACGGGATTAATGTTTAGTGAATACGACCTTTAGCATAGTACCTTTCGACAAACAGTTCCGTACTAACCATTAAACATCACAGAAAACTCTATCACGAGTACTGTTCGGAGAGAACAATATTTTGCTGTGATCTGTCATCTCAGCAGAATGCTGCAACATGCTGGGTAATATTTATTGTTTGAGATTTCCAACCAAAATGGAAATGTCATAAGAAAACCTGCAATGACGGCTCGCCATATGTTTTTTCCCTCAAGTCCCGCATTTTAATGTTACTATAATACAGAATAAAATATCCCGACAACCTGATAAAAATTTTGCAATATTGCTTTCAGTTTCCCAGGGATGAGATTCTACAGCTTTTTGTGAATTAACATTTTTTGTATTTTTTTTTTGCTGAAAATTCCATTTTTTTCTGCAGATTTCTGATAGAAGTTATTAATTGACTGTATAATATTTTTACCTTGTACTATGTTCTCATGCTTTACTTCTTAAAAGTTCTTTCCCATATATTATTTATAGTATCATGTATACACAAGTTTTGCTCTAGTATGGTTTCAGTTTTTTTTTTTTTTTTTTTTTTTTTTTCCATTCTCAACCCTGGTTTTCTGAGGACTATTTCAGAAGGCATCTCTTACTAAAATACATTTTTTTTTTTTTTTTTTTTTTTAAATGATCTTCTAACTTATGTCTTGATTACTGAATTTTTATTCAATTTCCAAAAAGAAAATACTTCACAACTTTTCAACACTTTTACAGATTTTGATCAACAGCAAAAAGGAAGCTTACGGTGTGCAGTTTCAGATCAATGGAAATGTATATGAAGTTAAAGCCAGGAAAGAAGTCATTGTGTCTGGTGGCACCATCAATTCACCCCAGATCCTGATGCTTTCTGGTATAGGACCTAGGAGCCATTTGGAAAGCCTTAATGTAAGTCTGAAAAATTATTTGATCACGTTCAATTCTTGTGCTAAGGCAGAAAAGCAATCCGGAGCCGAGGCTGGGCGAAAGGTTGATATTTTTAAAAAAGATATAAGTACCCTTGTTATTCTTCGCAATGACAGAATTTATTTTATTGTTTATCAACCTTTATAAGCCTGAGTAAACAATATGGGTAATTAGTGACTTTGTACACATGAAAAACATTTTCGAATTGCTGATCAGTTGTTAATCGATGTTTGAAGTTTTATCTTCTGAAAAATTTGAAGATGATTATGCAGCTGAAGATTTTTTATGTGTACTTGTTGGATGTTCATTTATATGAATTTGACAGTTAATGATACTTTAAGCACAATTCGATAAATTAATTATTTTAAACACTATCCGAAGGTCTCCGTCTAGACATGTGAAGTCTTTTACGCAAAGTGTATTTATGACCCCTACCATCGGTGTCTTATCCAGATTACCATCGGTTGGCCATGTTAAAAGTTGAAAAATTACTGACAGTACTTTCAATGTGTAGGTTGTTAAGAGCTAAATTTCACTCATATTTGCTAGTGATTGCAATTATTATATTGCTAGATTAGATTTATCAGCAATATTTTTGAGCAGATAGCTAGTTATTTTTCTTTCTTTTTAAAACTGACTTTTAGCAACACTCTTGCTGTTATAACCATATAATATTATAAACCATTTATTTTAATTATATACACTGCTAATTAACCATATTTGCTTTTAACATATCATTTTATTTTCCAATCAGATTCCAGTTGTAGCAGATTTGCCTGTAGGGGACAACTTACAAGATCATGTTGGTACTTTCTCTCTAAATTTTGAGGCATCAGGGGCTGAACCTCTTCTTATGGGAAAGATCTTGGACATCCGTAACACGGCGCAATTTCTAAAAAATGGCACAGGTAAGTTTTCATCATAAGTTTCCATTTCATTTTGATATATTTTAAGAAAAATATTCTTCTTGTTTTTGGAAATGTAAATAAAATACAATAGCGTTTTTTGTAAAAATAACTGGTGATTCCATGTGTGCCAGCCAAATTAGTGAGAGCACAGCCTTCCATAAATAAAAAATAATAATCTTATGAAAAACAAAATTTTGCAATAGCCAGGTAAACAACGTCGAACCCTTTGATTGAAATTCTTTTATTTGTTTTTATTTTACTGTTTTTATTTTTTTTTCATAAGCTTTATATTTTAAAACAACTACGTTTTAACGCTGTTTTCATTTAAATCACTTAGTTTTTCTAATTATGTCCGTTCTGAGATGAGTTTTTAGTATGGTGTTAAAATTCCAAGCATACGAGCGCCGATTTTTTTTAGAACGTATAAAGTATCTCCTATCAATTTTAATTGGTTTTGAAATCGTGAAAACATGGAAATAAATTATTAAAAGAGCAATTAATGTTGATTACTTCATGGAAATTTTGCTCGATTTTATTGAATTCTTGTGACTGAAATATTGAGCGCATAATGGTCTAAAAAATTTGTAAAGCGTTTCTATTTTTAAATATTTGTCACATTAAAAAAAACATTAAAGACAAACTTCCTGTTTATTTACGAAATTATTGTACTTCATATTTATTGTATTCAGTTACACATACTGTTCAGACATGTACAAGTACATCCAATATAACTAACCAGAACTTAAGTATGAATTACTTTTCAACTTTTTACCATTTTAAAAAAGTATCAGTTATCTAATGTGAGTTCATGCTTTTTCAAATTATTCAGTGTTGCTCTTTAAAATTTAAGTTGTTTTACCAACCCTTCTTTGTCTAAATGTTTAACACACACAGTCACGGAGTTATTTATTTACTTATCATTCGAAATTTGGAAGTATTTAAAAATGCGGGTCAATTATTTATTTCTACTTTTATCTTACGTTTCTCGAAACTGTAACGAAAAAGATAAGTCTTCTAATTTTAAGTTATGGTTAAGCTGCAGCATCATGCTAAAAAAATGATAATTTTTTTAATCAAGTAATATTATTAGACAGTTAATTTTTAAACATTTCTTACAGGACCTTTAACAAGCTTCTCTGGTATTGAAGGCATGGCTTACATTAACACTAAGTACAACAATTTTGTTGGCGACTGGCCTGATGCTGAAATTCACTTAGCGGCTGGATCCCCTGCAAGTGATTATGGCTTCTTTTTGAAAGAAGCCGTGGGTGTAACTGATGAGGTAAGAAAATTTAATTTGAATACTGATTTGAATGATTATAAAGTTCTTTAAAATTCTGCAATTTTGATGGAAGTTGCCTGCCTCATAACTCCATAGCAACAACGACAACAACAACAATAATAATAATAAACTAATAAAGATAATTTTTAAAAGGAAAACAGCACTTTACGTACAGTTGTTTAACATCAGCAAATTGCAAAATTAGGTATTTAACGGTATTTCCTTCCATACACTTTAAGTCAGAACTGGCGTTATTTAATTATTATTCGTTTGAGCAACAATCTTATTTGACTATAAAAATCTTCGTTTTTTTTAAATAACATCACTCATTATATTTTGCTTTCCTTGATGGTTAACAGACTAACTGTAAATAATAATCCACTACACCCCCCAATAAGAAAAATGAAATAAGTAAATATACTGATTTTAATTAGCAATTGCTAAAACTGACAATTTTTGTTTTTTAGTTAAGATTTCAAAAGTTTTACTAAAGTGCGCCAAACTGTGCAAAATTAACCAAACCTAGCTTTTACATCTTACCTACATCAGCTATATGAAATCCTACATTCGAATGCCTCATCTTACCCAGTTTCTAACCTGTTGCTTACATTTTTCAGGTTTACAGGCGAGTTTATGCTCCATACAGTGGCAAAAATACGTTCACCTTTTTCCCTTGCAATCTCCGCCCGAAGAGCCGGGGTACCATCAGGCTGAATACCACCAATCCCTTGGACTATCCTTTGATCGATCCTAATCTGTTTGAAGTCGAAGGGGATTTGGACATTTTAGTTGAAGGTATGTATTGTGCACGAATGAATCGTGAATTGTTGATTTTTTTCAAGTTTCAAAATGATCATACATCCAAAAATGTACTAGACCCCATAATTTCCTGTTTAATGATAGATACCGAAATTAACTAATGGAACCTGCAGAAGTGACCACCTTTGTAAAGAGACCACCTGTCTACAGTGTCTACTTTTTTACAACTACATATCAAATACACCACACTTTACCGCCTTCAAAAAGTGACCACTTTTATAAGATGACCAGTTTTGTTCTTCCAAAAGGGTGGTCACAATAGACTGGTTCCACTCTACTTAGTTTTTCCTCAATATAACATTCAAAACAGAATTAAATGCTACAATCTCATTTTAGCATAGCTAATAGCTTTAATGATTTTCCTATGCAATGCACGATTTTTATATTCAATGAACTACTGCACTAATGATTAATGAAGTACGGATTTTTAATAAAATTTCTGTGAAATATCCATTTCTGTAAGCATTGCCGTAAAGTTTGATTTTTCCGTATAGCCCAGCTTTCGTGTTTTTAATTTAGGGACAGTACAAGCATTATAGTATGTTCGCGGAAACCAGAGAACGAAAGTAAACAAACGGATTACCAAAGAATTACATTTTTTTGGCACCAATCCCTAGTTAGGCGAATTTAACATTTCTTAACCCATTCGTGCCTGGATATTTTTGCGACTTTCTTCGATTTTTGCTAACACCAGCAGTAATTGATAAATTTCTGATGTCAACCATTTGAACAAGCAATGATTTCATTTAAAATCATTATGTATAAAAATTGAAATGTCAACATCCTACTTGGCCATATTAAAATATTTTGTGGAATTGAAGTTCAATACTCGCGAATAAAGGCTAGGAAAAATAAATAACGTTTTCTACTACTAGCGAAAATGCCGTCCCAAAAAAGGGACGCTAGGCATAAATGGGTTAATTCCAAACAGCGTAAATGGAAGAAAGCAGAAGTTCACGCTGTGCTTGGCGCTTTGGCAAAATGCCAGGTGTTCACTCATTACCAGTTTGTACGTGCAATTGTTTAGTTTCGTTCTCTCGACCACGGACTAAGAGGCTCGGTAAGAGGTTAGTCCGTGTCTCAACTCGGCGAACACACTATAGAGTTTTCTGCGGTTTTGTTTACTTAGCAGATCAGCAGATTTCACTGTTTGCTTATTAACTTTTTGGCGAGAAAAACTTATGAGTATATAGCATCTTCGTTTTAATCGTTTTCCATTTCTCTCGAGACTAAATATTTTCATTCAGAATTCCTTTATTTACATTTCCAATGTCACAGAGTAAAAATTGAACCTTACTTTAAATATATTTTTAATATAAATTAATTGGATAACGTGAAAAGCTCCGAACCTTTTTTGGACTTTAATTAGATGAGTTAGGTAACACTTTAGCATTTTTCTTACAGAAATAATAATAAAAGTTTTGCTAAGTAGATGTAATTTTTTGTCCTATTGTATTGATGTCTACTTAGAAAAAGAGTAGGTACATTACAACTAGGGATGGACACGAGATGGAAAATATGCCTTTATCGTCTCGCAAAACAGCTGCAAAGCTTTGTCTCGTCTCGCAAAATCCCTATATATTTAATGCTAATAATGCCAGTCTCGTCTTGCAAAATCCCTATATAGTAGTGATAATAATGTCTGTCACATCTTGCATCCATCCCTAAATATAACTCCATAAAGAATTTAAATGCATTTTTCATCTGCATGTTTGATTATTATATTTTTTTATAAATAGTTATGAAAGAATGTGTGAACATCGTAGAAAAAACTCAAGCTTTCAAGGCTATCAACGCCAAGATGTTTACTACCAAATACCCTGGCTGCGAGGAATTCCCTCTATACTCTGACGCCTATTTGAGATGTGTTGGTCGCAAGTACACTTACACTCTGTACCACCCTGTTGGAACTTGCAAAATGGGACCTGTCCACGACAAAACATCGGTCGTTGATCCACAACTTCGGTATGCATTTCCTTCAATCTGTTCGCAAAAATTTACATAATTGCTAAATAATTTATTGTCTGCGTGTCATTGATCTATAAGTATCAAGAAAACGCTAAACGCTGGAATTTTTATTAAAGCTGTTCTTTTAGAAAATCATACAATTTTGAACAGTTTTTTAAAAAAATGAATTTTTTAAAAGAGGAATTCGGGGAAAAAAAGTAGAATGTCTCTTTATAAGCTGTACTTTCAACTATTGTAAACAATGAACCTACAGAAGTTGTAAAACACTCAGGGAGGAAAAGCGAAATATTCGAAGTTTTGCAATATTTTCGAAAAATATGTAACTTTTCAGACCAATTGAGGGCAATTTTTTTGAGGGCAATTTTTGTGTTTATGATTTTTTTTTCTGAAAGTTGCATGAGACATTGCTTTACCGTTACTAGTGCATTCAGGGGCGTAGCCTAGGGGGTCATAAACCCCCATGAGGAATTTTTTGCCATACAAAATGTATATTCTTCACTGCATTATCACGCACACGTATATATACAGGGTGTCCAGCCTTAATGTGACCCAATAGCTAATTCCCGAACCGTTCGGTTTAGATATGCACTTCCAATTTGAAAAATGTTTTAAAAGAGGTATAGAATGTTTTTACGTGCTTTTCGAACCAAAAAACCCATTTAGAAAAAAATTACAAAAATTAAATTTTTATACGGTCCCCAGGTCCTATCACTTATATTTAGGAAAAGATGCAGTACACAAAAACAAAGTAAACACAAAAAGTTTCATTTTATTACGATAAAAACTGACCGAGTTATGGAACTTTGAAAATCATACATTTCATCCATTTTCTTGGCCAATTTCAAGAAGCTAGTAAGGGACCGTCTCCAAAGTGAAATTAATTGGAACTCTGCCAGAAAACTTTCGCTCTGGCTCGCTAATGGCATAAAGTCTTGCCGCCTCTCTCTTATTTCTATTACACTGCCCATACAACAGTACCATTTCGCAGTGTTCTTCATTTGTATACATCTCGCTCTCCCGTACTAGAATTCGTAATATTAGAATACGACTGTATGCAATTGCAAGTGAATACACAACAGATTTTTAACGTTCGTCATGATCAGTACCACAGCAAATCAGTCTGAAGCCACAGGCAAATAAGTCTATTTTTTTGGAACTGCTTTTGAAAAGTTTTCTTCGTCCAAAATATTTTATTTTATCTATGTTTTACACGTACATAGAATAAATTTTATTTAAGTACTCAATTATTGTAATATTAACGTAATGTATGTACTTTTAAATTTAAAAACGATTTACATAAGAGTGACGTGCAGGAACGAAAGTTTCCTGGCAGAGTTCCAATTAATTTCACTTTGGAGACGGTCCCTTACTAGCTTCTTGAAATTGGCCAAGAAAATGGATGAAATGTATGATTTTCAAAGTTCCATAACTCGGTCAGTTTTTATCGTAATAAAATGAAACTTTTTGTGTTTACTTTGTTTTTGTGCACTGCATTTTTTCCTAAGTATAAGTGATAGGACCTGGGGACCGCCTAAAAATTTAATTTTTGTAATTTTTTTCTAAATGGGTTTTTTGTTTGAAAAGCACGTAAAAACATTCTTTACCTTTTTTAAAACATTTTTCAAACTGGAAGTGCATATCTAAACCGAACGGTTCGGGAATTAGCTATTGGGCCACATTAAGGCTGGACACCCTGTATATGTATATGAGTTGTAGTAGTCGTAACCCCCCCCCCATGAAAAGTTTCTGGCTACGCCCCTGAGTGCATTGATTTGTTTCAAAAGCTGTTCAAAAGTCCTGCTGCGATGATTGTTTTTCAAAAGGAACACCCTGAAAAAATTAAATAAAAAGGAAAATAAATTCTTCAAAAATAGAATAATTTCACTTTAATCAACCTCAGAAAAAAAAAATGTATTTCAAAAGTCCTCCGACGATGATCGTGTTCAAAAGGAACTTTCTTTAAAAATTAAATTTTAAAAAATTCCTCAAAAGTGTAATTATTTCATATTAATAAACTTGAGACTTTTTTTTTTTTTTTTTTTTTTTTTTTTTTTTTTTTTTTGAGTTACTAAGGTGTTCTAACTGATTATTTTGTTACTTTGTTTTTTTTAACACTTAATTCTTTTACGGACTAAAAAAGTTTAACTCAATGTGAATCAATATCTGCTTACATTTAGTAGCATAACTGGTACCCGTTACTTTATAAAATAAAAAATATACTAATACAAAAAGTTTATTGTATCACTCATTTTAATATTTGTTTAAAAAAAAGCTAAAATGATTTCTTTTCCATATCATTAAACATAATTAGGGCTAGTTATGATATGTCTAGTTATGTTTTTATTCTTATGAAGAAAAAAAAATCCGAAATATTAACAATCATCACCAACTTAAGCTATCAGACAGAACACGATTCGCTTGAAAACTAAAAACAGAATAATGTTGTCAAGACAACATTAAGAGTAAACGTATTTTCTTTTAGTTTACATGCATTTTATAAGTCATGCTATTTAATGTTATACAGTTATAATTTTATACTTTTCGGTTGATGCTTTATATTTAAATGATTTTTTTCCGTTTATTATGAAAGTCATTAATGTATTTCTCGTTCATCCCTTTAGTGTTATTGGTGTTAAGAATTTACGTGTTGTCGACGGATCTGTCATGCCTACTCTTGTATCTGGAAACACCAACGCCCCGATCATCATGATTGCTGAAAAGGCATCTGATCTCATAAAGGCTGACAACAAAGACCGAAAAAAGTGCTACAAGAAGTATTAGTTAATAACTGAGTAAAAAAATAGTCCCTAATTCTAATTTTAAAAGACGTTACACTTCTTTTATTGTGGAAAATGAATTCAGTGCTTTATTTATTTATTTATTTTTTAATGGTGTTGTTCCTTTAGGTAAACCTTATTGCATATAACTATGTTTAGCATTTACATTTGGAAAATAATTTTGTTATGTTTTTCCTTTTGAAGAATCGGTAAAGTACACAACTGGTTCTTGGAAACTGTCACAGGTTTTATGTTCCTAAAATTTTCTCCTCACTTAATCCAATAATTCTAGTTTTAGTTAGCAAACTTCTCTATATGATGCAGTAAAAATATTTTAAAAACCAAATTGCAAAATTTATGTATTTTTTTTTTATTATCATTGTTATATTGTAAAGGCACTGAATGTTTTTTTTTTTTCTCAACCAGTAAAAAAACAGAAAGCGGGAACAAAATTAGGGACGAATTCTTAATGTTATCTTGTTAATTTGGTACACAATATGAATGTCTTCTTGCAACTTTAAATGAGTCACTTAACTTAAAGTGTTTTCAATGTTTTACCGTGTATTTTTTTAGGGGGGGGGGAGGTTATTGCACTAAATTTTAGTAAATTCGCAAAATTTGCGTTCTCATAAGCAAGCATAGTTCAATGTTAAACATTAAAGCTTAAACATTATTTGTTTAATCGTTGAGTCAAGATCAAGAAACGCTTTCTTTCTTTTTCTTTTTTCCCCCTTTTGTTAAGGCCAGGTACTTGCCTATGAGGCATTCGCCACTAAAGGTCCGAAGTATTGCACATCTATGGGCAAAATTTACGTTCCCATATGCAAGCATAGCTCAAAACTTACCAAGATGTGAAGATTGAGCTTTAAAAAAATCCATGGGAAAAGCTTAAAAATTACTTTTTCCATCATTGAATTAAGATCATTTAAAAAATTATTTTTTCTTCTTTTTTTTAGAAGGGCGGCCAATTGCCTATCCGGCATTCGTAGAACAACGGCCCAAAGCACCGTCCATTTTACTAGAATGGCACCCAATAGGCTGCCAGCATTACCTCCCATGAAGGAATGGGCGAGTTAACACCCAAACTGGGAATCGAACCCGGTGTGATCTAATAATCTGTCAGCCGGTATGTCATCTGAGCGGCTATATCTTAAAACTTCATATTAATATCGTTTGATTTTTTTGCGAGAAGGTTTTTTTGTAATCAAGTTTTTTAAAAATGTCTGAATAAATGTTTGCTGTTTGTCAAGGTATCAAGCTTGTTTGAAACCACAATGTCCTGAATTTGCTGAAGATGCGAAATTTGTAAAATGTTTAGAAACGGAATAAATTTCAAAATTATTCCTCAAAAATTATTCCTCAAAATTATGCAAAGAGCTGAAATAATAGGATGGTTTGTAGCAGGAAAAAATTCAACATTTCAGAATTTAGCAAATTTAATGTTGATTCTAACGTTGTGTACTATCACAAAAAGAAAAATATTTGTCTCTCATACCAATCGAACCTCTGGAATAATTCGATTCTGAAGGATTTATTTATTTATTGTTCTAGATATCAACGTATAAATTTGACCAGTCAAGCCTTTTTAAGTACGTGTATAAATTCTGCAATCCATAAACTGTCAAAATAAATATATTTTGATGATTTATTAATGCGATTTCGCTGGTATAAGATGGTTTTTGAATATAGTAATAAATAAATTTTTGTATGCAGTATATTTTATTTGTATTCATGAATTCAACTGTACTATAATCAAATGTGATTTTTCATATGAAATTATTGAGTATAAAATGAGTAAAAAAAAAAAATTCATGTTAAATTCTTATAGTTACAACGCAGTTAACCAATCGTTGTGCAAGTTATTTAAACATCGCGTACCCGTAAAAAAAGTGTGTGTAAAATATGCATATTAACACTTGAACAGAGGTTGATCTTAAATTAGAATGATATTGTTTAAAAAAAATTCTTACAAATTTTGTTAATTTGCAGATTAGGAAGGTCATTTGCATGTAAACAGTAAATGTCTGAGAAATTTTCAGACACATTCCTCACAGTGTTGTAGTCCTAAGAAAAAAAGTGGGGGGACGCTCATTTTTGACGAAATTCAACCTAAACATATCGGATTCATTAAATGTAATTATTCCTTAAACAACCAATAAAACTAATTTACCCATCATTTGTTTATTAATTAATTAAAATGAACTCATTGTTAAATTATTGACTACTTCTTAATAGTCTAAACTATGTCTTTTTGATCAACCGTGTAAGCTACTTAATTTGTTGTTGCGTACTTGTAATCGGATTTGTGTGCTTGGCTCGAAGCCCTCCTATAAATCCTCGTCGGAAGAACAGCACAGAAGGGGGGGGGGATCCGTTGGGGGTCTTTCTAAGAGGTCCTAACCCGTATTTACGCAAAGTTTCGGAGAGAACCACGGAAAACTCCGAACGGTTAGGACGACGGATGCGCAATGGGACCCGAACCCGGGATCTTCACACTTCGCCCGTCTACCATTTCAGGTAACTTAACCACTGTGCCATGGTGAGGCAACAATCCAATGTCAAAGTGACATATTTTCTTTTGGATTGGTACGCGATTATTCGCTACACCGATTTTTGTCACTTTTTCGGCCATTCGGAAAGGCATTATTTTCCAAGAGTGCGTTCGGAAAGATTATAATCAGTTCTATTCTTATGGATATGTTTTCGCTACTGAAGTGTTAAAGAAACCATTATAATTCCATTTGTAAAGTCTATTCAAATAGTCAAAAGTTTCCTTTAGATTTTATACCGATGTACTTTCTCACGCGAACAAAACGAAACTTTTAATTTCTTCACTGAATTAAAAAAAAAAATCTTGTAAATGAGCGTCCCCCTGAGAATAAAAAGTGGAGGGGCGTATGGGCTGAAGTGAAAAAGTAGGGGGACGGCGTCCCCCTTCGACTACACCACTGATTCCTCACCCCTAATTTCTTTTTATATAATTTCAAATGACGTCTTGGTAATACGCATATTTAGAGTAGTAAAACGTATTTAAGAAACCATATATAAAACCTTTACATTTTTTAAAATACAAAAACAGATACCTATATATTAATATTCCTCTTGTTTTGAATTACTGCAGCAATTTAAAAAAATCCTAAAACTAAAGATACATTTCTCCAAAAAGGGTTTATAAGATATTTGCTCTTTTTTTCATTCTGTTTTAATATATTATCAATTGCGTCCGAATTATTCTTTTAATAAAATTATAGTTAAGGTTATAATTTAAAATTATATACTAAGAATACATTTTTATTGGTGCAATGACTTAATTAATTAATTAAGTGTATACATTTTATGTCTGCTGTATTACTAAATTCGGAATTTGCCATTTCGATTTTTCAAAAAAAAATTGAAAATTTGAGGAAACTTATTTTTCTAGTCACGAATTTTTTTTCAAAATTGTTAAAATTTCAAAATTTTATTATTGGTATTAAATTTTGTTCATGTAATTAATTTATGTAAGTGTGATGAATGAATTTGAATTTAATTTTCTTCTAAATTCTTTTCTTTCGAAATTATAAAACTAGGATGTATAAAAGCTTTTATTGATGAGCATGCGTATAAAAATTAATGTTACACATAAAACTGAATAGCATCATCAAATATATTTTTTAAATTTTATTTTAAATGAAAATAAAATTTCGAGTGTGAAAAAAATTATTAACTGGTTTGAAAGGTTTCCCCATACTCTTGAAGTATATTCATACTTAATTCTTTGAAGTATATTCATACAAAAGTTTTTGTATGGATCAATATTTCTTGTATAGATTTTTTTCTGTGTGTAAATACTTCGACATTTTTTTTTCTTCATTGTAAATATTCATATTTGTTGTTTTCATTAAAATAAGTGAAATCTTTCGAAGGTAGTTCTAAAGTAAAATTTTAATTCTAAATATCTGAATGAATAATAATTGCTACATTTTGAGTAACACACCTTTTGGTGTTGTATTATATTGTAAATAGATTAAGAATGAAAAAGTTCACTTATTCATATGACGTATTCGATAAAGTTTCTATGACATAGTTAATTTTCCACTTGTAAGACTTGTTGTGAGTTCTTACAAGTGGTACAAATAACTGCATTACTCACACCGAATTTCTAGGGAGTAATACGGTTACAATTTATTCTTAAGGCTGCTTTTCGAAGAAACGGAACACCGCTGCATGGTCTACTATACAAATTAAAATACCGTATGCCCTCTAAGAATTCGAAAAAACTTAGGTTGATTATTTTCATTATCAGAGATATACATTAAAATAAGCGAGAAAAGAACCTTCATTGCAGGGAAGTTTAAGAAAAATTTGGAATTTCATAGCAAATTTTTTGCGCTGTCACACATTTTGCAGTATTTTTTTCTGAAATTTTCATGGCGCACATTACTAATTATTACATTGTTTGGCTACAGCTTGTTATTTTTGCCACCAAAGTCATGTGACTTTTTCGAACAGCCTTAAAAATAACATTTAGACCATGCTGTGAAAGTGTTTTAATAATAAAGCCAAAAGTGGACCTAAAATTACAACTTTTCAGTTCTATATAAAAGGTAAAGTTAAGTATCATAAAGCTGGCTTCATCCCTTAACAAAAGGGAAAATGCAATAAATTCCAAATATCCATCTCAGGTATAAACATTAAACGGCCTTAAAACCTTTATTTAAATGAAAAAAATAATTATGTGTTCGATTAAATTGAGTGAAAAGTTTTTAAATTGAAAAATAGAATGAGATGATGGATATGGAATTAGACTAAAATATAAAAAATAACATGCCAGCTTTGAGATATTTTACTTTACTCTTTGACGGTAGATGTGTGCTTAAAGAAAAGAAAAGATTTCTGTATAAAATTGTGAAATAGGATTATGTGTTCATGTAAAATACTCTTGTGTGTTCATGCTATATTCATTCATATATACTTTTTCTTTTCTTTTCTTTTTTCAACAATATTACATATTTGTACGATGGAAAAGCTTGAGTATTTGCCACCAACGGCTACTTTTCTTTCTCGGGCGATTGTTTCGCGATCTGCTTTACTTATGCATACAATCGATAACAAATGCCCATTATGGTTATCATTCAAATCACATCAAACAGTTCAAATCACATCACAACAAACAACAAAACAGTTTTCCATTTATTCTTATGCATAACCTTTTCCAGATTGGAGTATTTAGCACGCCGAAATATTTCATCTCGCCAAGATGGCAAATACCCAAGCTCTGCTTTTAAAACATATTGTATGCTATATACATATGGAATGTGTTGTAGTCAAGTTTAATGAATTTTTTAAAATGTTTTATATTTTATTATATATTTCCAGCATTGCAGAAAGATTGATCAATCGTTTTAATGCACTTTTCAGTGGCGTAGCAATGCGGGAGCAGAGGGGGGCTAAAAGCTAAAATAAAAGATAGGACGCGGCAAAACGCCGAAATTTATAAAGAATGGGGCATCAGACTGAAGGACCGTCGCGGGCGCCAATAGCCCTCGCTTATTTACTTCTTAATTTATAAATGAAATAGATTCATCCTTTAAGTTTCTTCTTCTGCATTTCACACATAAATTTTATTATTAAAGAAAAGTCTGTTCCGATAATTCAGCTTCTAAATAAACACAAAGTTTAAATTTTAATTCTCTCATTGATAAAATTTTGTTAGAAATAATCAGTTTCAGTGTTAACTATGACAACCCTGTTATGCTAAATAAAATAAAACATTGCAAAGAACTGTCACCTATTAAGACAGTCGAAAAAAAAAAAAAACTATTGGTCAATCTTCTGCATAATCAGTATAACAACAACAAAACCTTGTTCACGACTATTTCAATCGCATGTCTTCATCAATACAATTATGCGTTAGTTTTGTATTTGTTTTGCATGAATGCTGTATGTTGACTGATGTCTATATGCATGGAAATGCCCTTTGTGCTTAGTGTGAATGAAGAAATAAATGCGTATTTGTGATGTAATGTTTTTTGTAATTAAAATAAAAGTGTTAAAAAAGCTACTTAAAAGTTTCTTGTCAGATCATTTTTAACACGTAAACTCATTATTTGAGAGGTACTTGGAGCGACTCGATGCAGAAGACGAAAAATGTTTATAGTTCCATTAAAAATAATTACAGTTTAGTAGTAATAAAATGGTATAAGTAGTTTTGACAAGTCTTTCAATGAGCTGATCAGAACCTAACAGAGTTCAAGCACTTAACTTTTGAACAGCTGGCCAAGTACTTCGTACCACGTACTGGGCAAAAGCTTACAATTTAATGATTCTGGCACAGAACTGCATCTGAAAGAGATTATATTTAATTCTTTTACACCAGCGAGTATAAATCATGCAACATAGATTTATAGTTTTTTTTAGCACTATAGTGCTATTAAAATCGAGCAGGTTTTTTTAGCGCCGACACAATTTTTCACGCCGATGCATTTTTCAAATATGTTTGCCAGATAACGCGGAATGTGGGGGCGGATATTAAAATATTGGAAGTCGCGCAATGTTTGATAACTGATCGCCTTGTTTGGTGTCAAAAAGTAAGTTCTTCAAAACCGAACCAATCTTGGCGATATCTTCCAAATTTTGGTAGAAACTGGCAAAAGCGATAGCTTATTACAATGGAAAAGTATAGTCAGGCGAAGACTGAAAAATAGTTTTAGTAGGCGATTTTAATATAGATTTCGATTTCGCAGAAAGGTTTCATGGAACATAAATATGGTACACTCATAGATTATGATAAATTTTCCAAATAGTATTTATAAAGGTGAAGTATAGTTAGAATATGCCTGGAGAAAATTGTTAAACAGTTTTGGTAGGCGATTTAGTATAGATTTCAATTCCAAAAAAGTTTTTCGTGGAACAAGCAAAGCAAACACGGCACACTCATGGATTATGATGCCCATTCCAAACAGTATTTAAAATGGTGAAGTATAGTTGGAATATGCTTGGCGAAGATTGTAAAACATTTTTAGTAGGCGATTTTAAGATAGATTTCGATTCCAAAGATGTGTTTTATGGAACACGAAAGTCAAACACGGCACTCTTATGAATTATTCTAAACAATATTCAAAATGGTGAAGTATAGGTGGAATATGCTTGGCGTAAGACTGTAAAGCAGTTTTGGGCGATTTTAAGATAGATTTCGATTCCAAATATGTGTTTCTAGGAACGAAAAAGAAGAATACGGCACACATATGAATACATTTTTCAGCTTAATGGAATTAGGAAGAAAAATAGGGATGACGCATGGATTATGATATGCTTATAATGCATAGCACTTTAGTGCGTATTTAAAATATGAAAGTATTTCAGATTTTATTTAATTTTTTTTTTAATCCACAGTGAGAATTTTGGAATAGAAATATACGTCTATGTCATTTTTGATTCGTTATTAAAAGATCGTGGTGAAAAACGTAAATGTATGCCATGATTGCCGAATAGACCATAAGACCCGGGTGTATAGTAATTCTTGACAATTCTTGAAGTCTACAGTAATTCTTGGCAATTCTTGAAAAATATATAGTATATACTATTCTAAGGTAAAAATGCATTGTTTGGAGGAAAAAGATTCATCAGCCTTTTACAGTAATTGAATTTTTTATTATACATATCAGCATCTTTACAAATACAAAACATTTTGGATTGAAAATGAATTCAATCTGACTTTGGTGAAGTGTCAGAAATTGAGTTTAGATTTGAGAACATCCTTAAGAAAAAATGTATAACTCAGTTATACATTTAAACATTACTCCAGTTTTCCCTGCTTAATTAATAAACGTCGGAACCGCCGATATTAATTTAAGCTGAGCCAGCTGTTTTAGAAACATATGTTGTGGAATGGACTAGAAAGTTGGAAGGCCTCAAAATGATAGCCGGCCTAAGTTATCAGAGTGTTCATCGGGCCCTGCGTAAATATTTCATGTTTCACAATGTTACCATAATAGAATTACAGCATAACTGCATTTTGGAATACAGATTTTGCAGGCTCGTTATTTGAAATTTACGTCAATAAAACAGTGTTTATAACCTTTGCTTCACGTCCTTAAAATATCTCTAACATTAAGAGACACAAAGTTAAAACATGAATTTCTGAACCGTCCGTGAAACTCTCTGAATTTCCATACATATGTTTATTCATATGTATTGAAATCAAAATACTAATCGATCAAATATACAATGTATTTGACAATGAAGCTTGTTGGTGTCAAATATCTGAGTACTGCCACTATCATGGTAAATTTAAATACTAAAATGTGATAGAAGTAATACTATCTTGGTACAAATATTTAGAGATAGGCACTTTTCAACAATATAAAATTTTATCATTAATTTACAAGATTGTTCCGTCATTTTAATGACGCGCATAAACATGTTGTACCTTAATCCATGTAATCGTAACAAATCTTAGTTTTGAAATTCATAATCTAATGTTGCAATAACAAAACTAAAGATTATGATAAATAAATAGAAACTTTGTGTAAAAAGCACACCTATTCGTACCTAAACGATACCTATTCGCAGGTACGATCGTTTCGACCCAAAAATTTTTCAGACTTCTTCAGCCTTCACACTAAGTCTCACCAAACAGTGGGAACTGGAAGATAAACAAAACAAGCACGTTGCCACTTCCAAGTAGCGACAACCAATCTGTAGCATAGTGGTTAAAGCCACTGAAATTGGTAGATGGTTCAAGTGGAGGAACAGGGTTCTGTCCTCTCCCGGGGCCGTTGATCTAGCGGTCTGGAGTTTTGGGCGGTTTTCTAAAGATGTAACATGATTACGCGCTAGATACCCAGAAAAGTCCTCCCCCAAGGCATTTGCCCCCCTTGTGTTGGGTGTTGCATGTACCTGGAATATTGTGTTGGATGTACCTTCACAACGCTTATTGATATATAAAATAAAGATTGATGTCTCAAAGATACGGACTTGACTGTTTTTCTCGCCGTTTCTTTCCCTAACAGGGTCCGTCTACTTTTACAGGATGAAGTCGGCGAAAGCAGCAGTGTGGTTGAGAAGGTAGGTTTTCTGTGGTCCTTCTTTTTCAAGGTACGCGTGGAGCATATGACATATACGTCACTTCCTTTACTGAGCGTTACTTCCGTCAGAAAAAAAAATCTGAGTTACTCCCTAGTTGCGCCTAAAGAAGTTTTACTTCAAAAATTCTTTACATAAAACCGCTATAGAGGAACGCAGTCTTACTTAAACAAAAATGGAATGAAATGAATTGTAATGTCTTAAAAATGGTGAATTTCATATCTTTGTTAGAAGACAAACACACACAAATTTTTATCTGCTGCATTTGCAGAAGAAAACATTTTATCGATATTTATCCGCAAATTATCATCTAACAGAATCATTCTTCCCTTCTTCGACGAACAAAAATTGCATGTTGTCCGCAAATCAGAAGCCACTTCCATCTGGACATACCACCTTTCGACAGCATTTAGGATACACTACATTGCCATCTCCGAGTTCACGAGAACAATTCTGTGGCACTTCTTTGGTAAGGCATCTGCAAGCGAAAAACCACGAACTTAACATTACAGCCACATAGTGATGCACAGCTATAAGTTAGTGTCTGAACTGAAACTTAAAAAATTGTTTTATTAACCCTTTGAGGCGCAACCCTTTCCCAATGCTGAAAAAAGGGCAGCCGTTGCCATCGCTCGACTATGGCGGACGATCGAAACGTTCATCGCGTGCCACAGATCTAGAGACCCTTTTTCGACGCAGCTGGCTGTGCTGGTAGTTAAGTCGAGCGTTGGCAACGGCTGCCCTTTTTTCAGCATTGGTCAATCTATCCAGCTGTTCTGGCATTCTTCCATTTTTCAGCAGATGTCAGTGCTGTTAAAAATAATCTTGACAATTTTTTTACGGGAAATGATGTGCTAGAAAGTAAAGGATTCTCGTGGAGCTATGTCACCCGAAACTATTTTTATAGAAATAAAATCTATTCTTCGTGACTGGCAACAGTCAAAACATCAGAGTTTGGTGTTCCCAGAGCGGGTACACTGCGCGTTAAAGGGTTAATCATGTCATTGGGCATGTTATTATAATGTTTCCAAAACCATTTGTTGGGAAGGAGTATAACTAAGGATAAGATTTTAAGATTGTAAAGTGAAGTCCTTCTGCTCAGAAGAAGAAAAAAAAAAAAAAACCTACCATTTTAATACATAGACACAATATCATTGGCTGGCTGAGAAAAGGGGTAAGCCCAATTTTTCTAAAATGTTTACAGCTTTGTATAAATTCAGATATTTGTGTTTTCTTGAGGGTAAAAAATGAACTTGAAGATGCAAACTTTTGTTTATACCTGTACGTAGAAATTCTTTTGTAAACATTTTTGTAGACCTCGAAATTACTTTTTTAACACTTTCTAAGAAGACTGAAAATTGTTAATGATTTCGGTTTGTCTGGGCCCATCAGTAATATCCGTCCATCCGTGCACTAACTGTCTTATGTATGCATGGATTAGTATGAAATTTATGCATGCTATTCCACGTACACTACCACGTATCTTATTGAAAATGATGTACTGTATAACATCTTTCTAAGGAACATTAAAGAGTTTCAATACATTACGCTCTATGGGCAGTCATTTTTAAAAGCGTGATTTAGAGATATTTGGATATTTCAAGCGAAGCAAAATTGATATGTTATTAAGGATGACAAGACAGCTGTCCTCAAAAATGTTGTTCTGGGATTGAGGCCAATTTTCTGCACGATGGATCTAGGCCTATGGGTGCTCTCCGTAGAGTCTTTCTAAAGAGTCCTAAACTGTATTTACGCTAAGTTTCGGAGGAAACCACGAAAAGCTCCGAACGGTTAGGTCGGCGGACGCGACCTGGTTTCGAACCAAGCACTTTCTGTCTCACAGTTCAGTGCTCTATGCACTATGCCACTGGTGTGGCTCTCCATCAAACATAGAGCATCTATATTATTTCTAGTTTTTCTACAGGAGCATTAAAAAAAATTCTAATACATAACTATTAATGACAGTTTTACAGGCAATCACACATTTCAACCACAAAACCATCCTACTATATAGTTAGTCAACGCCCTCCCCATTGAAAGTAAGGTCCATAAATTTTCCAATTTGGACCGACCCCGAATGGATGAGACATTGAACATTAGTAGATGGCAACAGTATGCAGGTCCAGGGTTCAGGTTTACCACGCGGCCTTAATCCAACGATTTGTAGTTTGGGGCGATTTTCTCCAGCTGTAACGCGAAGACGCGTCAGAAATCCTTAAAATGGCCCCGTGATCAAGCAGTTCCCGCTTAGGTAGATAGAGCTCGTGTAGCTTTACCTTAAACACTAAATTAAAAACCTCGCCAGTTTAAGTATAATACATCGCCAAATTTGGCGTAAAAAATATTGTTGTGTTGGAAAGTGTTTTATAATCGATGCGTTTAGCATTCTTTATCTTTTTTCTTTCTTTTTTTTTCCCTTTTTGTACACCACATTGCGGCCAACAAAATGCGGCCTCAAATTCTAATTGCTCTCTTGTGAACAAAAAGAATTTTATAACTCTTTTTTGTACTTATAATGTTTTCCGCGCGTTAAAAAAGAAGGCGTGCGTATCTGTTTATATCGTAAATTTAGGAACAAACGATCGAATGCGGTTCTCGAAATTTCATACAACGGGAATGTGAAGCATAAAGTCATGCTGTTATGAAAAATTTTAAGAAAGTGTTGTCTAGATATTTAATTATATAATGCTATCTACATTTTTGAGCAAATTTTTGCACATAATGATTACGGCGAGAATCACGCTAACATAAAATTCTTAGCAATAATTTATATATAAAGGCAATTTGCTTTGAGTGCCAGGTCATTACGCGAGACGCCTATTTCCCGTCTCGCGTCCATCCCTATCGCCAAGCTTAGTAACATTTCGGACACTTGCCGCGATTTTACCAATAGGGCCTTGTAATGTTTGTTTCCCTGCATCAGTATTACGCAATAGCCTAGTATTACTCATTTACATTTCTATGACGTAATCAAAATTCGCGCTTCATCGGGATTCTTCGGGAAATAGCTCTTTCTGGAAATTCCGCCTAACTTTCGCGAAACCTAAAAATAGCTGGCAGGATAGACCGAGGAGTAGGGAATGCAATCCCGATCCCGCGGGATACCGCACAAAAATTTGCGGGACTAGTCCCACGGGATTACGATCCTAATCCCGCGGGATTGATACCGAGAAATAAATTATTTTTTATTAAAATTTCACGCCGCTTTCCAAACCAATAGACCAAAAATTTTTGAATATTCATGTCTTTCATCTAACAATAAAAGAATCCATAATTACAAATTTTAATTTAAAGTTTTATTTTTTTTTAATTATCTTCCAATGGGATTCTGGATCAAACATCTAAATCTAAAAACCGTAATCTAAATTTTTCAAAACTTCCCAATCCCAAGTGAACTGAAATATTTCCTACTAATTTATCTCTTAGCGAACAATCATGAATTAATTATAAAAATTTTTCATTTTAGTTATTAATTTTTTTAATTCATACTTTTAATTATTTTACTAAATTTAAATCTAGACTAGGAATTGATAAATTGGATTTGTTTGATTTTGTATGTTCTTTTTTTCAGCATTTAAGAAAATAACGCAAGTATGTGAATGTATTTTTCTGTAAATTCCTCAATTTTAGAAACTAAGATAACTAATACTAATATATTAAGACATAACTTACTAAATTATTCTGAAAATCATGATTATAATTTTCATATTTCTGTAAGTTATTGTATAAATTATCTCATAAGATTAATTATTATTATTAATGTTAAGCTTCATAGTGCTTAAAATCTTACTTTTTTACTTTTCTCTGTTGAAATGAAGCCTTAGCTAAATGAAATGTCAATCCCGCGAGATCAATAAATCTCAATCCCGAAATCCCGCAAGACGAAAAACAGTGCGGGATTGCATTCCCTACCAAGGAGGTTGTTGCTGCTGAGTTTGCTGCATTACGCTATGAATTGTGCTTTTAGAAGCGATATTTTGCTTGTTTTTAGTAGCTTTTTTTTAGTGCTGTGTGGATTCTTCATTGCTGAGTCCTGAGGGACTGTTTATGTGAGTTTCCACTGAAATTTAGGAAGTGGAAGTGTTTTATTTTGCGTGTTAAAATACAGCATCAGTGAAAACTTCTGTACTAAGCGGACTGTTATAAGCAAGCTACTGTCTGTTGGTGCTTCTGAATTTTGTACAGTAGATTGTTCAACGAAGTTCTAGAAGCAATAAAAGTTGCGTTCAATTCTCACAAGCAGACAGTGGCGCAGAGAGGGAGGGGGAGCAGGGGAAAAAACCCCAGGGCCTCAGCTTGTGAAGGGGCCCCGCTTTTGCTGTTTATATGATATTGTGTGTTGTCAATTTTGTAAAAAAAAAAAGTCCAAATTGAGATTATGTCCCCGGATGTTTCAAATTAATTTTTGATTGAAAGCCAGCTAGAGTTTAAACCACCCACTTGACAAAAACTAGGAGTGTTTCTGATTGAGTCTTCTTTTGCAAAAAAAGTAGACATTGAAGGTGTTATTCAACAGATTTGCCATGACTAAAAGTAGAAAAGATTTATTTAACAAGAAATCATTTTTTTCCCGAGACACATTGCTAAATAGTGGAAGAAAAGGTATAGCCAGAGGAGAGACTATGCATCCACCCAACCTCCGAAATTTTGAATTTTCCTGAACAAAATGTTAAAGATCAAGACTTTCTATGAGAAATTTTGAAATGTCCACTTTTTTGGCCTACTAAAATTTTTTTGGCTGCCTGCTTGCATGGAAGTATGAATAAAAATATTAATTTTTTCAATACTCAGGAAACATGCCACGCAAAAATGTTAACGTTTCAAATACAGTTTCTCTATGGAGATGACGAAACCTCCAAAACAAAATGTGGGTATTTTTTAGAGCACGGATGTTTATTAATAAAGTATAATACTCTTTTAAATTAGAAATTTTAATTTTATTAATTATTTTCCAGTTACTATTAATTTAAAGTTTCTTTAAATGATTAATAATTTTAATAAGGAATAAATGATTGATCTAATACGACATCAAACGGATTTCTGGATAGCAAAGGGACCCCCAAAGATTTTATCCCCGGGGCCCCGACTTGGCTCTCTGCGCCTCTGCAAGCAGACTGCTTATTAGAACTTTTTACATACACTGGACTTTAGAACGTGAACGACGAACCCAAGAATGAAGCACAGTTTTCTGCAACAATATGTAACTCTAGAAGATAAAGCCAGCTGTGCAGGCAAATACAACAGGCGCTACAGCCTACACAAGACATTTTACAAGAAAATGTCTACACTCGTTGCATTTATAATCCTTGTACACTTAAAAGAAATAACTTTATATTCTATTTTATTCATTTACCGAAATATCATTGTTTCCGCTAAAAATGTTAAATTAAAATAATGTTAAAAAGAAATAAGCACGATATCCATTGTTAAAAATTAGAAGAACCAAGAACCGTTTTTCCTTAAAATATATTTCGGCACGCCTTCCGCGGCCATCGTAAGTTCTTGATGCTGCCCTCTGTCGATAATACTTCAAATGATTCTCGTAGATAAGCGTAGAATTTGTCACTAAAATTAACTACTACACTGGCGTGGGCGGCCCAAACATAAAATAAACGAACTCAAAAAAAGGAGCACATTAATGTTTTTAAATTCCATATACAGAATACAGCTTTCGAAAAAAACACTCAAAATACTGGTGTTAAACAATAAAGTAAATAAAAAACTTTGTAAAAAACACACATAAGATGTTATAGGTAAGAGGATACGTACGTTTCAGTCAAAAATTGTTTTAGCCTTCTTCAGTCCAAGCCCTTCGGGGGGGAACTGAACACAGGGAACTGAAAAGAGAAAAACTTCTTTTTTCTCTTTTCAGTTCCCTGTGTTGCTTGCAACGAAGGGCTTGGACTGAAGAAGGCCAAAACAATTTTTGGCTGAAAAGTACGTATCCTCTTACCTATAACATCTTATGTGTGTTTTTTACAAAGTTTTTTATTTACTTTACTTTAGAATACAGCTTTGTCTCATTTCGTTTTAAACAACCCGCATTACAACAGCTTTTAAAAGAAAGGAATAACCAAAATAGCTTTTTCAATGACAAAACCCATATTAACTACGAGAATCATTGCCGATGTGATCGACAGAGGGCAGCATCCACGACATGGTTCATGCGGATATGAACTAAAGACGAGCCTGAACCTGAACCCTCACGATTGTGTTAGGACTCGGGCTCGGGAGAAATTTCTCCCTTGTGGAACATATTCCTTGTAAACATATTTTAAAAAGTTTGAATGAACATTTTAAGCGAAAATGGATCTATTTTTGAGTAAAAATGAGAATGATGTTAAGATTTTTTTATTTTTTTTAATGAATCACTACTTGCTCTTTGCTTATCTCGCTCCCCTGTGCAAACGCTCTGTGCCCCCCTGAGGGGTTGCGCCCCAAAGATTGAGGAACGCTGCCTTTGTTGGGTGCGACGTTAAAAGGTTGAAAACCGCTGGGCTAAGGAATTTCCTGTTTGGGGGAATATTGCAAAATTCCGTATGTTTAGCACTTTTTCCACTGTGTTTCATAACTCCTATTGGTTCATAGTTTGTAACATTTCACAGTATAAGTTGTAAAGGGACATTCTAAATTTTTCCAAATCTCTAGCGCAATTATTTATTTTTAATTATTCAAAATTTGCATGATTTTCAAGGGGAACAGCCTTAAAAACTTCAGAATGTAACGCTTCAGCACGTGCAAGATTGAGGATATCTTCTCCACCAGTTGTCAGATAGCTGTTAGGTTGCAGCTAAAACTAAAACATAACATATAAATACAATATAATCGTTCCGAACACACTTTTGAATATGTGAGTGTGAAATGGACAGAATTCGAAAGTATGAGCAATAGTACTGATGTATTTTTTTACTAATATGACTTGTAGACATTTGTTACACATTCTACATCAAAATGAAAACATTTGTTACCAAGGAAAGGGGATAAGTTAATTTTTTACATACGCCCAATTTATGTACAATGTACATAAGAAAATAACTTATTTTGTGGATGTCATGAATGGCAAAGTAGATCTATTTGATTCGTGAGCAATTAACAAATGTCGAGAAACAAGCAGCACACATTTAGATAAATATTTATGAACCAAATATAAATAAACAAAATTTATTAAACAGAAATTTGCGAATGATTGAAAATGAAATGGAAATTCGGTCGCCATTCCTTTAAAAAAAATCCAAACATTTAAACAGCTTTCTTATAAAATCATGACGAACTTGCCCCCCCCCCCCAACCACCACCACCGCCACCCACCAAAAAAAAAAAAAAAAAAAAGAAAGAAATGGAATGGGGGAAAAAAATCAGAATGTCTCTTCACAAGCTGTTCTATGCACTTTCACATCTGCAAGCAGTTATCTTGTACGGGGTTTGAAAGACTTCGAGAAAAAATATTGAAAGCGCAATATTTTGCAATATTTTCCAGCACGGATAGTAAATTTTGGGCCATTTTAGCAAAGCGTTTTTGTGGCACTGTTTCTTTTTTTTTTTATCTTCTTGTTTCCTTAAAGTTGTAGGAAGCACAGTTCTACTGTTTGTAAAATGTGAAAAGTGAACAGTACAGTTTGTGATAAAACTTTATTAATTTTATTATTATTCATTAAGCATTTAATATCATGGACTTGTTTTAAAGTTGTATGAAATTTTTTTTAAAAAAAATTGTACTTTCTTTCTTTTCTTTTTCTTAACTTCTTTTCTTTTTTGAAAAAGAACAGCTTTAATGTATATTGTAAAAAAATACAGTGATGCCCAGCTACCTGTATTGCCCAGTAGACCTGTGCTTCCTACAACTTTAAGGAAAAAAGAAGATAAAAAAAAGAATCAGTGTCACAAATACGCTTTGCTAAAATGGCCCAAAATTTACTATCCGTGCTGGAAAATATTGCAAAATATTGCGCTTTCAATATTTTTTCTCGATAGCCAAGGGGGGGGGGGGAATATTCGGGTTTCTTAATAGCCAAGTTTTCTGTTTAAACATGCGCTGTCGTTGGGTAAATTTTTTGACTTGAGATACTAATCGTAATTCAGGATACGAGCTATCTATAACTGAAGGTGCGAAGTTATTGGACAAAAGTGGAGTGAAAAATAAATTCACTACCGCATGGCATTGCCAACACATGTTTGGATTTTTTTTTTAGGGTACATAAATATATATAATAATAATTGATACATAATATATATATGTGTGTGTGTATGTGTGTGTATCAATTTTTATCAGTAACACATGTGTTTATAATAAATACATTATTTACATATATGTTACACATTTTTTACACATATGTTATTATACAGAATTCGGATTGTTTGTTTGGACCTGTCAAAGATGAATCGCCCAAATTCAGAGGACCGAGAATCAGTTTCATAGTTCTAAAATTTTCCGTTGAAGTGAAATTTCATTAGGACTGAAAGCTGTACAATATGGCTGGCATTTAACGTAAAAATTTAAATTCTTTAATCTGAAATATCCGTAAAAATGAGTTCGTTATGGCAGTGTATTGTTGTAATATACTCGTGCAGAGCCGAGTATTTTAACTATTAATGAAATTTCGTAGACTCTTAATGAACTATTAATGAAATTTCGTTTAGAAAATAGAATAAATTTTCAAAGGGCCGGAGATCAAATTAGCAGCTTGTGGGAGAAAAAAACTGTTTTTACTGTCAAATTTCATGACGATGACAGAAGTTGCTCAGTATTATTTTCTTTTATATGGAATATTTTCTTCGGTAATCGCAGTAACATGTTCGTAAAAAGGAAGCGCTTTGCAACGAGATTTTATTTAGTTGAGTTGAGGTGTCTAGACTTTTTAACGAAGAATTTAAAGGTGTTCTAGATGAAGAGCGATAATCGTCACAGGACTTTTGAACAGCTTTAAAAACAAACCAAATGATGTTAAACACTCGAAAAAAATAATAATGTTTCTCCACGTAATGCACTATGTGCTAATAGCACAAACGAAAGCATTAAAGCTGTATGTCTCACGCAACTTTCAGAAAAACTTCATTAGCACAAAAACCTTCCAAAATTGGGCCGAGAAGTTACCGGATTAGGGAAATATTGCATGATTGGTTCTGTTTGTTTAGCATTTTGCCCTGAGTGTTTCGTAACTCCTATAGGTATATTGTTTGTAACGGTTCACAGTACTACTTGTACAGAGACATTCTAAATTTTTCCGAGTCTCAAGCGCTATTATTATTATTTTTTTTAAGCTGTTCAAAAGCAGACGATTTCCAGAAAAAAACCCCTTAAGGCGACCAAACTATTTAACCCTTTTAGGCGCAACCCTTTCCCAATGCTGAAAAAGGGGAAGCCGTTGCCATCACTCGACTTAACTACCAGCAAGATGGCGGACGATCGAAACGTTCATCGCGTGCCACAGATCTAGAGACCCTTTTGCACAGCCAGCTGTCGTCAAAAAAGGGTCTCTAGATCTGTGGCACGCGATGAACGTTTCGATCGTCCACCATCTTGCCGGTAGTTAAGTCGAGCGATGGCAACTGCTGCTCTTTTTTCAGCATTGGGCAATCTATCCAGCTGTTTTCGCCTTCTTCCATTTTTCAGCAGATGTCAGTGCTGTTTAAAAATAATCGTGACAATTTTTTTACGGGAAATGACGTAGTAAAAAGTAAGGTTTTCTCGTGGAGCTATGTCACCCGCAACTATTTTTATAGAAATCCAATCTATTCTTCGTGACTGGTAACTGTCAAAACGTCAGAGTTTGGGTGTTCCCAGAGCGGGAACACTGCGCGTTAAAGGGTTAAGACAAATCAGCACGATGTTCCCGATTCTGAAACAAAAACTTGGGACAGTTTATGAATTTAGTACTTTTCATAAAGAACTTATGTTTATTCAACTAAAGTGTTCATACAATAAATGAAACATGACTGATAAAAAAAAATATAGTAAGAAATAACTATTATAATTATAACTTTGCCCTATAATTGTTTTACATTTTGTGGACAATTGAATACTATTATAATTACAACTTTGCCCAACAATTGTTTTACATTTTGTGGACAATTGAATATATATCATGAAAATAGAAATGGTCAGCTGAAGTTGAGTCTATTGTTAAACTCCGCGTCCTCTTACAGAAAGGGAGGGGGAATTTCCCCTTCGCTCCTAATACTTCTTTTACCCTAACATTGCCGTCTCCAGGGACCTGGAGACGGCAATGATCCTAACTCTTTCTCAGTGATGGTGCAATATCTGTAGGGACTGTGACAGGGCCGGCCCAAGGGGGGTGCGAATGTAGGCGATCGCCTAAGGCCCCGCGCTTATCGAGGCCCCGCTCCTGGGCCATTTTATTGCTATCTCATAAGACATGATAGAGAAGAGGCCCCGCTCTTGCGCTTCGCCTGGGGCCCCGCACGCCCCTCGGGCCGTCTCTGACTGTGACGAAGTTCACATATTTTTCGCGTCTTAAAATAATGTTCCTATGTTTCGTCTTTCTAAATCAAAATTTCGTATTCCGTATTAATCTCTCTCCACTCTGTTTCTCAGCTCGATAACATATTCTTTCTTTCGCGACGCTATGTCTGGGATTTTTCGGGGTTTCCCTTCTAAATTAATTTCGCTTTAGCATATGCTGTGTAAATTCTTGGCGCCTCCCGGTCGCCCCCTTCGCTTTTCTCACGGGGTTGTAGCCTTACGTATTGGCATTCGCCAAATTCTGGCACTTCTGTCTTGGCGTTAATCATTTAATCCGTTTGCTTCAAATTTTTATATTTTTTACGCCTACCGGACGGTGGTTGTCACGTGGGGCAGTGGCTTATGAGTGCTCATATTTTACTCGCCAACCTGTAAAGAGCTGGCAGTTTTGTAGGAAGATTTTAAGAACACTTCTCGATTGCTCTCCGTCAGAGGAGGTTGTGTTCGTTTTTTTTATGGAACTCCGGCATGCCGTGTGGCGGGAACAATTAGATATATTCCTGGTGTTATTTTATAAAACAATGTACTGTACGTAATTGAAGTTGCTTACGTCAAGACTGTTTTTGCTGTTACCTTCAATAAACGTAGCTTTTTCCGAATTCGAGTCGTCTTCCTGTTTTCAAAGTCCTCAGCGTACTTCATGGATATATTAATTACACTATACGTCACGTAAACGGCCGAGAGGATGTTCTCTTAATCCACCTCCGACAACTCCCTCATAGGGACCACTTGATATTTTATCAGCATTTGCGCTGGACACGGTGGTCTAAGTGATCAGCAGCTGGAATACCTGCGTTCGTCTGTTCCGAGTCCGGGGGTTCGAGACCCAAGCAGATATCTCTAGCGGATAGAGGGTGATATGACCTTGGTGACATCATAATGGAAACGTCACCGGGCTATATCACCCTTCTAAACGCTGGAGTACGGTCTTCGATTAATACAGATTTTCTTTTTCTTCTTTACTATTCATTTATTAGGTAAGCAAAGCGCCTCGTACAAACCCGGTTGCCAATGCGTATAAAAGTATATTCACCGAAAATTTTAAAGAGAAAAAAATGAGATTTGTTCCATCTTTAGAGTTTTTAACTAAATTTCAAATTATTAATTATTTTATTTTTTTTATTTCTTCGGTAAACAATTCTCAGTTGCACACCGATTGCTAGTGCATATGTATAGAACGATGTGGACTTTTTTATTATACATATATTTTTTAATGAAAAATAGAAGCTTAACTTTTTTTAATGGAATTTTTTCTAAAGGTTTTGATTGTAATTGAGTTTTCTACTAATTTCACATAACCAGTAGTTTCACTTAATTTTTTATTTATTTATTTATTTATTTATAGAAATTTTACGCTAAATTTTATTACATTATCTTCTAATCTCTAAACATGCTGTTGTTACTTTTTCTCCTCCTCAGCTAAAGCCAATATGCTGAACTTAAAATATGAGTCTTTACATTTTAATGCTTAGTTTATGTTTTAATTTCGTGTATTTACAGTTAATAGGATTTATATAAAATCACGTGTGTAAGGCAGGCCAAGATCTTTTTTATTTTATACTAGCTGCGTGCCCGTTCTTCGCACGGTAGGAAACGAAAATTTTCCTTACATGTGTAATTCGAAATTATTCGTGATGTGGAATTTAAAAAAAAAAAGAGCAAAATTATTTGACTCTTAATGTAAAGTTTGTGTCATGAGTACTAACCTGATCATTGCAGTATAATGACTCAAAAAACTACGTCAGTGTCATTCACTATCAAAAAAGTGGAAAGCTTAATGGTTTGCAGAGAACTCCTGGCTTTCAAAATGTCTTATTTCTACATCATACTGTTTTTTAGGCTCAAGTTGTAGCATTAAATACCTAAGACACTACATGAAATGGAGCACCATTTATTTCTTTCCGAAAATGTACCATATAAGGAAAGTATTGCAATCATAAAAAAAAAATTCGACATCGAGATTTTGGTGTATTTACACGTTTTGAGGTCTTCTGAATTCATTTATGCTATTTTCAAGAGATGTTTTTAAAATAGCTGCGCACCGGCTCTTCATACGGGAAGAAGGGAATCTTTTACTACTAAAATCATATCTGCATGTGACAAAACAGAATTTCATTTTTAAAAAAGTTCAAGTAATCCCCTCTGTTGAAATGACTGCGGGATATATTAACGCAAATTAGAATTACTTTTCGTTTAGTTGGTTGTAAGACAACCGTTGAAAAAGGATAAACACTTTTAATTTCATGAAATATTTATTAACGTGGTACATTGCGATTTATTCATACTATCTTTACAAATCTAATAATACTACCTATTACGTACATTAATGCTTTCTATACTCGCTTCTCCCTCTTCAAGGCACCCTTAAAAGAAACAGCTTAGATTATTTGGCCTCAATGGGATCTTTTGATTCTGTGGCGATTCTTTGCAATTTACGCATTAGCATAAATAATAATCATTTCACATAATGGTTGCCATTAAGGAAACTCTCCATATATATTTAATTTATACATAGTTTTATAAGATTGGCGTATTTAGCGCCGTAAACCATTTCATCTTACTGTGGGGGGAAAATATCCAAGGGGTGCCATTTTAAATATCCAATAGCGATATCTTTTATATCCTCCATAGTCCTGTCTCCTGAAAAACATCAAACTGTGTAATCTCGAGGAGCTACTTATTCCCATTTTAATTGTGACAGGGCGTTAGAGTTGCAGAGTTTACAAATTTCACATTTTTTTTTTTAATTTATGACGTCACTGTTTGACTGCCGTAACGGATACCCCGGTAGATTAATTTCGGAGTTACTTTCGATATTTCGCATAATTGTTTTCAAACGGTATCATTAAAACTTTGCGTAACCTTTATGGAGGAACGTAATTCAACGTTAAAATAAAACTATACTCGCAACCTGCATGCGTATGTTAGGCAACGCCTGCGCTAAATTAAATGCCAAAAATAAAAATAATAAATAGAAAAATTTTAATATATCGCGCTTTGAAACGAACTTTGTAACTTTTACATTTTCAGCGCCGTGAAAACATTTCAATTTTTAAATAAGCACCGGATTAAAATACCACTTCTAATAATAATAATCGTGAATTTCTTAGTTTATTTCTACAGTAAATTTTAATCAAAATATCGTCTCCCTGTGTTGGAAATAGAGCTGGAATAAATGAGTTAAAATTATGGCGTAATTTTTGGTATCTTAAAGCATTTGACGTCATAGATCCTCACTTGCGAATTGAAATTCTGATATCCCATTTAAAAACTCGATTGGTTGAAAAAACCCTTTTTTCTAATCCTTTCTGTGGCAACAGCCGAACATAAATTCTCGTGCCGTGATCGCAATGTAATGAATGGCGTAAGATCGCGTTGATGCTATTAAATTCTAAACATTAGGCTGCATTAAAATTCGTAAAAAATCATCTAATTTACATAATTTTTTCGTTTTTATTTTAAAAGAGGGAGAAAAGAATGTTTCACGATTTGTCAAAATATCTAAAAGTTATGACGGATAGAATTCAAGATGCGACAGTTTTAAAATTATTTTACGAAAAAAAATCGCGAAGCAGATGTTTAGTAAAAAAATTCCTAAAAATCGGTAAATCAGGTTAAGTATTCAGAACAAACTGTTTTTAAAAGAAAATTTTCTCCTCTATCCGATGATACAAATGCCGTTTTGCTGCGAGCGTAATTTCCGCCGTTATTACGAATTAGGTGAGAAAAAATGCCAAAAATCGCATAAAACATAAAATAAAAAAAAATCTAGGTCGAATTTTGAGAAAATCGCTTCGAGGTGCACAACTACATATTTACATCTTCCCGAATACCAAATTTGGTGTTTCTAGGTGTAGCCGTTTGTCCGTAACGCTGCAGACAGACACACACACACACACACACACACAGACACCTTCTTTTATAATAAGTAGAGACTAGCTGCGTGCCCGTTCTTCGCACGGTAGGAAACGAAAATGTTCCTTACATGTGTAATTCCACTTAATTCCAGTGATGTGAAATCTAAAATAAAAGCGAAATTATTTGACTTATAATGTAAAGTTTGCGTCATGAGTACTAACGTGGCATCATTGCAATATCATGACTCAAAAAACTACATCAGTGTCATTCGCGATCAGAAAAATGAAAAGCTTAGCGGTTTGCAGAGAACTCCTGACTTTCAAAATGTGTTATTTCTATATCATACTGTTTTGAGGTTCAAGTTGTAGCATTAAATACCTCAGACACTACATGAAATGAACAACTATTTATTTTTAAATAGCTGCGAATTTCATTTTTAAAAAGTTCAAGTAATCTCCTCTGTCGAAATTACTGCGGTATATATCAACGCAAATTAGAATTACTTATCGTTCAGTTGGTTGTAAAACAACCCTTGAAAAAGGATAAACAGAACACTTTTAATTTCATGAAATATTTATTAACGTTGTATAATGGGATTTATTCATACCATCCTTACAAATCTACCAATACTACCTATTACGCATATTAATACTATCTATCTTCGCTTCTCCCTCTTTAATGCTCAATTTAACGAAACAGCTTATATTATTTGGCACAAATGGGACCTTTATATTCTATGGCGATTCTTTAGCAATTCACGCATTACCATAAACATTATTCATTTCCCGTAATAGTTGCTATTAAGGAAGCTCTCCATACAAATTTAATTTATGCATAGTTTTGTAGGATTGGCGTATTTAGCACCGCAAAACATTTAATCTCACCGTGGTGAAAAATATTCAAGCGGTGCCAACTTAACTATCAATGTATCCAATATAAAGATATCTTATAAATCCTCCATAGTTCTGTCTACTGAAAACATCAAACTGTGCCATCTCGAGGAGCTATTTAGAATCGCTATAACTGTGACAGGACGTTAGAGTTGCAGAGTTTACAAATTTCACGCATTTTTAAAAATTTATGACGTCACTGTTTAACTACCGTGAAAGATACCCCGGTTGGCATCATGAATTTCTCAGTTTATTTCTAAAGTAAGTTTTAATCAAAATATCGCCTCCTTGTGTTAAAAAAAGAGCAGGGATAAATGAGTTAAATTTGTGGCGTAATTTTTACGTATTTTAAAGCATTTGACGTCATAGATCCTCACTTGCGCATTGAAATTCCGATATCCCATTTAAAAAATCGATTGGTTGGAAAAAGAACATTTTTTTCTAATCCTTTTTGTGGCAACGCAATTAAATTATCACGTGCCATGATCAATTAATGTAATCCGTAAGCTCTCCTTTATGGAGGAACGTAATACAACGTTAAAATAAAACTATACTCGCAACCTGCATGCATACGCTAGGCAACGCCTGCGCCATAATTAAATGCCAAAAATAAAAATAGTAAATAGAAAAATTTTAATATATCGCGCTTTGAAACGAACTTTGTAACTTTTAAAATGAACATTTTCAGCACCGTGAAGACATTTCAATTTTTAAATAAGCACCGGATTAAAATACCACTTCTAATAATAATAATCGTGAATTAATTAGTTTATTTCTACAGTAAATTTTAATCAAAATATCGTCTCCCTTTGTTGAAAATAGAGCTGGAATAAATGAGTTAAATTATGACGTAATTTTTACGTATCTTAAAGCATTTGACGTCATAGATCCTCACTTGCGAATTGAAATTCTGATATCCCATTTCAAAGCTCGATTGGTTGAAAAAAACCTTTTTTGTAATCCTTTCTGTGGCAACAACCGAACATAAGTTCTCGTGCCGCGAAGGCAATGTAATGAATGGCGTAATATCGTGTTGATGCTATTAAATTCTAAACATTAGGCTAAATTAAAATTCGTAAAAAAACATCTAATTTACATAATTTTTTCGTTTTTATTTTAAAAGAGGGAGAAAAGAATGTTTCACGATTTGTCAAAATATCATAAAGTTATGACGGATAGAATTCAAGATGGCGACAATTTTAAAATTATTTTACGAAAATTTCGCCGAAGTCGATGCTTTGTAAAAAAATTCCTAAAAATCGGTAAATTATGTTACGTATTCAGAACAAACTCTTTTTAAAAGAAAAATTTCTCCTCTATCCGATGATACAAATGCCGTTTTGCTGCGAGCGTAATTTCCGCCGTTATTACGAATTAGGTGAGAAAAAATGCCAAAAATCGCATAAAACATAAAATAAAAAAAATTCTAGGTCGAATTTTGAAAAAATCGCTTCGAGGTGCACAACTTCATGTTTAGATCTTCCCGAGTGCCAAATTTGGTGTTTCTAGGTGTAGCCGTTTGTCCGTAACGCCGCCGACACACAGACCCACAGATCCACACACAGACATCTTCTTTTATAATAAGTAGAGAAGATAGAGATTATCATTATTATTATTTATTTAATTTTTTATGGGGTTGGGTTGGCGACATATGGCTTTTAAACCTTTTTTTAAAATTAAAATATTATCTACATTTAAGCCGACCAATAGCCGAATAGATGCCTGAGTGGGGGGGGGGGGGCTTGAGCGAAGAACATTTTAAGAGGTTCTGACGCGTAAGTTATATCTCGGAACTGTCAAAACCAAAAGACCGATATACCGATAGACCGACAGTCGTGCTGTATGCTAGAACCCTGGACCTATTCATACTTCTGCCTCCTAACATGTAAACATGTACAGGAGGCCCATGAAATTTATAGCACATAATTGCATCCATGAAGGGGGCTACAGAGACTGAAGCTTCCCTTCCCCCACCCCCTCCGGCCCGCCACTAAAGGTAAAGAAATAAAAATTGAAAATATCTTTATAAAAAAAAAAAAAACAGAGAATAGTCTCAATTAATGAAATAAAATATTTTACTTAAAATGTTTTCTTCAGATTACTTCCAGTGTAGTTTTAGAAAAAAAGATAGTTATTAAATAAATACTTACAGAAAGCACACTTACAGTTGAACTTGGTTTTAACGTCGTTGAACAGAGACCAGATAACTATTTATAACCGAGAGACGTTATAAGTAGGCAGCTCTTCTATAGAAGAATGGACAGAATTTTTTGATGTTGTAAGAGAGTTTTCGTAATAAGAGACTCCACCTCCCCCCTTTTTTAAACTAAAATCTTAAGTGTTCCACTGCTGTAGGCATAATTCTTACACGGGGATTCCCCATACCCAAATTTGCTCAAAGCGCAGTGCATTCGGTTTGAAAAAAATAATAATAAATAAATAAATATTTTAAATATGCACTAATGTGCTGTATATTAAAAGGGTAGCGTAAACACCATCATGACCCAGTGGATAAGACACTGAACAGAACATGGGAGACGGCTGAAGTGTAAAGCTCCAGACTTCTGCACTACCGCGCGGCTGTCGATCTAACGATCCGGAATCTTGGCCGTTTTTCTCTAGGTGTAATGTAAATTTACGCATTAGAGACCCTTTATAATAACTCCTACCAAGGCAACCCTTCCGTAGGCAGACAGCCCATGCGTAACTTTGCCTCAGCACATTAAAAAGCGTATCATAATCCCTGCGTCTGCCCTAGCAGTCTTTGTTGCTTCATTACGTTAGAAAATGCATCATTATCCATAAGTGTGACATTTTTATGTTCCTTATTCAATAAAATACTTCTTGGGAACTGAAATCTATATTAAACTGCTTTATAATCTTCGTTCGGCATATTTTACATAAGCTTTACCCTTATATACACTGCAAAAAAAAGTCTGTCAAATTTACAGAAAAAAACTGTCAGCCAGGACGCCAGTTTATTTCCGTATATTTAACAGAAATGTTCTGTAATTTTGTACAGATTCTCCGTTTATTTTACAGAAATTTCCTGTGTGTTTTACAGAAGTCTTCCATAATTTTTACAGATTCTCTGTTTATTTTACAGAAAACTTCTGTGTGTTTTACAGAAGTCTTCTGTAGTTTTTTACAGATTCTCCGTTTATTTTACAGAAATCTTCTGTATGTTTTACAGAAGTCTTCCGTAATTTTTTACAGATTCTCTGTTTATTTTACATAAATCTTCTGTATGTTTTACAGAAGTCTTCCGTAATTTTTTACAGATTCTCCATCAATCTTACAGAAATCCTCTGTGTGTTTTACAGAAGTCTTCCGTAATTTTTTACAGAGTCTCTGTTTCTTTTACAGAAATCTTCTATGCGTTTTACTGATTTCTTCTGTATTTTTTTAAATTTTTACAGATTCTCCGTTTATTTTATAGCAATGTTTCGTATTTTTTTTTTTAGATACTCCATCTAATTTACAGAAATCTGTAATTTTTCCAGATTCCCCGTGTTTTGTCGACGGTATATTTCTGTCAATGTAGCAGACTTTAACCATTTTTTTACAGCTTGATTTAAGGAATTTACAGAAAAAAACAGTTTATTTATGAAATATATTTTGTATTTATAACAACTTTCTTTTGTTTTTAATAATTCAATACCTTACTTAAAATTACTTAAAAATTTTACTTACTTAGAATTACTTAAAAAATTCAGTAATTTTATCATATACTAGCTTCTTTCAACGACCTTGGCCCTGTTAAGTGGTAAAAAAATTCTGCTACGAAATGTTAATGAAAATAAATTCTTGAGTATGTTTTGAAATCATAGGTGACATTAATTATTTTCAATCAATTCCATCCAAGGGCATACTTTAAAATTAAGTAACTGTACAAAATAAAATATTAGTGTTGAAAAAAGAAAGATTTATAAGAACGATTGCTATCAATCAAGTAAAACAGTAATCAAAGAAGCTGATTTCAAATGAATCAATGCATTTCAAAGCACGAAAATTTATACACAAATCAATGGATCAGGGTTGGGAGTGTAGATGTTCCAAGAATAAAATTTAAAGTTTATTTTTTAATGCTTTCAAAATTATTTCTTGATATTATCCATCAAGTATCCATCAATTTCTATGTTCATGGGGAGGGAAGCGTATCAGTTTGTCATGTCAATTGTCCCTAAATAAATGGTTGGGGTATTTGTAGTAAATGAAGTTAGTTGAAGTATTTACTGTAAGGTTTATTTTTTAGGTGATTGTAGCGCGTCATTGTAGTTAAAATAATATATATGTTTGCTTCTAAACTATTGATTAATGTAGTGATGGCGTCGTTCAAGTAAATACTACATATATAGAGTGAAACCTCTGAAAAACAGCTACGTTTGGTCCCATAAAATAATGACCATTTTATGAGACAACCGTTCTTTGGAGGTTCACAATAATGTTAATTCAATAGTCTCAATTCAATTCTGTAAACTTCTAACAGTGTCTGTTTTAAGAGATGACCAGTCTTCGGAGGTGACCGTTAGTAGAGGTTTTAATGTATATACATATATGCATCTTATTTTTCAGAAATAGTTTTTAGGAGTTTAAAATTACTCTTGCATGATATATCTATGCTTAGATTTTTGTAATATCCATTAATAATCAAAGAAATACGTCAAGAAAAATTGCGAAAAATTAGATTTATTTTAAGAAAAAAAACACAGTATTTATAAAGTATTTACAAAGTCCAAACAAAGGAATATTTACAAAGTTTATTGTTTATAATTTTATAGATTTGCTCTCCAGTATTCATGGGTATTTCTTAATATATAATTAGTGGTCAATTAGCTCATATGCCGACATTTTATTAAGTAAATTGAGAATTTTCATATTAACGGCCTCACGTTTTTTCACATCAGGATTCTTCTTGCATCCTCTGTTAGGATTTATTCCAAGCAAACACCTAGAAACAAAGTAATTTACTTCAGTGAATTAATCACATTTAAAAAAATCACATTTTACTTTTGACTCATCTATAAACTGAAATTTGTTAGCACAAGCTAGGAGCATAATAACTTTACTTTTCAGCCTCACCATAGCAGTGGTTTATCATTGAAATGGTAGACGGCGAAGTGTGAAGGTCCGGTTCGGGTTCATCGCCATCGTCGACTAACGTTCGGTGTTTCGTGTTTCTCGAACTGGGTAATACAGGTAGGACCCTTACAAGACCCACAGAGGTAACTCCTTGTTTTGCATTCGACGAGGATTACAAGTGCACTTCGAGCCAAGCACAAACCGATACATGTCACACAGCACAGCTAGTCACTATAGCGCAGCGGTTGCACAGATGTGTCTTCGAATGCATATACAAAGTCTATAGCAATATGTATTCATTATCACGACAGGCACGTATCAGGAGCATTTGGGAGGGGGGGGGAGTCCAAACGTAAAAAGGCAGATTTTTCACAAAAGACTACATTAGTGACAAAATCAAAATTCCGGGGGGGGGAGTGTCAACTCCAGACCCTCCCTCCCCCTCTCCTCGTTAAATACGTCATATGAGTTGCAGATAGTTTTGGATTATGTGCGCAGATAGCTTTTTCTTTTATCTGACTATGGTTGTTAGTAAACTTAAATTGTATTTATTTAAAAGAAAGAAACGGGTTTTGAGGGGGTGGAACCCCCCTCACAAGAGTAAATGTTAACTTAAAATATAGTGAATAAGAATTATAAAAAAATCTATACATCCCTGTTTAAGAATTTAAAAAATGAATACATAATATTTCATTAAAATATTAATGCCATTGAAAATTTCACAAAGTTATGACAAAGACTGCCAATAATGACCAATACTAAAGCTGTTCCGATCACCAGAAGCCAAAACTACCATGTTTACTCACGTAATAGTCTCACTTTTTTGCCAATTTTTCATGTTGAAAGTCCAGGTGCGACTATTGTGCGGGTAAAATCTACTATATAATATTGTAACTCTAAAGAGCTATTTTTTCTGCTTCAAAACGGGGGTGCGACTATCACGCGAGTAAACACGGTATTCTGCATCAAATGACGATAACCATTGTAAAGAATTTTAAATCTCCCTGATTTAGAAGAGATTTTTTGCAGAATTCCCTGACTTTTCCAGACAAAATTTCCCAAATCCCTGAATTTCAAGTCGCCCCTGAATATACAAAAAACTAGAAAATTCCCACTGTAAAATTACTTCAAATCAAAATCTAGCTGTTTATCTCATAAAAATGAAAAATTACGTTTAAAACTGAAGAAAATGATTATTGTTTTTGATAATGACATAATTTGTAGAAAAAAGAAAATCACAATGTTATGAAGCTAGAAATATTTCTTTGATAAGATATACTACTCGACATTAAAATTGCTGCACTGTGTGTAGCATGTCACCTTCTTAGTGTTGCTATTTTAATTACCAGTTGTGTATTAATAAAAAAAAAAACAGTTATATGCTATATACATATAAATTTCACACTTTTTAAAATATTGCTATGTGGTTTGATTTATTTATATGTTTACAAAATTGTAGTTAAAAGTGTTTCATTAACTTTGAAAAAAAAAGTGTATAACTATGCTTCTTTGATTCATTTTTACTAGGATTAAGAAATAATAGTATGCAATATGCAAAAAGAATTGCAAAGTGTGTACAAATTTAAAACTGCATAACAAATATTACAAGGAAATTATAAATAATTTGTAGATACAATTCTTCTGTTCTTTTATACGTTAAAAGGTGAAATATATAATTTCTTTAAATTGGTTTACCTCATAAACTTGACTGAGATATATCCATTGATTTAAATTTTTGACGGCACTTACGCGTTAGGAAAATTTAAGATACTCCTAGAAAATCAGAATTCTTATTGTAAGTATAGAAGATAGAAATTTATAAGTCTGGAAAGTGTATATATTATATTTGATGTGAAATCCCCCAGAGCACACATTCAGGGGCGTAGCCAGGGGGGGGGTATCGGGATATATCCCGAACGAAATTTTTGGATTAGTGATGAAATTCCGTCTATTTATACACATATCACTTCATTCCCCCCCCCCGTTCCAGCCCCCCCCCCGAAAAATTTTCCTAGCTACGCGCCTGCACACATGCACACTAAAAACATCATAATTTGTTCGGTGTTAGACGACTATTCAAGTACAAACACTGAAAATAAACAATATATTTATCACAGTGTCACGATGTTTAAGTTCAGCGATATTCTTTCACTTACTGGAGCACTGCAAACAAAATGATTGCGAACAAAAACACTCATTCCAAAATATTTAACATATCGATAACTATATAATAAGAAATGCTAACTACAGTTCTAGGACCAATTAGCAAGTGCAATGAATATAAACAAACACTATAATAAGGAAATAACTTATGAGAAACAGTTTATGAGTAGTACTTAACTTGTTACATGAAGCTGCTATTCTTCATTTCCCCCAAAACCAAGATCAATTGCGGTACGTAGTTGTTGTGAACAAGTATATCGGATTTGTGTGATTGGCTCGAAACCCGCTTATATATCCTCATCAGAAGGACAACACAAACAAGGAGACCTCCCCAAAGCTCACTCACCAAACGTAACGAATTTAATCCAGTCATAAGTACACACTTAAAGAAACCTAATGTGTAAAAATTAGTTGCTATGTCCTAAATTAAAGCTAAAATTAATTAATAAAAAATGAGTATGAGCCGACAGAATAGAGCCTCTATCGCTACTTGGCGCTTTCTATTTTCTTTTATAAATGCTTTTACGAAAAGATGCTTATTTAATAAGCATTTTAAGTAAGCACAGGTCAGGATTCATCTACAGCAATGATTCACTGGATATCCCGCAGAACATATTGTGGGGAAAAAATCAGGCCTGTAACTGGTTCCGTTTTGGAGAGGGGGGGGGGGTGGAGGAAATTGGCCAAAAATATTTTTTAAACATAAAATCTATCAATGCATAGGAGGTTAAACGTAGCTTTTTAGAAGAAGCTTAGCTTTATATCGAAATAAGAATTGAAATAAACAATGGTATTAAAAAAATAATTTTAAAAAATTGTAAGGTAATTTTTTTGGAGGGGAGGGGTTCACCCTATAATTCCCTCCCCCACCCCTTTGATTTGACCCTGAAAGAAATATATTATTAAGTTGTTTCATTAACACAATGTCAGAAAACTGCTGCACTTAATTTTTTCCGAATTTCCCAGTTTTTTTCTGGATGTTCAATATGTAATGGCTATAACAATCTATTGTTTTTACTTAAAATCGGCATTGCAGTGTAGGAATGTGTCACTGCATTTTGTGATTGAATCTCACTTTCTACTTGCTACGATCCTCTATGTTCCAGGATTCGTCTAGAAGGATTTCTAAATTAAAACCTGACTGATCAGCATAAAAATTTCATCGTCTTTTAACAACGAATCCTTTATAAAGACATTTGCATTATTTACGAACGCCTGCGTTAATTTTTTAATACCCTTTGACCGAGAGTTTTTCAGCAAAACAAATTTTGTAACTTTCCTGCTTACAATCTTATTCTTTTTTAAAAATCTGTACTGCCATCCTTTAGATTCGCGGAATTTCAGTCCTAATTCGAATGCCTTTTCTGATGTCCAAGTTTGTAAATCACAATCATATACATGTAATTTTCTTGCGTGTTAGAAGTGTTAAAACGTATATTTTTTAATTTTATTTAGTTTATATTTATAATCGCCATTCTTCTGAATTTGCTTTTCCCACAGATATAACTGCCTTTTATTTGTAACAAATTTAAAATAATTTTGAACACTCTGTAAACTGCGGGATTTTGCCACTATTGTATCCCACCAGTATTTTACTGAAGTCTCCTTATCTTTTCAAGAAATAAATTGCTTATTTTGCATGATGTCCTTACTGGACATGAACTCAATGCTTTCGCTTTCTAAACTAGAAAATATACGATCTTCAGGGGTATCGAGTAATAAGCATTGCTCATTTGCTACCAAAACTGTTGCATTTACTTTCTGATAATTTTGCAAGCTTTCAACAATTTGATTTTGCAGACTTTTTCTTCGTCTGTGCATGGAGACAATGTCATATTTTTCGAAGAAAATTGCGCGTAAAGCATAAAAACAACATTAAGTATATTTGCTCCATAGTATCATCATGTGGATAAAAAGAATAGAATTAAAATAAATGCCTCACTTATGCGTAAACTGAATTTGCAGCTTGCAATGTGTTAGTACAAATAAAAAGAAATTACTTTCTTCAGGGACTTTCAGAACTAAAATAAAAATATTATAGGACTTCAGTTTAACTAGTAGAAAACGAGATTAAGCTACTTAAAAACCCAGTACGTTGAAATATAACACTGTATAGCAAACACTGATTTATAAATATTTCGAGTACGTACTAGCTTGAGCGTTTCAATTTTTCGATTAATTATCCCTGTCGCCAAATACTAGCTAAAGGGTACAATTGGTGGGATTTTAACTAATTTTTAACCCTTAATTTCTCAAGTTCTATGAGGAGATAGCTGCTAATTTTCACACAGTACGTTCCTTTTAGTGTGTACTTGAGATTGTGTGAAATTCCTTCCATTTGGTGAGTGGGCTTTGGGGAGGTTTCATTGAAAGAGGGGAGCCCTCCGTGGGGGTCTTTCGAAGGGGTCCTAATCCGTATTTACGCTAACTTCCGGAGAAAATCACGGAAAACTCTGAACAGTTAACGGTCGACGGACGCGCGATGGGACCCGAACCCGGGACTTTCACTTTCGCCCGACTACTATTTCCAGTGACATAAACGCTGTGCCATGGTGAGATGAACGGTACGTATTGTTCGTTAGCCGACCCAGAGCGTCACCTGCGATCAGTGTTGCCAGAAAATTTTGCATATAAATCGCAAGTAGCTGAAGAAAGAGTCGCTAAGGTGACGTCATAGTATGACGTCAGATCAAGTGATGCCCTGCACTGCTTAAAATCATTATGCCGATTTATCTGTTTGGTCCATTGTTTTCGATGCGTAGTTTTACTCATAAAAGCCCTCCCCTCCCCTCACCCGCAAGTCTAAAATAAATATATCAAAATTCACAGGTGATTTTTTTTCGTTTCTTTTTGTAGGTAAAAAGTCTCGAATTCACAATCAAGTTCCATAACTGTTCTATTTCCCATCATTCAACGCCAAGGACGGATTAAAAGGGAAGACGGAGGGGTAACTGCCCTCCCCCCCCAAAAAAAAGTCAACCTTTTTGGAAATATATTCTACAAAAGAAACCATTTTCCCCTTCCCCTCAATGTTACATGCCACTTTTTACGAAAGAAGGCCGATATTGTTGCTTACAATGAGAGTAAATGCCATTTTAAATGTCCCTTTTATGGAAATAAAATAAGAATTCTTACATTTTTTCATGTAACTCCTTTTATTCTTGTGGTGGGGGTTTCCCTCCCAGTTAAATATTACTGTATTAAAAATTAATTAATAGTAATCAATCTAATTAATTAGCTTATTGCTTTATATCTCGCTAATTACTTATTGATTTAACATTAATTGTGTCAATTAATTAATCTAATTAATTACGCGGCGTCAACATTATCGACAAACACTAAAGTACTTAAAAATGTTCTAAGTCCAAACGAGCCGGGTTACGCCAACGCGGAACAAAATCCGTACATAACAACAAACACTCACCTGAACCTACGTATGCAGTTGTAACTAAATATACCGTCGCTTTTCTCCAGCTCCAGCTAATGACACATAGTACAATGTCTTGTCGTTTTAATTGCGCCGGAGGCGAAATGAACCTCAAGGTTGAGCAATGACGTCTTCGTCTAGTACGCATGCGCGGGTGAAGATAAAACAGAAAAAAACTGTTTTTTCTTACGAACAGACTTATTCTGTAAATAATACGAGTAATTTCTGTACGTTTTACAGACTTTTTTTGCAGTGTATAGACAGTCATTAATATTTCCATTGAATGACAGCGGAGTTTGGAAATTTCTTGTCAAATATGGACGATATCTTCAAGTTGGGTTTAGTTTTGGGAACTTATTTTTGACGACAAACTTGACGATGCATCGTTAAAATGGCCAACTTTGGTGACCTTTGACATACCACTATCCCGCCGCTATCTGGCAACTTACAAAAATTGACTTCACCCTTTTTTTGGGGCTGTTTGAAAAATGATTCTCCGTTAACAATTTGCGCAGACGAAAAGCAATGTCTGAAATCACTCTAATGAACGCACTCTTCTTTTTTTTTTAAGTTCGATGAATAGTCTGTGGAGAGACAGCCTGAAATTTTTCTATAGGTTTTCGGTATCTTTTATTTTTATATTTCTTTAACCCTTTGAGGCGCAACCCTTTCCCAATGCTGAAAAAAGGGAAGCCGTTGCCATCGCTCGACTTAACTACCAGCAAGATGGCGGACGATCGAAACGTTCATGGCGTGACATAGATCTAGAGACCCTCTTTTGACGACAGCTGGCTGTGTCCGCGCACAGCCAGCTTTCGTCAAAAAAGGGGTCTCTAGTAGAGGTGAGACGGGCTCAGCCCGAGCCCGGACCCGAACCGGGCTCGGGCTCTGTAATTCACAACTTCGGGCGGGCTCGGGCTCGTGAAAAACTTCTTCTTTATTGAACATACTCCTTGAAACAGATTTTAAAAAGGGATTCATGAGGAAAATAAAAGTACTTATAAAAAAAAAAAATAGGGGCACGGGCGCCTAGAAGGTGCGTGAAGCTCTTTGGGTATTTCAGAACGGCGGCTTAAATTACTTAGTTAGTCATGAGATCCGACATTGTTTGATAAATATGGATGTAAAGAATTAGAAAGTGCATTGACAGTTTGCAACTATATTTGTCTTTAATTTGCATAAAAGGCAAAATTTATTGTATTCTATCAATGAAGTAATTGAATTTTTTTTAAATCTTTAGCTGAAATTTCGGGCTCCGGCTTAAATAAGATTGCTCGGGCTCGGATAAAAGTCCTCGGGCTCAGGCTTCAAAAAATGAGCCCGAACTCATCTCTATTATTCAGTATAGTAGTTTAACTACCTAATATTTAAATAAACAAAGAAATCTTTTAAAAAGGTCGGTCTCATTCTTATTTTCCCACATACTCTGGATGATTCGTATATTTATTTCTTCCAACATTTTTTTTTTTGGCCTTTCCTTCAAGAAAAATGGTGGAGGGACCTTTGGGGATTCCTGCCCCCAACAACTCAAATGAACAATAACCAAATCAATTCACATACCAATCATCACTCAATTGAACCAATGAAAAGCCGAATCAGTCCAAACCACCAGCATGCCAAGTCGTTAGCATCTCCAGTCCTGCAGGGAAAGGTGACTGCATCCCGCTAGCCACCTACTGCTGGACTGGGTCATTTGCTGACTGTATACCAGGGTAGGACTGGTACTTATTCCAGGGTAGGACTGGTACAGAAGCCAGTACCTCCTACGTGAAACCAATGTTGAATTCAAACCACTAATATGTCAAATCCATTTACATATCAATCACCAGTCTACTTGAATCCATCCCAACCACCAGAATGCAAAGCCGTTAGCATCTCCAGTCCTGCAGAGGAAGGTGTCTGTATCCCGCTCGGCACCATCTGCTGGACTGGGTCATTTATTAATTGCATACCAGGGCAGTATTGATACTTATTATAGAGTCCGTACAGAACCGGATACTTCCTGCTTCAAGGACTCTACTATGCGCCCTTACATAACAGACCAACAAGGGCCCGTACTTTTATAACTAGAGAATCTATAAAAGTTTTCCAGTCTTGAAAACCACGCTCGCCAACAATGCAATAATTGCTTTCTTGATTTGATTTTTTCTGCTAGAAAGTTTTTCATTGTTTTAGACCACGCTGGTCAACAATGTAATAATTGCTTTGAATTTTTAACAATGTTAAATTCCCAGTATTGACGAGTGGATACAGACACCGAGCATGTTAAATGGCTGAAGTGTGAAGTCCCCAGGTTCGGGTCCATCGCGCGTCCATTGATTTAACGTTCTGTAGTTTTGGACGATTTCTTCAATATGTAACATAAATACGCAGTAGAACACATTGAATAGCTTCTTTTACAAGGAACCCCTCCTTAGGCAAATAGCCCTCTACGCAGTATTGGTACTTACTACAGAGTCCGTACAAAATCTGATACTTCCTGCCTGAAAGACTCAACTATGCGATCTAACGTAACGACCAAAGTTAATGCAGGTTTACCAAAATTTAAATGTGATTCGCCACTTGGGCAACCCACATTTAAATTTTGTTCAAAGAGAAGTTGTAACATAAGAATGTTCCTTAAAACCCCGCGGAAACGGCATGTAAAAAGAGGAATCCTCGGACAGAAGGAATTCTGCTAAATACATTACAATAGTTAAAACCAAAGTAATTTAAGAGACAATTAAAATAGCGTAACGGGTAGAGATGAGAATTTAAAATTGGCCAAGAGTATTAAATTTAGAATAGGGAGGAGAAAAATAAAGTTAATTATAAATATGGGATAAACAAGTCACAAATGGTTTTGTAATTCCTCCTTTAAATAATAAAAAAAATAGATATATGAGTTTAGGGAAGAGTAGCCGTCCAACTTCCTTACACGGCGAATGTCATGAAATGAATTTTTCGATGTTCGTGTGTGTAATATTTTACAGCAAGAATCGTAGGGATAACACTTTTTCTCTTTGAAATAAAGAGAGATAAGTGAAAAGAACGTTTTGTCTCTTTATCCTCACAACCCCACCCAACTGGTTATGAATTTTAGGAAACCCTCTGTTATTGGGATAAGTTAACCCCTTCCTTCTCGCTCCCGTCAAAATCAAAGGCTGAGTTTTCTCCCTCTATTTTTCGTGGCCGTGAAATTTCCGGGCAAGAGTGTTCAAAAGATAAGCGCCAGAAAAATGAGAGCCCTTTCGGCACTTATGCACGGAATTCTTTTCAATCTCATTTTGCATGACAGATGAGAGTACCAGACTATTTTTAACTTAATTGGAGATAGTTTGTTTTTAAATACATGGTACCACTACTCAAATATTTGTATTTGTGGTATGCATTTTGCAATCTTAACTCACTTTTTTTTACTTATGTTCAAAGAAAATTTTACAAATATTTATTTATGTTACGAAGTATGTTTAATAAAATTCTCGTTCAGTGTTTCAGACACGCATTTTTAATGTTTCCCTGCTTAATGGAAAACAAACATTCAGTTACAAAATAACCCTAAATGTTTATTTTTCCTATAAATTTGCATATCAATTTCATAAAAGATCATTCCCAGCAAACACACACAGGTTTTCTGAACGTCTATTAACGTTCAGAAGGCGTCTTCTGAACGTTAATAGACGTTCAGAGAACCTTTGTGTGTTTGCTGGGTTTATAATAGTTCATAATTTACGACATTAAATAAAATATTTCATATATAGGCATGGAATGCTTTCTGTTTTCTTTTGTAGCCTTTTCCTTAAAAATATTAGATACAAGTATATATTTTATGAACTATTTTTCAGTTATTACATTTATTATAAAATTAGACCTCGCTACACTTGATATATAAAGTATTTTTTCTTAAATTATACCGTCAAAACACAAATTTTATTAAAGCATCTTTTTTTTTAGTTATTTTACAGCTTGTTAATTTCAGCTTTCATTTCTCATAGAATTTAAGGGACCTCAAAAAAATCACTTAAACATAGTTGCGAAAATTTTATTCTACTATGAAAAATTTCATTATAAAATGACAAATATTGAAAATGTTTGTTAATAATTAATGACATTAAATATAATGTATTAACTGTATGTTTGCAATTATCTCTGTTTTATTCATAGTTTTTTTCCGAATCGCCTTTAACACCCAAGCACCCAATACGCCTTTAACACCCAAGCACCCACAGGGTGAGTACAAATGATGGACCCGATTTAAAAAAAAATTAAAAAAAAAATATTTTCTTAGCTAATGCACATATAACAGTAAGTGATGTATGAATGAAAAGAGAAATAAACCAAGTATTTTTTCAGTTTACATACGTTCAATCTGTAATCCAGTTAGTTCTATACATTCTGTAGCATCACTCTATCAATAGTTCGTAATGCTACACAAATGCATTCTGTAAGTTCTGTCAGTGTTTTTGGAATGGGTGGCACATAAACAATGTCTTTGACTTAACACCACAAAAAGAAATCACATCGTGTTAGATCTGAGGATCTCGTAGCCATTTGATTAAGGGTAAATCTGTTTCCTTAAATTGATGATACCATCGCAGAATGTTCTTCTTGGTTGTTGCTTCTTTTCCGTTACGATATCTAAATGCACGTTGCACCGTGATATCTGAAAAGACACTTGCGTACTCTAATCCGCAAAATTTTTTTCTCTGTCATTGTCGCCATGTTTGAAGTTCAATCACAGCTATACTGAATGTGTTGCCATCCGTTGATCATGGTGGGAAAAAAAAAACTTTGTACATTTCTCTTTATATTCATGTATTCCTTTTTGTAATATGTGCAGTAGTTTCGAAAATATGACATTTTAAAATCGGTTCCATCATTTGTACTCACCCAGTACGTTTAGTTTGGGGAAATCAATTAATTTGGGACAAGTATTTCGTTTTTATTTAATCTGTTCTTAATTTCTTATATCCAGGGATTCGATGGTTTGTCTGCCATTTAATTCTTTAACAGTGATTATTGACTCTTTCTGTTTCAGAGTAGAGTGGACTTGAGCTACAACGTGATTTGACTTAATGGGATTTTACTCGAGTTTTTCACAAGTACATATCTTAAAACTAAATCTCGCCTGCAAGACGAGATTTTCGCCAACACTAAGAAGCGCCAAAAATCCATTTATTCATTACTTTATGTTGGAAATAGTAATATATAAATTAGGTAATGGTTTAAAATGTTTTGAGGTATGTTTATAGGCGTGTAAAGTAATTGTGTATGTGTTTCAAAAGCCTTTATACAGGGTGAGTCTGAAAAAGTGGCCAAAACTTTATGGGGTGATAGAACGCATCTACTGGACCAAATTTCGTCACAGAAAGTATGGGCGAAAAGCAAACGGCGAGCCGCTAGGTGGCGTTGTGAGTGGTGTAAAAGGCTGATCTGAAAAAAGCGATGAGAAGTTAAAAGGTAGTTTTTCAATGGCACATTTAAACAATTAACACGAGAATGAGAGGAGATATTTCAAAAAACACTGAATTAAAGGTAATAGAATTTATGTACGTGCATGCTCAAAGAAATTGCTCAAAATACCGTCCGCCAGCTGTAACACATGCTTTATACCTATGGGATAGAGAATGATGCACATTTGAGAAGATACCAGGCGCTTCCCGAATATCGGCGAAGAGAATGCCTTTGGATGCGAGGACCGACCCTTTCATACCATTTATTACGCCACCTTTTGGTGTTCAAGTTTCCATGTTCTACGCCACCAAGCGACTCGTCGTTAGCATTTTACCCATACTTTCTATGACGAAATTTGCTAGTTTAGATGCGTTGTACCACACCATAAAGTTTTGGCGTAATAGTCTATTGTATACAATCTTCTCTATATCACATGTACACTATGAAAAAGAACTTTGCAAGAAATGCCGTTAGTTCAAATTAACTATTGCACTACAGGTGTCAAGAGCCTTTATTATTCAATGGCATATTTTTTACCATTTCAGACAATTTTTCACTTAATTCATAAGCTTGAATGCCCAATAATCGGGTTATATTATAATTATTTGGAAACGAAAATACACTCATGTCCATAAATTAAGGATAATTCAAAATCACACAGAAATTGATCTCTAAAATAAAAATTTCACCTGTGGAATGATCACACACATCTTGAAGAAGAATATGCAAATTACAGGAAACCACCAGATGGCGTGGATGGTACGTCACAATGACGAGAGTGTAAGAGAGGGGTATATAAGGAATGGTGGCAAAGAAGTAAAATTGTTCACATGCGCTGTGAAAGCCTTTCAGTGCAAAAACCGCATAGTTATGGCACAAAGGAGGCATTTGGATGATGTTTTACGTGGCAGAATTATCGGACGACTGGAATGTGGACGTACCCAGCTGGAAGTATCCGAGGAACTTGGAATCGCCCAGAGTGTCATCTCCAGGCTTTGGCAACGATTCCAAGATGATGGTAATGTGAGTAGACGTTACAGAACAGGTCGCCCCCGAGTTACAACGCCGAATGAGGACCGCTATTTGGCAGTTACTGCCAAAAGAAACAGACGGAGTACAGCATCAGACCTGTCTCGTCAGCTCTCTTCAGCTACCGGTACGACAGTTTCAAGGCAGACCGTGTACAGACGCTTAGGGCACATTGGTCTATCTGCTCGTAGGCCTGTCAGATGTGTTCCGACGAGTCCAGGTTTAGTTTGGAGTCTGAGTCTCGCCGGACATTCATCTGGAGAGCGCCAGGTACCCGTTACCACCAAGAGAACACCATTGAAAGACACCGTTACGGTGGTGCAGGATGGCTCGTTTGGGGAGGAATTATTCTTGGTTCCAGAACTGACCTGCATGTTCAGAGAGTAACGATGACAGGCCACATCTATCGGGATGTCATTCTGGAACAACATGTACGTTTGTTTCGGGGCGCCATGGGTGCTGAATTTGTGTTTATGGATGACAACGCCCGTCCTCACCGTGCAAACATTGTAGACGAATGCCTTCAATCGGAGGATATCACCCGTATGCATTGGCCAGCATACTCACCGGACTTGAATCCAATAGAGCATGTGTGGGATATGCTTGGCCGACGAATTGCAGCCCGTCAACCCCCTCCCACCTGTCTACCGGAACTTCGGAGTGCATTGCTTGATGAGTGGTGTAATATTCCCCAAGATCAGATTGATCATTTGATATTCAGCATGCCTAGGCGTTGTCAGGCCTGTATTGCATCGTCCGGGAGACATACTCCGTATTAACCATCCTACTAACCATGTTATACTGTTTTTTGTAAATAGGTTCTTTTTTGAAATTTGGTCAAGGGAGTAAAACTTGCAATTTTTATTAATTATGTCAAACATATAGCATCTTTTTTGCTCTTTACTTTTTCTTTAATAAATAGACTTTACAAATAAGTCAAATTTGTTTTGCTTCTTTCTCTTTCTTTGCCTGAACTTCATTATCCTTAATTTATGGACATGAGTGTACTTACAGCAATGTAATATAATTTCCAAAACATCTGCTCAAATTTACACTCCGAACTGATACTTGAAATAATCTAAAAGTTAATTATAACTCAAATCTATTAACTATGAGACTTGAACTTTTGAAAACACTTATCAATTTTCTAACAGTTAAATTCGCCTAACTTATATGTTGTCAAAATAAGCTCGCTTGATTCAACTTTGCCCTTTCAAGTTTATTAAATCTTAGTTGTTGTTATATCTTGACATCTGAAACTTTATTATATCTTAGTTATTCCAACCACGTTGTTCCTCGCGGGAGCGACTATGTTTATCTAGTTACAGGTATTAAAGCTGACTTCCGAATAGATATGAAGTATTTTTTTTTTCCTCTAGTATCTTGTTTTCTATAAATAGTAAATGGAAAATATTATTTTGTACGGCGGACCAAATTATTATTAGAATGGCCTTGTTATGAAATCTAAATAACTTGGATCAATTGGGTCTCTAGTAGAGGTGAGACGGGCTCAGCCCGAGCCCGAGCCCGAGCCCGGACCCGAACCGGGCTCGGGTTCTGTAATTCACAACTGCGTTCGGGCTCGGGATCGTGAAAAATTTCTTCTTTATTGAACATACTCCTTGAAACAGATTTTAAAAAGGGATTCATGAGGAAAATAAAAGTACTTATAAAAAAAAAAAATAGGGGCACGGGCGCCTAGAAGGTGCGTGAAGCTCTTTGGGTATTTCAGAACGGCGGCTTAAATTACTTAGTTAGTCATGAGATCCGACATTGTTTGATAAATATGGCTATAAAGAATTAGAAAGTGCATTGACAGTTTTCAACTATATTTGTCTTTAATTTGCATAAAAGGCAAAATTTATTGTATTCTATCAATGAAGTAATTGAATTTTTTTTAAAATCTTTAGCTGAAATTTCGGGCTCGGGCGGGCTCGGGCTCCGGCTTAAATAAGATTGCTCGGGCTCGGATTAAAAGTCCTCGGGCTCGGGCTTCAAAAAATGAGCCCGAACTCGGCCCGAACTCATCTCTAGTCCGAACTCATCTCTGAGCCCGAACTCATCTCTAGTCTCTAGATCTGTGTCACGCGATGAACGTTTCGATCGTCCGCCATCTTGCTGGTAGTTAAGTCGAGCGATGGCAATGGCTGTCCTTTTTTCAGCATTGGGCAATCTATCCAGCTCTTCTCGCATTCTTCCATTTTTATGCAGATGCCAGTGCTGTTGAAATTAATCGCGACCATTTTTTTACGGGAAATGACGTGCTAAAAAGTAAAGGATTCTCGTAGAGCTATGCCACCCGCAACTATTTTTAATAGAAATCAAATCGATTCTTCGTGACTGGCAATAGTCAAAACGTCCGAGTTTGGTGTTCCCAGAGCGGGAACACTGAGCATTTAAGGGTTAACTCATGAAAATTTGTGTTCTTTCTTAAAGCAACGAAGCACTGACAAAAATCCATTTGTACTGACAGCAAATGTAGTTTTAAATATTTATGAAGTATGCACTCCTGGCTCGTGGCCATGGACGTAGTAAGATTATAGGTAAGACTTAAAATGCTGACATACACGTACACTGATGACACCTTCAATAGCCAAGATGCAGACTCATATATCTTCTAAGCAATACAGGGTAGCGTTCTATTTCACACATGAGTTTGAGTGGGAAGTTATGAAGTTTTAACAATTTTAATTTTCTTTGTTTGTTTGTTTTTTCTTTTTGTGTGTGTGTGTAGAGGGGGGGTGGGGCGAGATTTAAAAGATGCCCTTCATTAGTGTTCTGCTAGAAGCCCTAACTTAACCCATTAACGCGCAGTGTTCCCGCTCTGGAAACACCAAAGTCTGACGCTTCGACTGTTGCCAGTCACGAAGAATAGATTTGATTTCTATATAAATAGTGGCGGGTGACATAGCTCTACGAGAATCCTTTACTATTTAGCACGTCCTTTCCCGTAAAAAAATTGTCACGGTTATTTTTAACACCACTCACATCTGCTGAAAAATGGAAGAATGCGAGAACAGCTGGATTGATTGCCCAATGCTGAAAAAAGGGCAGCCGTTGCCATCGCTCGACTTAACTACCAGCAAGATGGCGGACGATCGAAACGTTCATCGCGTGCCACAGATCTAGAGACCCTTTTTTGACGCAGCTGGCTGTGCCCGCGCACAGGCAACGGCTGCCCTTTTTTCAGCATTGGGAAAGGGTTGCGCCTCAAAGGCTTAAATCCTTGGGATTTTTTCTTTCGGACGACGTAAAATATAGTGTGTTTTTCATCCGCCTCTGGCAGCTGACACTGTTGTACTGAAAACGAGGACAGCTACAACCATCGAAATTGCAACTCTAGTTGCTCTAGATATGCAGAAAACGTGTGGCATGAATTCGGCTACAGAGAATGGATATCTTTCTGGAGGTGGTAAAAATAAACATTAATAACTTTATGCTCTTGGGAACTTTACAGTATTTCTTTTTTTCTTTCCCCCAAAATGCGTGTATCATCTATAGTTTTGTAAGTACAGTTCTTCAAATTCGGTATATTTGTTTGTAATCACTAGTTACCGTCGATTGACTATGAAAATGAACAATGACCGGTCACTAGTCTGATTTTTGTCCTGTTAAATGGATAAGTTATTTTACAAAATGCATAGCTTCTATTTATGGCTTTATTTATGAACTGTCTTTTAATTTATACTTTTAAGAAAAGATCAAATAATTATTCGTAAAATGACTGCAGAAATATTAGCTTTTAATCGTGTATATTTGAGCTTGGTTGCATGTACATACAACAGTTAGTTTTCCTTGATTTCATGAATAATGAATTTATTCTCCAAAATTTATGTTTCAGTAGCACATGTCTTCTCAATTTCTTTATCGAATATTAAAGTTGAGTAAAAATATCTAAATTAATCCTTAAAATAGGGCAGAAAATTTTTAAGTATGTACTTTCATGCATTTACGACTCCCAGCACAGATTACGCATTTACTTATACTGCTGCCATCTATTAGTGAGAGTATAATTTTTTTATAGAAACTCACGATTTAGCTAATAGATTGCAGCACTATAAGTTAATATATAAGAATCTGTCAACATCCCTTACATTCCAACAATAAAATTCATGAATACGCTTTAGATCCCCTTAAAAAGTCCTGTCCATAAAGCATACCTACCTTACAGATAGCCCTGGTGTAAATTGCCTTAAACACAAACCAAAACATTAAAATTGAATTTAAAAGAATTCTACTTTTCTTTTCTTTCTTTCTTTTTTTTTTAACTGAGGGTTTGATCCCTTCCCAAAATTTTTAGTCAATGCATTAGTAGTGTTTTTATTTGCATTGACTCTGGAGATCAATAATAGGTGAAACAAATTTAGCAGTACATGATTCCGATAATTTTTTTCTGGCAACGGCCTTGAAAATGCTTTTTTTTTTTTTTTTTTTTTTTTTTGTCTTTGGTTCGATTAAACTTGACCATTCATAGCTGATGGAGATGCAAAACGCCCCAATGTCGTTGAAATTTAACTTTAGCCAAACAAATAATGAGAAAAGAAATGGTAAAAATATTTTTAAATATAGTTATTGGTGCAGATAAGATTTGGTGATTCAGCTATCGTCATTATTCAGTGATTATGTGCTATATATGTGTGTGTGTGTGTATGGGTGTGCGTTTATAAGTAGATGCCGTAACCACACACAAGCTATCATTATTTTTGTTAATAAAAATATAATATCAATATTTTTCTAAAATAAAATTAAAAGAAAACGCAACGTTAGATTTAATTATATAAGTTCTAACTTTTATCCATTAGAAATAAAATTATGCTAAACATAAATTTACTTCGCAACAAACACTTTAAAACGTGTATCTATTGTCTTAGTCCAGATTTCTTTCCCCCTGTACAGAAATTAGTTACGTACAGTTATAGTCTTCGAAGTAGCTGTGTATGTACCTGGTTTTCGACTGCACATACACATAAAACTGAGCACAACTTATAGTTCTTTTCGTCCTATAGCTATTATATTCAGTAAATATGTACTGTACGAAAAACCAATGCATTTATGTTTAATAGGAGTAATTCAGATTTAAAATAAATTTAATTAACTGAGTTTCAATATCTGGTTATCAGAGTGGTATCTTTTAAATATCTTGCATACCAGTTCTTGTATGTTATACTAAGCAGCGTGTGGTGTTGCTGTCAGTGATTAACATTCAACATCATTTTTCATTAATTTTAGAGACAGATAACTAAAAATATTTAAATATTTATCACACCAATAATGAGAAAAACTTTAAGCTATTAATTACCGTTAAATTTAGAAATTCTGTACTTAGTAGTTGAATTTCACGTTTCCCATCAAACTGTTCAGTTCTATGGAACGCAGCACTCCGCACACAAACGGAGGAAGCGAACAGATTAAACCTGGGTTCCAGAGTGAAAAGTGAAAGAAAGAATGATTCGGTCTTTGTAAAAATGCTGTCACAAATTTAATTCTAAACTTTAAAGCCAAAACATAGTTTATCAAGATCCAGTGGCGTAGCCAGAAATTTTTCATGGGGGTGGGGGTGGATTACGATTACTGCCACTCACATATATGTTCACGTGTGTGTGATAAGGAAGTGAAGAATATACATTTTGTATGGCGAAAAATTTCTCATGGAGGGGGGGGGGGTGCCCTTTGGCTATACACTACTCTCAAGATCTTATTCTAACTATTACAATAGGGTTGTGCACAACAATAAAAGTATTGGAAGTCCTAAACAGAATTTTACGCCTTTAGAGCTAAGAGGGTAAAAGGCCATCTGTAATCCCCTATCAAAGGAGTATTCGAAAATCACAATGTCAATCTGAGTGGTCCAGAGGCGTACCTAAGTCAAGTATTGCCGATAACAATCAACAAAACTGTGCTGTTTCTTTCTTTCTTTTTTTTTTTTTAAGTATGAACGATGCCGATCACTTCATTTGTTTGTCGGCTAAATCTCAAAATTTCTTCAGAATGATCATTTATACTGATTTCTGTCGTGAGGGTTCACTATGCAAGTGAAAAAAAAACCTCTCGTAGATTTCAGTTCTAAGGAGAATGATTCAAAATAAATACTTGTGTCTTACTGACTTTAACCTATTCGCTCCTATCGTTGAAAGGCGTGACGGTAGCGATTCTCCTTCTCGTTGCTTACTGGCATGGGTCTTTGAATGCTCCTCTTGCAGAATAGCGTTTGCTCCCCGTTTCACTTAATAGATATTTACTTAATGAATATTTCCTATAATAGTAAATTCAATTACTTATATTCGATTTACATAATAAGTATTCCGTACGGGCGATGGAATAAAAAACAATTTTTTATTAAGTTTCCCGGCTGAACGTGGAGATACTTCAGTTTTAAGGGACAGCGAACACAGGGGACGAAATTTGCCGGTTCTCAGAAATTCACTGTGACCGGCTGTCGCTGTAGTTCCTAAATCGACAATAAAATCCCCCTAAATTGGTATACAGTGATGTGGATGGGTTAGGTGCACTTGAAAAGTACGAAAAATATGGTAAATATTTGAAGTAAATTGTAACATACATTTTCCGTTTCACTTCTTTTCCGGTTCACTTAATCAATCAATCCGTTTCACTCAATCGTTTCAATAAAGTTTAACTAAACGCTTAGAGAAATTATCTATAAATTTTCATAAAGTTCTTTCCAAATTTTTAAATTTTAAAAGAATACCTTTAGAATATTTCTTCACAAGCTTCATAGGCGTACCCACGGAAGGGGCTAATGGAAGCTACCCTCCCCCCCTCCCCCACTCCCTAAACTTAAACAATCCATGTGAAAATCGCTTAAAAACAGAGATTTGTCACTTAATGAATTAAAATATTTTATTTTGAAAATTGTATTAAAAATATTTTGAAAGTATTTTTTGCAAAACAGTTGGTAACTTAAATTATTACTTGCAAATAATACATGATATACAGTTGAACTTGATTATTACGTCAATGATCATCATTTATGACCGAGTTACCTTAATAATGAACAAGTATTCCATGGACAGTGAAATAGAATATTTCGACATTTTATAAGAGAGATTTTTCACTTCCAAACGAGGACACTATAACCGAGTTCGACAATATTTGTAGCCCCCCCCCCCAAACTAAAATCCTGGGTGCGCCACTGCAAGCTGTACTTTCCTCGCCTAAGTCAAAAGAGTGTACCGCAGTAAGTAAAGGGAATATATAGGCTGGTCGCCTGAGCAATCTCTGTGAATATTTCTCTGTACTATATGAAGGGAATTAAAAACATTTGTATTGAAAACTGCTTATTGAGTGTAATTAAACTATGACTTTTAAAGATTAATAAATGTGAAAAAATAATTCACAGTATGTAAAATTTTAAAACGAAGGATTTTTAACCTGGATACCTGACCTACAGGTGGCAGCACTAGCATGGTGAGACAAGCTTTTAAATTTAAATGTTTTTGATTTTCGTATAGTACTTTTAAACAAAAATAATGTTTTAACTTCTCAAATTATTTAACTGTGTATTACAAATGTACTATCTAGAAATAGTTATCCTACTTTCTACCGCTGTAAATCATTGCGTTTTATGAATATACTAAATTCTGTATAGGAATGTGCATTCTGATATGACTGAAAAAAAATAAAATACTATCATTTCTTCAGTAACTCTCAGGAAATTCTGACTATTGAATTCTGTGCCTTAACATATCCTGACACAGCCCTTCGGACAGTGGCGGATCCAGAAAATCTGTTTTGGGAGGGGCAACATTTTGAAAAAAGCTTACTTCACCCAAACAAAATGTACAATAAAGCAAAATTTTAGTCTAAACCAATGTAAAAACTTTTGGGAGGGGCTAAGTGATTAAAAAAGATCACTTTAAATACTCAAAGTGCATAATGAAGTAGAATGTTACCCTTTAGCAATCCCTTTGGGGGGGCTGAAGCCCCCTAGCCCCTCCCCTAAATACGCTACTGCCTTCGGATATCTCTTTCAGTTGGTGAACAATGCCTTGTCTTCCGTACATTTCCCCGCAGTGGATGAAGTACGAAAATCTATTGATGACTTCATCGCATCAAAGGATTATTACTTCTACTCTGCTGGCACCCATGCACTACCTGACTGATGGCGGAAGATGCTGGAGATTACTTTGACGAATAAAGGTATTATTTTAACTTCTATATTGCATAGTCATTTCATTGACACGTGCTTTAAAACTAATTACAAGACCCAATAAAGGCAATGTGATTGTATCTGTAAATACAGTTATTAATACACAAAAAGGTACATTTATTTTTATTTATACACTAAGCAATCTCAGTTTGTTCTTAAATATCAATTTCGCATTTCAATTTTTCATGATAAGTTTTTCTTAAAAATTGTCCTCATATATCACCAAATAACTCCATCTTTGCATTTTACTCTTGGACAGCACCTCGGGAAACTTTCACCACCCCCCGGTATAAGTTTGCAGTCAGATGGCACACCAATGGCACTGCATCTGTAAAGAAGAAAAGACAAGAAATCAGATATTTAGTTTAATTTTATTTATTGAAAAAAGAAAGAAAGAAAAAGAAAAATTCTGCCTGAAAAAAAATAATCGCCAAGCTTGGTGATATTTGGCGTGATTTTATTGATGGGCCCCTAATGTTTGTTTCCCTGCGTTAGAATTACGGAATAGCTTAGTATTACCCATTTGTTTCCTATTACTATCAAATAACTGGAGATTTCTGGAAATTACTCTTTGACGAGAGTCGTAGAATGTTCGAGCAACGTCTGCTGAAGATACAGAAGAGCAGGGTTGCTCTAAAGAAGTTCAATTGTGATCGAATGCTAGTTGAGTTCACTGCATTAAGCTCTTCGGTATTGTGCGTTTTTTTATGAGCGATCTTTCGCTTGTTTAGAGAAGCTTATTTTTGAATGCTGTAAGCGAATACTTCATTGTTGTACACTGAGAGCAGCTGGAAATTTTCCTAGAGAATTTCCACCGAATTTTAGCATGTGGAGTTACTTTATTGTGTGTGAAGTACAGCATCTGAGAAAGCTTCTGTGTTAAGTTGTCTGTTATAAAACATGTTATTGCTTATTAATTTCCGTGAACTCGAACTGGAACTGAAGATTGTTCGTCGGTCTTCTAGAATCTATAAAATTTGTGTTCAGTCCTTTCAACTGGACTGTTACCTAGAACTTTCTATATACATTAGACTTTTAACCTACGAATTCGGAAACTAACAGTTTCCTGCAACAATATTGAGTAAATACACCAGAGTGGTGGTAAGTTGCAGTGTTTTGGTAGTAAGTACGCATTATTTTTCACATACCAACCCCAATTTTCCGGTTTAGTTCTTTCTTTAGTATCTTTCCATGTAGTCAGTTGTAAGTACACTTTCAATATCTATGGTAAAGCAAATGAAGTTGACAACAGATTTGGTTTTTTGCTGTTATACGACCATGGTTTATTAATTTCTTTTATCCACAAACCCTCATAATGTGATACCTCAAGGGCTCAATATTATCTTTTATAATTTAACTTCCATTAAATTAATGGGTAATGTTAAAAGATAGTGAAACACTTACCCATATCCCTTGGCATACAGGGTATTTTTACGAAACACGCATTCAAGCTTCTCGCATCTCTCATTATCATACCAGACAGAGCCTATGGGGTGACTTGTCCAGTCGTCATCTATACACTCGGCTGAAAATGTTAATTAATTAATTTATAAATGTAGATGTGAAGATCAACAAGATATCAACTCATTAGGTATTAGGGTAGGTGCACCAGTAATTGACACTTTTTCAGATAATTTATTATAATAAGATTTTATTCCACACCTTTTATCAAATGGTACTATCTAGTACCAATTTAGATACTTGTCTTCAATTTTATGTTTTTTTTTTTACACCTCTAAGTATCATAAATAGATTTTAAACTCAGTGCTAAAAAAATTCTGATTCTCAGCAAGTGGCCTAATGCTGAAGTTAAGATTGGTTCATTATCAACCTGTTTTTATTTGAAGCATACTTCTTTTTCGAAATCAATTGAAATTGAATTGTATGAGATTATACTACACAAAATAAATTTGTAGAGTTTTTTTTTTTAAATAAATTTATTTATTTGACATTCATGTTAATAGATTGACATTTATGTTAATAGTGTTTCAGCCAGTCATTAACGTAACTGACATTTATATTAATAGTGTTTCAGTCAAGTTAATGCATAATAATCATGATAATTGCATACAGTATCGATAGGAAATACAGTAAATAGCTATTCAGGAGGTTATCTTCAGATAATCTACATAATAAAAGTCCTATCGATAATGGTTCCGGGATCGACTCATCGCTCCCGGTGCATCTGCTATCTGCGGCCATGTTGAAATTTTGATAAAAACGATATTTTTATCGCTAACTAAAAGCAAAAAAATTTTGTACAGTTCGAAAGACCTTTAAAATATTAACCTTTTTTTAAACTTGCCGCTACTTTCAACTCTAAATATTTAGCGAGATATCACACCTTGAAAAAGTAGAGAAAAATCGCAACAGATTGTTTGGTGGCGACATCTATTAATTGTACTATATCTATTAATTTTAATGATTCAGTTAACAACTGAATCATTAAAAATGTCCATTTCAAGAGGATTAAGCAATTTAACAATTGCGCAAAATGATCTTGAGGCCATATTTTAACTAACCAAATTTATGAATTTGCCATAGTAAAAAAACTATATAAAACCATTCATTATAATTTATATTTTACTAATTTTTCACTAATTTTATTTAATTAAGTACAAATGCATGTTCGAGCGAAAGTTTTACTGTCACAAAGAAAAATATTTTTAAAAACGATACATTGCAACATGAATATAGTGATAAATATCTCGATGTTTCACAAGCCACTCGTGAAGCGGCGCGTGTCCTCTAGGTTGCACATTTTGGCCGCGAACGGGACTGGTCGCCGTAGGCGACTAGTTTTTGTATATACAGGGTGTCCGTAAAAGGAAGCCACATGCTTTAATTCTTTATCTGTTAGAGTTAAGTGGGCAATGTAACCTGAAAAAAAATAGGAAAAAAGCAGTTTAATGCATTTTTTTTTTTTTTTTTTTTTTTTTTTTTTTTTTTTTTAAATCTCCAAGGACTCTAGGTATGAAAAATTGAGTTTTTAAACTTAGCTTAAAAATTCTAACTCTCAGTAGCTGCCTTAATGATGAAATTTATTATCAACCTGTTTCTATTTGAAGCATATTTTCCTTTTATAAATTATTATAAACTTAATTGTATCAGAAAAGTAGCCGAAGTACCCGTCGTAAACGGGTTAGTATGCGATGTAGATTTCTAAAAAATCCTGAATTTTCGCCATCATTGTAGGAGTACAAAGAATGAAAGTATAGCATATTGTCAAAAGTATAGAAAGAAAAGTTATAACTTCTGATTATTGTTAAAAGATTACAGGTTAGAGAGTAACTAATTGCTGAATGAAATTGTCAATAGAGAATGAAATTGACAGTGTATATATTTTCAAAATTAACGCCTTATTTTCGAGGAAAAACTTTTATTATAATGCCTGCAGAAAACTTTGTGCAGATTTAAAAAATTCTAAAAAGGAAATAGACATTAAAAAATTGGCGAAATTTTTAAAAATTTAATTGCTTTCTAATATAAAGACTGCAGATGTCTTAAAGTGATTCCCTTAAAATATTCAGTTTTGCGAAATTTTAAAATTTATTCAAATTTTAAAAAAAAGACTGCTACTGTTTTAGTCGTTACTGATCGTGTTACTAAATTTAATTTTATTCTCTAAAGCCTTTTTTGACGGATGCGAGAGCAAACAATTACACGATTTTCTTAAAATCTGTGAAATACTTAAAAGAAGCCTCACCATTTCACAGTGGTTATGCCACTGTAAATGGTAGACGGGCGAAGGTCCTATCGCGCGTCCGTCGACCTAACCGTTCGAGTTTTCCGTGGTTTTCTCCGAAACTTAGCGTAAATACTGGTTAAGACCCCTTAGAAAGACCGCCCACGGAGGGCACCCCCCTATGTGTTGTCCTTCTGACGAGGATTTATAAGCGGGCCTCGAGCCAAGCACACAAATCCGATATATATGTTCACAACAACAAATACTTAAAACAGTTTTGGCATCGATCTTAAATTAACTATCCATCTAACATAATTCCAAGTTTCATACCTTTCCGCCCGCCAGTGGCATAGCGCTGGCGCTTTGAATTGGGAGACGGTAGGTGCCTGGTTCGAAACCAGGTCGCGTCCGCCGACCTAACGATTCGGAGTTTTTCGCGGTTTTCTCCGAAACTTCGCGTACATACGGGTTAGGGCCCTTTAGAATGTTTCCCACGGAGGGCAATCCAACCCTAGCGCAGATAATTGGCCGTAACCCATATTTTTTTCATTCTATCTCATTGCCATTTTTCGGGAATGGAACAAACATGTACTCAGTTTTCACAAAATTTCAAAATTTATAAACATTTTGAAGTACTTCGACGCATATAGATTAAGTGATGACCTGTGACAATACTAAATTTTATTTTATTCGATTCAATGATGGACAAATACTTTCACATTTTGAATAAATATTCGGAAAGTCTCAAAATTAAATCCAATTAAAAAAAAAAAAAATGCAGACTGTAGTTTAAGTTGCATGCTTATTATGCCACCAAATTTCACTTCATTCGCTTTAATCGTTATTACGCGATGTGTGAAAAAAAATTACGTATTTAACAAGATTTTCGAAAAATCACAAAATTTGATAAAACTTTAAAAAAAATTCGTTGCCTGTAATTTGACTAATTACCTATCATGTTACCAATTTCATTTCATTTGCCTCAGTTGTTAGTACCACCTTACCATGACTCAGTGGTCATCGAAAATGGGAGACGGCCGAAGTGTGAATGTCCCGGGTTCGAGTCCCATCGCGCGGCTGTCGATCTAACGGTCTGGAGTTTTGGTAGGTTTTCTCCAGATGTAACGTGAATACGCGTTAGAACCCCTTAGAAAGTCCTCCTACCAAGGCAAACCCCCCCCATCCTTGGCAGATCGGCGTAGCGTTGCCATAATCACACAAACAGTTGTTAGTATTACGTAATGTGCGAACAAATATTTACGCAATTTGAAACAATTTTTGCAAAATCTAATCAAAATTTTATTTTTTTAAAGTTACGTCTATAGTTTAAGTTGAGTGACCACTTATCATGTAACCAAATTCCATTTTATTTGACTCAGCCATTTTTACGCCATTGCAAGTAAAAGTGAACGGCATCAGTTACTAAGTCTCGCCACCATGACAACATATAAAATATAGAAGAAAAAATAGAAATTTCCAATATTTTGTAATGAATTATACTCTACAAAATTTTTCAAAGTTCACTTATGTTTTGGAAACAAAAAGTTTGTTTCAGGATAGTTTTAGTAATTAGCAATTACTAGTAAAAGCTTATATTGCTCTTAAAGTGCCAATTACTGGTGCGCCTACACTAAGATAAATATCTAATAAGCAGGCTACTGAATACATTTTTAGCAGCATAAAATTAATATATTTTGATTAAAGCAATTGTAAGTAAAGAGAAAAATATCGCTCTAAATAATACTGTGAAGATTGTTTAAAAATTAGTTTATGATAAGTGAATATTTATTACTGGGCAAAATAGGTAAATAAACAGGAATTCAATGGGCAGAATTAAATTTGTCTAGCATTCATAAATTATAATAAACTAGCTGACCCGTGCGAAAATTTCGCATAATACTGTATTTAATACTACAACTGTAAATATTATAGTGTGAAAATGAATAAATGTGTCTATAAGTACATAATATTCTGTTAAATAATTTCACTTGTCAGTTAGATGTTTGATTGTAAATCATTCAAAAGTAGACATTTATTTTAACAGAAATAAATTAATTTTAACTGTTTTATTTTATAAAACCTCTTTAAAAACAATATTAGTAGTTAATAATTATAAGCATACGGAAAGTCTACTTAATGTTAATTGTATATCAATATATATATATATACTAGCTGACCCGGCAAACGTTGTTTTGCCATATAAATTATTCCTAGGATTATTTTAGTAGAAAGAAATGACTAACTTATTGTAAGTGTGTGAGGATGTGGTATATGAGTGGAAGAGGCATGGAGCGCTGTGAACAATGCTGGAATATAAAAATAACACAATACCAAACATTTATATTTTTAATTCATTGTAATTTATTCTTTACATTTATATATATTGCTATTTACAATAATTTTACTAAAAAATAATATCAATCCCATAACGGAATAGAGTGAACAATATTTTTAGCTAACACAAACAAACTGCATGGTTTGCCCACTCGAGATCATGCCACGTATAATTGTCCGTGTGAAAAGCATGGCGTGCTCAAATCTAAGCCACAAACAAACATAGTTTGGCCTTGAGACTTATTCATAGTCATTCCATAAAAAATTTTGTCCAAAAAAAAAATAATAATAAAAGGATGAAAATCTGAAACATTTTCAGATTTTAAATACGCACTATAGCGCTATATATTAAAATCGTATCATAATTTATGCATCGTCCCTATTTTTCTCTCATATTCCATTAAGTTGGAAAGTGTATATTATTCATGACTGTGCTGTATTTTTTTTTCTTGTTTCGTAAAACCCATCTTTGGAATCGAAATCTATCTTAAAATCGTCTACTAAAACTATTTTACAATCTTCGCCAAGTATATTACAACTACACTTCATCGTTCTATATATTGTTTCGAATGCGCATCATAATACATGCGTATACCATGTATGTCTTTCTTGGGTTGATTCCTACTTTAACGCCTCGACTCTCGCCAAGGTGGCGATTATTATTAAACATATGCAGTTACAATGACAATTTTTTGCATTTATGTGGCAATCATAATTTAGAATTAAAATGGCGATTTGGAACAACATGTAAGCACAGCATGCCGTTACATTTTTATTTATTTTGGATTGCCAATTAATGTAGTTGTAATAATAAAGTGTCTTCAAATTCCTTAACTGGTGCGTTTATCGCTAATTTGTTTACTTTAGTTTTCATCTAGTTCTTTTGGGAGCGCCGAAACGGTACGTACGTATTATGCTGGCGGTCACTTCCGCCAAACTACTTTTTCGTCAAATTTGCTGGCAAACTATTGCCAATCGTATTCCAAACCATCAACAATTTCATGTGCCCGGCATTTATCTTGGTGAAAATTGCTTGTCTTAGAGGACCGCCGGGATAATACTTAAGTACCGTTGAAACTTGTGCATTACTCCCAGAGACCCATGACTGCAAAGCTCGCCAAAGTACGGGGATTTTTTAGGTTGGTGAGAGTGGGGGGCGTTAAAATAGGAATCAACTCTTTCTTGTACCATAAAACACATCTTTGGAATCGAAATCTACCTTAAAATCGCCTACTGAAACTGTTTTACAATCTTCGCCAGGCATATTCCTCCTATAGACATATTCCAACTATGCCGCAAAGACATGAAATGGGAATTATAATCCATGAGTGTACAGTGTTTTCCTTTCTTGTTCCACAAAGCACTTCTTCAAAATAGAAATCAATATTAAAATCGCCTAATAAAACTGTGTTACAATATACGCCAGGCGTTTTCTAACTATACTCGAAATATATTTATAATAAATTGTCACGTTTTGGCTCCCCATTTAGCGATTCATTATCAAAAATTGCAAATCCTTGTGCGACTTTCAACATTTTATTAACGCCCCCCCCCTCTCCACTTTATCTGGCAAACACATTTGAAAAGGGACTCGATGCGCTAATGCCTAGACAAAAATCCTGATTGAACTTATTAGCACTCTGGTGCTAAAAATTTTGAGGTGGACCGCCCTTGTGACTTAGGGGTATGAGACAAAATCATATTCGCAGACCTAACGAATATACATATAAAATTTCTTTAAAATCGGTTGAGCCGTTTTGGAGGAGTATGGTAACTAACACTGTGACATGAGAATTTTATTTATTAGATATACCCAATATGAGTTCAATCGAATGTACCGTTTAAACGCTAGAGCACTTTCAAGAATTTCCCCCCCATAAGCCATAATGTAAAAGAAATCTTTGTAGTAGCCCATTAGAAAAACTATAAGTTCTATACACATCAAAATCAATGTCGGTCTTACGATGGTGGTTTATAACATATATACCCAATTTGAGCTCAATCGAATGCCCCGTTTAGGAGCTATCGTGTTCACACACACACACACACACACACACACACACAAACATACATCTCGTAAAAATAGCATAAATGAATTCAGAAGACCTCAAAACGTGTTAATACATCAAAATCTCGAAGTCGAATTTTTTCATGATTACAATACTTTCCTTACAGGGTACATGTTCGGAAAGAAAAAAGGATGAAAATCTGAAACACTTTCAGGTTTTAAATACACACTATAGTGCTATATATTATATATATATTAAAATCGTATCATTAGTTATACGTTGTCCCTATTTTTCTTACTTATTCCATTAAGTTTCAAAAGTGTATCATTATTCATGACTGTGCTGTATTTTTCTTGCTTGTTTCGTAAAACTCCATCTTTGGAATCGAAATCTATCTTAAAATCGCCTACTAAAACTATTTTACAATCTTCGCCAAGTATATTACAAATATACTTCATCGTTTTATATATTGTTTCGAATGTGCATCATAATCCATGAATGTACCGGTTTGTCTTTCTTGGGTTGATTCCTACTTTAACGCCTCGACTCTCGCCAAGGTGGCGATCATTAAACATATGCAGTTACCATGACGAATTTTTGCATTAATGTGGCAATCGTAATTTAGAAATAAAATGGCGATTTGGAACAATGCCGTTACATTTTTATTTATTTTGAATTGCCAATTAATGTAGTTTTAATAATTAAGTGTCTTCAGATTCCTTAACTGGTGCGTTTATCGCTAGTTTGTTTACTTTAGTTTTCATCTGGTTCTTTTGGGAGCGTTGAAACGGTACTTACCGTATCGTACAATCGTATTCCAAACCATCAACAATTTCTTGTACCCGGCATTTATCTTGTTGAAAAATTGCTTGTCTTGCCGGACCGCCGGGATAATACGTAAGTACCGTTAAAACTTGTGCATAACTCCCAGAGACCCATGACTGCAAAGCTCGCCAAAGTACGGGGATTTTTTAGGTTGGCGAGAGTGGGCATGTTAAAATAGGAATCAACTCTTTCTTGTACCATAAAACGCATCTTTGGAATCGAAATCTATCTTAAAATCGCCTACTGAAAATGTTTTACAATCTTCGCCAGGCATATTCTTCCTGTAGGCATATTCCAACTATACCGCAAAGACATTTTAAATGCTGTTTGGAATGGGCATCCTAATCCATGAGTGTACCGTGTTTTCCTTTCTTGTTCCACAGAGAACTTCTTCGGAATAGAAATCTATATTAAAATCGCCTAATAAAACTCTTTTACAATATACGCTAGGCGTTTTCTAACTATACGCGAAATATATTTATAATAAATTGTCGCGTTTTGGCACCACATTTAGCGATCAATTATCAAAAATTGCAAACCTTGTGCGACTTTCAACATTTTATTAACGCCCCCCCCTCTCCACATTATCTGGCAAACACATTTGAAAAGTGATTCGACACCCTAATGTCTACACAGAAATCCTGATTGAAATGAATAGCACTCGGGGGCTAAACATTTTGGGGTGGACCGCCCTTATGACTTAGGGGTATGAGACATAGTTAAAAACCTATTCTATGACCTAACGAATATACATAGAAAATTTCATTAAAATTGGTCGAGTGGTTTCGGAGGAGTTAGGTGACTAACACTGGGACAGGAGAATTTTATATATTAGATATATATATATATATTGGTATATACACTCATGTCCATAAATTAAGGATAATGAAGTTCAGGCAAAGAAAGAGAAAGAAGCAAAACAAATTTGACTTATTTGTAAAGTCTATTTATTAAACAAAAAGTAAAGAGCAAAAAAGATGCTATATGTTTGACATAATTAAAAAAAATTGCAAGTTTTACTCCCTTGAACAAATTTAAAAAAAGAACCTATTTACAAAAAACAGTACAACATGGTTAGTAGGATGGTTAATACGGAGTATGTCTCCCGGACGATGCAATACAGGCCTGACAACGCCTGGCATGCTGAGTATCAAATGATCAATCTGATCTTATGGAATATTACACCACTCATCAAGCAATGCACTCCGAAGTTCCGGTAGACAGGTGGGAGGGGGTTGACGGGCTGCAATTCGTCGGCCAAGCATATCCCACACATGCTCTATTGGATTCAAGTCCGGTGAGTATGCTGGCCAATGCATACGGGTGATATCCTCCGATTGAAGGCATTCGTCTACAATGTTTGCACGGTGAGGACGGGCGTTGTCATCCATAAACACAAATTCAGCACCCATGGCGCCCCGAAACAAACGTACATGTTGTTCCAGAATGACATCCCGATAGATGTGGCCTGTCATCGTTACACTCTGAACATGCAGGTCAGTTCTGGAACCAAGAATAATTCCTCCCCAAACGAGCCATCCTGCACCACCGCAACGGTGTCTTTCAATGGTGTTCTCTTGGTGGTAACGGGTACCTGGCGCTCTCCAGATGAATGTCCGGAGAGAATCAGACTCCAAACTAAATCTGGACTCGTCGGAAAACATCACACAAGACCACTGTTGCGGTGTCCACAATGCATGCTCTCTACTCCAGGTTAATCGCAGGCGACAGTGAGTTGCGGTAAGTGGAACACATCTGACAGGCCTACGAGCATATAGACCAATGTGCCCTAAGCGTCTGTACACGGTCTGCCTTGAAACTGTCGTACCGGTAGCTGAAGAGAGCTGACGAGACAGGTCTGATGCTGTACTCCGTCTGTTTCTTTTGGCAGTAACTGCCAAATAGCGGTCCTCATTCGGCGTTGTAACTCGGGGGCGACCTGTGCTGTAACGTCTACTCACATTACCATCATCTTGGAATCGTTGCCAAAGCCTGGAAATGACACTCTGGGCGATTCCAAGTTCCTCGGATACTTCCAGCTGGGTACGTCCACATTCCAGTCGTCCGATAATTCTGCCACGTAAAACATCATCCAAATGCCTCGTTTGTGCCATAACTATGCGGTTTTTGCACTGAAACGATTTCACAGCGCTTGTGAACAATTTTACTTCTTTGCCACCATTCCTTATATGCCCCTCTCTTACACTCTCGTCATTGTGACGTACCATCCACGCAATCTGGTGGTTTCCTGTAATTTGCATATTCTTCTTCAAGATGTGTGTGATCATTCCACAGGTGAAATTTTTATTTTAGAGATCAATTTCTGTGTGATTCTGAATTATCCTTAATTTATGGACATGAGTGTATATTTACAGTTTGAACCACTGATCCCTATATCAAAGATGGCGCCTCTTACATTTAAAGTTGAATATATCGGTAGTATTAGGGCTATTCAAACGCCATCTTCTGTACATTTTTGCATTTCATAAAGAATAAAAAACATGTGTCACCAACAGGTGGCGCTATTTTCGTCAAAAGTAGAAATTATAAGCTTTAATTGGGTATTTTTTATATTTTTTTTGGTCACGTATTTAATGAGATCTAGCCGAGCCCGTTTCAATTTAAGTCGCCCACCCGGGGGCGCAATGTTAATTGTAAATCAATATATAAATATATATATTGGTATATATAATTTACAGTTTGCACCACTGATCTCTATATCGAATATGGCGCCTTTTACATTTAAAGTTGAATATATCGATAGTATTAGGGCTATTCTAATGCCATCTTCTGTACATTTTTGCATTTCATAGAGAATAAAAAACATGTCACCAAAAGGTGGCGCTGTTTTCGTCAAAAGTAAAAATTATAAGCTTTAACTGGATATTTTTAATATTTTTTGGTCACGTATTTAATGAGATCTAGCAGCGCCCGTTCCAATTCAAGCCACCCACCCGGGAACGCCAGAAAAATGTCGCCAACCTTCGAGAAAATCGCATAGAACAAAATATTCTGCCGGCGACTGATGAATACAACTCACTGAATTATCAAAATGAGGCGGCTCGATTGAAAAGACAAAATAATAAGTTCTTTTATCCTCATTTAAATATTTATTTTACAAACAATTTACAAAAAAAAAAAAAAAAAAAAAAAAAAACTGTATTTCTAGTTACTTTCAATCATTCATCCAATCTATACAAAAAACATAATAACAACTCCTAGCTGTTCTATTTTTCTTACATTTTTTATCTGTCGTTGCCACTCATTTTTAAAGAAAGTATATTCAATTAATCTGACTCCATAGCAACTTAGAACCATGGAGTCTGTTACATTTTTTTTTTTTTTTTGGGTCACGTATTTAATGAGATCTAGCCATGTCAAAAAAAAAAAAAAAAAAAAAAAAAAAAAAAACACCTTTGAGAAATAATATATATGATTTATTTTATATTTTTTTATTAACAAAAAGATTTTTTTCCGAATTTTTGCATATTTTTCGTCAAAAGTAGACATTATATAAGCTTTAACTGGGTATTTAATTTTTTTTTTGGGTCAAGTATTTAATGAGATCTAGACGCGGCAGAAAAAAAAAAAGAAACCACCTTTGAGAAATATGATAGCCCCATACCGGAAGGTATACTTTTTGGGGGATCATGTATATTCCATTAAACTAGGATCTGTGACCAACATTTCAAAGTAATTTCGTATGCAACGACGAAATTTGGTACATATGTGAGTTTTTTAACGTAGGTGCTAGATAGAAGAGCATTTTCCAAAATCCTTAACTTATGGGGAATACTCGACTAAATCGGTCTTTTCATACATCCTGCGTGATCTCAAAGAAGAAAAGAGATATCCATAAAATTCTTGCTGTAAAATTCAACACTCACGAATACCTAAAAATGAATTTCAGAGTATTTCGAATATAATCCTTTCAAAGAGAATAGACGTGAAAGAGTGGTGGGTAGCCATTTTTCTTGAAAGGAAAAAATATATTATCCATAAAATTCTCGATTTAAAATTTAACAAATATGAGGCCTGCTTACGCGCAGCTTGTTTGTGCTTAGAAAACTGTGGAAGTTTGTTTGAATTTTATGGTGGGAGGGTAAAAAAAAAAAAAAAAAAGGCGTTACTTTCCGGTCTTTTTTATACAACAGGTTAGTGAACGAAACCGAACATACATACCTAATTTTGCTATATAACTATCTAATGAACTAAAATAAATAAAAACTTTGTGAAAAAAACACGCATAAAATGTTACTTATAAGATGTACATCTTATAAGTAACATTTTATGTGTGTTTTTTCACAAAGTTTTTATTTATTTTATCATTTAACATCAGTATTTTGAGTGTTTTTTTCGTATCTAATGAACTGTTTTAAGTGGCTTTTAGTAATGTGCTTTGATGACAAACAGTAATAAAAAAAGTATTTTTTTTCTTTGAATTGCATTTCTTGGGGGATAAAATATGGTATTTCTTTGAGAGTCAAACGCACAAAGGAATTAATTCAAAACACATGATTCTGTTTTCATAGTTTTTAAGCCTCTATCTATAAAGGATTTAGAAGTTCCAAAAAAGAAATAATTAAATAAATAAATAAAATTGTAAAAAAATAAATAAATAAGCATTAATGCATCGTATAACCATTTCTTTCAGAAATCATTACCGAAGAATTCATTTAATCAATCGGCTTACATCATGACTACATGTTTTATTAAAGTAAGATTGCTCTAAATGGATAGGATTCTGCTCACTTTATAATCATACCGATCCCCCCTATCCCTCCTCCCCCCAAAAAAATATTAAAAAAAAACATTAGTGAGTTTTCAGACGTTGGCTTTATGATTAAAGGATTAGATTTCGCAAAAGTGTGCCATTCAAAGTATGACTTAATTTCTTCAGTTTTGCTTGTGCTATATACTTTTGAAAACGATTCATGGATTGCTCATGAAACAGTCATGAGACATATATATAGCTAGTGTTTATCAATAATCTTCTCAATTTTCTTTTACATTACATTAATCAGTATTAATCATCCATTATCTTACTAAACCAAGCAGTAGCGTAGCCAGAAAAAATTTTTAGGGGGGGTTTAGGCACTGATGTAACGGATAATCTACATTATGGATCGCATAATTCATGTCAATAATGGAACTCTGCTAAATTTTAGGGGGGGTTCTGACACCCAAACCACCCCCCCTCGCTACGCCACTGAAAACAAGAGAAGAGAAACAGTTTCAAATGTATACTCTTGGTACTTCTTAATTTGATAGATGATAAGGGTTAAAAGAAATGGACGAATATCCGCTGGAACGGCAAAAAGAAATTTAATAAGCTAATGTACAAGAACTAAAATAAAATAAGTAAGGTATTTATAAAAACTACATGATAATTGAAAAAAGAAATGTTCAAACAGAAAGAAAAAATACCTACAAAAAATAAAACATTAATATTCAATTTCTGCACATTCTCTTGATTAAAGACTGATAAATTGAATTTTTAAACGCTAAAACAGAATTAACGGGAGGGGGGGGTGAAGGTTTTTAGTTTTCAATATCTCAATAAATATTATAGCGAAAAGGGTTAAAATTCTTTCCTTTCCTTTTAGCACTAGAGTGATATTCATTTCAGACATGGATTTTCGGTTAGAAAAATTGTCTACTTCCAATCACTTTTCAAGCAGTATAGAGAAAGGTAAAGTAATTGCTTTCAAATCATTGCCTAAAGGGTTGGCAGATAGCGACGGGCCAATGGTACACCAAAAGCCGCCAATGTCGGTCATTTTTGGCGATTTACTGATAAGTTCTTGCGCTAAAAAGTAAGTCAACAAAACCAAACCCATCTAGGCGATATCTTCTATATTTGGAAGACTGGAACTATGTATCATGTAGAACGGCAGTTTCTACGAGTGACGCAGCCAGGCCAACCAACCTAAACTCCGGCACTTATATACAGCTACTTTCTTTCAGTGTCTCATCTGGACTCGATCGCCTAACGAATTTTTTACAATTAATATATGATTTTAATTGGTGCCAAATTCGATGAGTGACGTCGCCGGTTAAGCTAGGAAAACTCGTTTTTTTTTTTATTTAATCCAGTTAAAAGAGGGAACTATTTAACCCGCGTAAGGAAATACGGAAAATGATCTTGTTTCAACGGCGGTAAACAAGGCAGGGAGTAGGAATACAGTGCTGTAAATCCGTGACAAGATTTGTACAAGTTACTTTATATCCTAAACCAGTTTGCTTGTAGACAGCTGGTGCGAAGCGCTTCCGCGTTCTGTCCAGAAAACTTTGGTTCTGTAACCGATGTAGCACTTTTGCGAGATGAGCTTTATGTTACTGTCGTTTTTGTTTTATTTCATTTTAAAAAATTATAACAGATTATTATATACTTTACTTATTTTTTCTGTAATTTATTTTGCTATAATTAATAATTAAAAATAGTTAAGACTTTGAATTAAAAAAATAATTAATTTAAGTATTTTTTGGTAAAACTCCTTCCTAACTTTTTTTTTGAGTATTTCGTTTCCCTAGTATTTTGATAGCTATTTCTAATTAAATTAAGTCTTTATTTTTCTAATATTATTAATTCTATTTGGAAAATTGAATATGTAATTAATATTTCAATGAAATTTTTTTTCTCTTCAGAAACCTCACATAATTAATTAATAATAATTATTTAGTATTCAAAGGAAAATAAATAGTAGTTTTACATACTAACTAGTTTTAATAATAATTCTTTTACTCTTCATGTATATATAAAATTTATTGAAATTATTGAATTATAATTTTAAAACCAATATTTTTTCCAAATCTTAGGTTTTTCTCACTTTTATTTTGTATTCCTTTAATTACCAGATTTAAAATTTTGTTCAATACTTTTCAGATAGAAATTTGATTAATCTAAATTTATACATGCACTATATTTTGTATTAGACATTTGAAGGACGGAGATGGCATCTAAAACAAGATGTTGTGTCCACCCGAGCCGAGTTGATAAGATACTGAAGATGGTAGATAACTGAAGTATAAATGTCCAGGGTTCTGGTCTACCGGATGGCTGATAATCTAAAAATTCGGAGTTTTGGACGGTTTTTCTCACGATGTAACGTAAATACGCTTCAGAAGCACTAAGAAAGTCAACCGCGCAAGACCCTTATTCTTAAACTGGTAGTTCATCTAAACGTTCTCTAAAAAAATGAAATTATCAACTGATAAAAAAACAAACATAGTATGAAGTTAGTTTTCTAAAAAGCGACATAAAACCAATTATAAACAATATTTTGAGTAATTTTCTATTTTATTAATGATTATAGTCATTAATTAATTTAATCAACAATTTTGAGATGTATCATTAACTTAGTTAAAAACTTAGTGTATCATAATATAGTTAAAAATTTAACTTAGAGATAGCTTTAAACTGAAAGCAAACATTGCATTAATAGATTACATTGCATTAAAATAATAGAATGAGTAACTAGATTACATTAATTAAGAACGAGATTATTAAATTAATAATTTTAACGAAACTTAACTTACGGTTATCGTTAAACTGAATGCAAATTAATGAATCACAATGCATTAAAACAATAGAACCAATAGTTATATATTGTTGTTGTTATTCATGAATTACGGCCTATTATAGCTACACGTAGGCTCTAAGCCGAGACGTGGGGGTCTTTCTAAGGGGTCCTAACCCGTATTTACGCTGTTTTGGAGGAAACCACGGAAAACTCCGAACGATTAGGTCGGCGGACGCAACCTGGTTTCGAACCAGGCACCTTCCGTCTCCCAGTTCAGAGCGCTTTGCGCTCGGCCACTGATGGGGCCCAATAGTTATATAATTATAGTAAAAAAGTTAGCTTACGTTTAGCATTAAACTGAATGCAAATTTATGAAATAAAATCAAAGATGGTAGCAGGGATACTAATCTGTACTCGACCCAAATTATAAATAGAAAATTACTCAAAAAATTATTGATTATAATCAGTATTATGTCTCTTATAAAATTCTAACAAAAATATGTCAATTTTCTGTTACATGTTACAAAAGAACTTGCTGTGACTTTTTTAATCAAATACTCTGATACTGCATGAAAACAGGTTTGTATATTTATTTACATAACTTAGTGTCAAGCAAACTTCCGAAATTCGCCCTTGAAACTAATTTATTATCTTCTGACCATACCCTTAAAAAGTAATGATATCCACATGCAAAAACCCTTAACTGGTTAAAAATTTGTGACGCAGCATTTTACTTTATAGCTCTATGAATTTTAAATATGGGTCTTAAAAATAATGATATCAAGTTTTGAGTGACGCCCTGCTGGGAATTTTAAAGACTTGTTTTTAAATTCCATTACAGTTACTTTCGTTTTATTTTCTAAAGAAGATTTACGCATTTAAGCAATGCTTTTAATTATGAAATACACTGTCAAATATATCACACTTTCACTGAGTCTATATAATGTATTCAAATGAATTTATTTCAATAATTTAATTTATCTTTTGCGTCACGCTATCCAAAAGGGCAAGTAAAGTTTACGTAAATATCTAGTTAGTGTCATAGTAACCAAACTAAGTGCAATGTATATGAAAATTTTGCTTGCCCTTTTGGATAGCGTGACGCAAAAGATAAATTAAATTATTGAAATAAATTCATTTGAATACATTATATAGACTCAGTGAAAGTGTGATATATTTGACAGTGTATTTCATAATTAAAAGCATTGCTTAAATGCGTAAATCTTCTTTAGAAAATAAAACGAAAGTAACTGTAATGGAATTTAAAATCAAGTCTTTAAAATTCCCAGCAGGGCGTCACTCAAAACTTGATATCATTATTTTTAAGACCCATATTTAAAATTCATAGAGCTATAAAGTAAAATGCTGCGTCACAAATTTTTAACCAGTTAAGGGTTTTTGTATGTGGATCCCTGATTACGCTCCAGCGGCTGGGGTTTTGCTGAGTAGTGGTGCACATCAGGAGCCTATATGACCTTAAACCACACAATTAGACCACTTAGTGAGTCTTGCATCGATATTTGGCAAGAAATTGTCAAATACTACTGCTTTCCCCCCCCTCCCCCCAAGAGCTTGCATTTGTTCCGCAATACGGTCCAAAGTAGTGGCCATTTTAATATGGGGTTAGCAAGTGGGCTGCCAACGTTACCCGGACAAGTTAACACCCAAGAATTAGCTATCCTGAAATGAACTCGGTTCCAAGCTGTGATAGAATGGTTCATTAGCCACCATACGATCTAGGCGGCCCAAATCCTACTGTTATTCAATAGGAATATCAATTAGTCTATAAAGGTATCTAAAAGGTGAAGTATAATTAGAATTTCCTCATGAAGACCGTAAAACAGTTTAGTAAGCGATTTTAATGCAGATATCAGTTCCAACTGTTTTATGGAACAAGGAAGACAAACACAGCGACTATGATATACTTTCTAACGAACGAAACAAGAACAAGGAAGAAAAATAGGGCTGATGCATGGATAAGGATGGATTTTTCAACGTCGTTAAAATTTAAAAATATGCAGCTCTGATAAAATAGTAGAAAACTGGCTTTCCAACAATCATTTTCAATCTTTGAAAATGGAACAAAAAATATTTACGGGGGTGTACGAAAAATACAAAGCTTGTACTGTTAAACCTGACATCTTTATAAACACATTTAAGTTTTGTGGGACGAGAGCAGGGCCGGAAAAGTCTATTGCCGGACATGTCCTGGCATGTAAAATTTTCAGCCGGGCATGAGTTTTTTTTTTCACTTGCCCGACTGGGCATGTAAAAAAATCGACTGTGAGAAATTCATAAATTATTTTCTAAAACAATTATGTATATATTTTTTAATGCCATCAATTTTTCAAATTTTGGTACTCAAAAAATAAATGTCCATTTCTATGATTTTATCAATGTCCTAGTGGCAATCTCAATACCTTAACTGTGGTATAAACAGAATACAGAACCCCCAAAATAATAAGGAAAGATAAAAAACCCATATTCACATGTGTTTAAGGATTTTCTGATTTTTCCTTCAAAGCAAACAATATGACTAATGTGAATTTCACAGAGCAATAAAATGCAGTTTTTTTTTTTTTTTTTTGGCAAGTAAATTTTGGGTTCGGGTATATATTATTTTAGGTTACATACCGGACTGGCATGTGAATTTTTGGAGATTTTTCTACCCCTGGACGAGAGCACTGAAAAACATCATCACTCACCTTCCCCAAACATGAGAGGTTTCATGAAGGTGTATCCTTCTCCTCGTAAAGTTACCACAGCAAGCACCACTATGATCAACAAAATAAGCCTCAGTATCATGTCGGTACTTCAAAGAAAAGCCTGCTCATCTACGAAAAAACTTACACCCCGCAAAGCATTTATACATTTTTGATCAACTGTTTTTATTTTCACTGAAAATCTTCATTGGAAAAGATTACTTGTTGAGAGGCTGGAAAATACAGCGTCACTTATTTCGAAAACCACAAGAACGAAAAACAGCAAAAGATGGCTTTTCCGGTTTTCAACGGATGTGAAAAATCCTTTTCCTCGAGTTCAGAAAGGTGCGCGTATGGCTAAACTTGGAAATTCGATAACGCTTTCTTGCTTCGACTGAATTTCCTTCTTAACATTTGAACCCGGAGATAACTGGTTAACTCAACCACGAATATTATTCAATTTAATGTATGAAATAAATACATTGCAATGACTTGTAGGAATGGTCGACATGGCCGCATTTGGGTTCATGTCATCGACAGGCAAAATTAAAATCTGCCCCCCCCCCTCCTTTCATGCTCCTTTTATTTCTATATCTTTGTATTACTGCAACTAAATTCCTTAGTTTAAAAATGTATTCTAGACAAAAATATCGACTTAAATTAAAAGGGCCATACCTAATAAATATTTTTGGAAGTGGCTTAGTATATTTCTTTGAGAAAAATCAATGAACGCACATATTTCATGTTCCTGTTGTATTAAGGATGGGGGGGGGGGGGGTATAGCACCCGTAGTCATTTATCCAGGCAAATGACCAGTCTCGACAAAATTAATGTATTTGTGGGTAAATATCTTTTAGTATGGACAAGAAAAGGAAGAAAATAAAGGATATCTGCAATTTTTTTTTTAAAAAAGGAAAGAAAGGAAATACATCTCCCTTAAAATTTTACCGCCTTAGGCAACGGCCTTATTTGGTCTATTTAGAAATACGGTCCTGACACAGTCAGGCTCCGATTTTCCATCAAGCCCGAGCGTAGGTCCCCCGAATGATGGGGTCCCTAAAACATAAAAAATCCCAATTCATTTTTTATTTTATCATTTTAATAACAGGTTTTTATGTATACTCTTTCAAATTTTCCCAAACAATATTTTAAACAAGCTGCTATTATGCTCGATGACTGGATAGCATTTATAACCAGGGGTTGAAAAGAGTTGTAAATTCTTCGGTATTTTATGTGCAGCCTGAAATTGTTTATTAAATGCATAATGAAAAATAATAGACGACTGTCAAAAAAAAAAAAAAAAAAAAAAAAAAAAAAGCCCAGACTGACAGTAGGCACAGTCAGACAGTAATTTACCTTCGAAAATTTCACGCTTTCTACATGTGTTAAGGGAGGACCCATCCCGAGTTGTGCCTATAGTCAAGAATTTTCTGAATCATGCCCTGGACACAGTAGCTTATGTGGTATTTCATTTCATGTGGGGCCCGATCCGGTATTTTGTTCTGAATTAGAGCAAACCTACGCGAGAAGCATTTGCCTAGGATGGGGGCGAAGGGCTTTGTAAGGGGATATAATGCGTTACAATCTAACGCGCATTTACATTACATCTGAAGAAAATCGCCCCAAACTCAAGGCTGTTAGATTGACAGCAGCGCATCAGTTCCGAACCCGGGATTTCACACTTTAGCCATCTATCATGCTCAGTGTCTTATGCACTCATCCCGACCAGTGGCCGATCGTATCCCAGCAAACACACACAGGTTCTCTGAACGTCTATTAACGTTCAGAAAACGTCTTCTGAACGGTAATAGACATTCAGAGAACCTGTGTGTGTTTGCTGGGATAGCTCCCTGAACTGGGAGACGGAAGGTGTCTGGTTCGAAACCAGGTCGCGTCCGCCGACCTAGCCGTTCGGAGTTTTCCGCGGTATCCTCCGAAACTTAGCTTAAATACGGGTTAGCAACCCTTAGAAAGACCCGCAAGGAGGGCATGTCACCCATCGGCCTAGGTCCCACTTGTAGATATTTGGCTACAACAACAATAACTCGGCCATGATCCGGTATTTTATATCCTATTGCTACCAGAGTTAATATAAATGTTTTAAAATAGCTATTTTTAACACGTGCTTTATATTTTAGGAGGGGCTGCAGGGCCCCTCTATCCCCCCTTTAATACTCCACTCGCTCATGGTCGAGAGGTGACCCACTCCTCGTCACGCACTCCATTCCGAAATCTCGTTTCACGATCTCGCATCACCACACGTGAGTCTCGTCTCGTGTCGAGCGAGACAATCTTGTAATTTGACGCCAAAATAAGTCTTCTGTTTTAATTTCAAATATTCTGAATACAATAAGATCATGATTTATAATTTAAGACTCTGGGCATGGTTACGTTTTGGGAGTGCCTGCCATGTTCCTGTGAATTGAATGGGAAAGTACTTTTTATGCGAAAAATTATGCTATCTAACAACCCATTTGGTATCTCTAAAATTTGGAACCCCCTAGGTCACAGCCAGGGCTTGGAAGACAAAAACCACAAATTCGTAAAAATTTCAGTTCTGATTTTGTTTAGCGAACGTAATGTTGTCTGCATCATAAGGCACTTACTAAAAATCTAGGGCTTGGGGAAGTGCCCTACCTTCCCTGCCCACATCTACAATGCAATTGTCAGAGATCACCTTTGCCCCACTCTGTAACCGAAATGGGATACGTACAGAGCAACATAATTGTGAGGGGAAAACAGAATTCACAGCTATTTCAGTCCTTTTATTTTCGGAAAATTAATAAAAAGCATGCAGCAAAGTTATAAACTTAAAGAGATAATTTTATGAACTTTAAATACTATGCATTTTTTGAATTTAATACAATTTTTAGCAGCACTTTGTCATTCTATGTGTAATCAACCAGGTTCTGACATCTTACAGCGGTAAAGTTTTTAGTACTCATATTAAATTAATTTTATTTATTTATATATATATATCTATTTTTGTATGTATGAGGTCTGATTTGGATCAGCACTCAGAATGGAAGGTGCCAGGTTCAAACTCCGGTCGACCAAGCCGATCAAAGTTTTCCGTGGTTTTCTCCGATACTTCGCGTAAATACGGGCTAGGAACCCTTAGAAAGTCCCCAACCGAGGGCATTCCCCCTATAGGCCTAGGACCCTTGCGCAGCCAATCGGCTTTAACCCACAAACAAAAATCATCTTCGAGAAATCATGATAAAGTCAGTGGCTTATCAAGGAGTTGTGTAGTCTGCAACGGGCGAGGTGTTAGACACAAAATATAGGGCCTGCCAATAGAAGGCTGAAACATATAAAGAATTGAATTTGGCGACAAACTGAAGAATCGCACCGAGCTCCAACAGCAACCCTCTATGCACCCGCTGGTTTATTTGTGGCACTTATAGGCAACCTCCGGTCTGCGGGCCGAATGATGCCCCGCCACGGCTTTTGATCCGGACTGCGGAACACATCAAAACCATAAAAAAAAGGCCATACAAAATCCCAATTTTACGGCCCGCCTCTTCGCTATCACGTTGGAAGAAGATTTGGCCGCAACTTTTCAAAGGTTGCCCATACCTGGTTTGTGGGATAACGGCCCACAAACCAGGTCAGAGTGATTATCTGCACTAGGGATCTAGTCCTCCGTAGGGGTCTTTGGGGTCCAACCCGTATTTACTCCAAGTTTCGGAGAAGACAACGGAAAAACTAACCGAACGATTAGGTCAGCGGACGCGACCTGGGTTTGAACCAGGCATCTTCCGTCACCCAGTTCAAAGCGCTATGCGCTCGCCCACAGGTGGGGCATACTCCTGCTGGATTAAGTATTTATTTTCGTTGGTTGCATCCGAATAGATTCGCAAAAGTATTTCTGAAGATATATTAAGAATTTTCGGTACTTACGTATTATCCAGGCGGTCATTCCCGCCAAACTATTTTTTCGTCAAATGAGTTGCCAAACTGTTACCATCAATCCTATTCAAAACTATCATGTGCCCGGCATTTATTTTTGCAAAAAATCGCTCATCTTGGCGGACCGCCGGGATAATACGTAAGTACCGATTTATATTGTTTACTGCAGTATTTTTACAGGAGTTCGTTTAATTAGTTTTTAATTTATGAAAATTTGAAACTATTAAAGAAAATGAATAACTGTAGAGCATAAATGTTCTTGGTTAATTTACTCCAAAACACATCAAAAGATGGCAGCAATTTGAAATTATAGAAAGTTTTATGCATGTTTTACAAAAATTTCTTAGCACCAAAACTAAAATTATTCTAATTCATTTATTTCTTTGAGTCTTACGTGATGTGTTCATTTTAAAAACTGTTAAAAAAAGCTTCTGCGACTACCCCCCTACCCCACCCACCCACACACACTGAGCAAAAGTTTTACTTTTTAAAAATTATTAAATAGATATGATAATTTGATAATTTAAAGTAGTTTATATTTTCACAGCAAGCATCTATGTAAAATGCATCTAATTCAAAATTCTTTTGAGAAACTGCTTAGTGCTGCTATCTTGTGGTGTATTTTCGTACTAGAAATTTGAATATACGGTAGTTTCATGCACAAGAAATTTTGGAAACAAAAGTAAGTGAATAAAAATCCAGTATGTAAAAGGCCAAAATAGGAAGGTAAAATGTAAATTGAAAAAAAAAAAAAAAAGATGAATCGTATTTGTGGCAATCCGAAACACCATGAACTATGTTAAAATAATAAGTAAATACGCAAATAACATTTTAATTTAAAATGATCAAAATTACCAATGTAGCATTTTACACTGTTATGAGTGCACTTGGAAAAGTGTGCGTACTAAAAAGCAACAGGTTTCGGTACGGAAGTCAATTACTCATATTCAAATAAATTTACATCCAATTTTCCGGTATTTTGTAATCATAGAATTTCAAATGAAAGATGTGAATGCATAAATGAAACTAATTTTTGTTATTTGTTTTATCGGAAATCTTTGCCAGTTTAAAATTTTCAAGAGGCACTGCTCTTACGGCAGGTTTAACGTTGGCTTTTATACAATTTTAAAGAAAAAAACAATGTAATTTGAAAAAGATGTGTAAATATTAAATAATTATTTATAGTAAAACACCTCTCTAACTTATATAAATATTATATTAAAAAAATTAATTATACAAAAAACAAGCAATGCAATCCCTTGTAACTTAATTGTTTTATATGCATAAAGATGTTATTATAAATATTAAATTTTCGAATTATATTTTTAATTTGAATCATATCAATGATTTCTAATCAGATGTAAATAATTATATTAAAGAGTCCATTAAAAACCACTAAATTTAATATTTTCTATTTCAAACCGTTTTTAAAATAAAATATTTGGATAAATTTCAAACTTTAATTTCTGAAAAAAAAAAAAAAAAAAAAAAAAAAAAAGCTTGTTCGAAAAGCAGAGTAGTTTTAATTCGGAACTTATTGCTTTAAAATACAAAATTTTGGTCATGTATAAAAATAATTGATTAAAATTGATAATTAGATGTTACAATTTAGATATGTCTTAATAACTTAGTTTGTATAATGAAATTATTTGCTGTATTATTGGAAGAAAAAAACCAAAATGCAATAAATTTTGGGGAAAAATAATAAAAGACAGACTATATAAAAGCCCTCTAGAAGGATGCAGCAAAAAGGAGGAGAGGTCTGGAATCTGCAGGTAAAACATTGCTTGGAAAGTATCTGAAATGTGCATTTCTTCCCCTTTACTTCAAATCAATGTATGTGTTAAGTATGAGTTGGGACTCATTTTTAAAAGCAATACCAGAGGACTTAAAATTTAAGTCAACACAAGACTGAAAGATATTTAAATCAGAACCGAAGACTGAAATTTGAGCTAATTAATAAATAAAATACAATTAATTTATTACAAGAATACCACAAGTTTTGCCAACGAGAATGCTGTTGCGAATGATATACTCAAAACATGCCATTTGTTCTGTTTATCCAGAGATGGAAACATAACTTCGTTATAATATAAACATGCATATTAATCCATTTATAACATGACTGAATAAAAATTAAAACAATCTGAAATATCTGAAGAGTTTCAGTACTTACTAGGTGCTCTTGTTCTCATTTTTTTTTTAATATTTAATCATTCCTTATAAAATAAGTGTACGAATTCATTTGAAAACAAAGTATAATTTTTTAAAATCTACCAAAAATAAATGAGAAATTTCTCACAAACCAAAGTCTAAACATAACAGTCAAATACAAAACCAGAGACTAGTTCAGGCCCGCTGAGCTTGTCTCATGTCTAACAAGTATCAGTTAGGTCAGTAACATTCAAGCTTTTTGGCAATGCAATCCTACTTTCAACATCAAGACACCACATCTTTGTTTTCTTTAGTTTCTGATTGTAACTATTTATAAGTATTTACTAATAAAAAACTTCATAAATGAAGCATATAGAAAATGTGCTTGTCCATTTAAAATATGCCAAAATGTTTTAATTATTTTATGTTGAATAAGGTTATGTTGAATAATGATTTTAATCAAACTTAGCTAGGAAATTCAATCATGATGACATAGAATATTTTATTAAGTAATTTAATTTTTGCTGTATTCTTTATTGATTTATTTTTTTCACTTTTTACCTTTTGCCAGCTAATTTGATTTGAATGAGACTTTCATTTTTATAAATATGTAGCTAGATTTATTTTAATTTTCAGTAATTAATTTATTTTAATTTTCAGTACACCTATTGTACAGATATATTAATATGTACATAAGCTTTTACTTATTACTGAATACAATTTTATATTTTCATAATTTTTTACAAATCAGTTTAATAATGTTTGAAAATACTGACATTCTTATAGTTATTCAGTATCAGTCGAGCATTCTGTCTAAATTTAGCCTAACATCAAGTACTCTGCAAATTGACAGAGTACCGATGATTTACTGAGTACTCGATAATCTTTATTAATAATGTCTGACAATCTTTTACATTTAACAGTAAAAATTCATAGAAATCCTGGAATGTCATCGTCAACTCCAATATAACAAAAATAGTTTTATACTGCAATTAACTTGATTTAAATTATCAAATTATTTTTAACAAAGTACTAAAAAATAATTTAAAGTGTAGAACAAGCAATATATATGTGCAGTTATATCATACAATTCTTATAGTTAGTAGGAAGTATCCAAATCCTTACTTACCACTTTTAAAAGCCATTTTTTTTTAAAAATATTACATTAGGTCCATAATTTTCTAACAAATTATGCATTTTCTTAAACAATTTTAACTAATTTTATTAATTAGAAATTGCTAAATGCTAAATTAGAACTTTTATTAATAAGAAAATGCTTAACATGTTGCTTTAAAAAAAGGCATTAAAAATAAGGAATTTATACAGTTGGGTCATTCCATGCTAAGGGGGACCAAAAAAAAAAGAAAAATTCAAAAATTTTTTAATATATAGACTTATTTGTATACTATCTGAAGTTGTTTGGTAGCACTGTAAATTTTAGTGTTACCATGAACATTACTTAAAGTTTACAGTACATATTTTAAATTAATTTTGACTGGTAACACAACTCACCAATACTGTGTAACATAAGTGACTAAGGAATAATTTTTTTGCTCAGTCTATTGAAATCTCATTAAATAGATAAAAATGTTTAATTCTCTGAATAGTTGTACATCATATTTAAAAATTTTGAATTTTAAACCTGAATGACAGAACAGAAATAAAATAAGTTTCAGTTGTATGATGTAAGTGACTGTGACTTAATTTTTTTTCTGTACATGTATAGACATTTAAAAATCCAAAACCATGGTAGATATAAAAGATTTGATCTATTATACTAAAATTTATCATAATATTCAACCACAAAGGTCACATAATTAGCACATCACATGTTAGACAGTAAAAATGCTGTCTAAATGTCATGTAAGTGATTGTGGAATGACTCATTTAATTATTTAAATAATAATAAAAAAAAAACAAGTTTTGAAGGGTATTCAACACCAAGACCATTTTGCATTTTAGAATGAACTGAATTAAATGATGAAAAAATTTATTATTTTTCAGCTGATGAAGCAGCTGCACTTAACAAATAATGGATGATGCAATGACCAAGCATTTTCTAAACTTTACTATACCAATGTGTAAAAGGTAATACTATTCCTTGTGAATATCCTGAATAATATTTAGAATTGTTGTAATGAAGAATTAATTTAATTATTTTAAATTAATAATTAATTAGCATTGTTACCTAAAAACACTTGGTATCTTTGGCTGGAACATAAAATCACAGATATCTGATGCTTTAAAACTATTGTTTATTGAAGAAACAGTTTGAAATAAACAATCAAATATCGCAGTCTGGTGATGGCCATTTATAAGTAATATGCCTTAATTTATAATCGAAAGTTTTAGAAATATTTTAAATTTTTGATAATATTCATGATTTTTTAAATTTATTTAAAACACTGACCTCCAAAAGCTATGTTATGCTATTAAATTTGTGGGTCCTAGGGACTCATGAGAACACATGCCTCTTGCGAAATTTTCTGGAGTCATTTTCAGTAACATTAAAAAATAATAACATCTATAAATTTGACTCAGATGTAAATGCAGGTTCACAAGCATGACTAAGGTTTTAAAAGAGACTGTTATATGAAAAAAAAAAAAAAAAAAAAAAGCAGAAATGCTTTTTGGGAAAAAAGGAGGGAAATATTAAACTATAGCATAACCTTTTGATTATATATTATAATCAGTTCTGCAGAATATCTCTGTCTTAGTATCCCATTATGAACAAGGCAAATGGAACAATTGTCCAGGACCCAGAGATTTTAGGAATAGAAAAACCTTGTCTTCCAATAAAAAAAAAAAAAAAAAAAAAAAAAAATACAGCAGCATCACAAAAAGGAAAAAAAAATCAAAAGTTATTTATTTTTGAATTATGAAGTAAGACAGGTAAAATAATTCAAATTTACACATGTATAAACTAATTTTAATCAGTAATATCTTTTCTCAATTCATTGAAATATTCTCTACAAAATTAAAACACTTCAATGTGATGTTTCACAGATATATTTGTTTATTTCAGACAATTTTGAATAACATTTTACTTTTGAAGAATAGGATTATTTTGACAGAAATAAAGAAATTTCAAACAATTCAGATTATACAAATCAACTTTTTTTTTTTTAGGTGGGAGAGGAGGGGTCTTTTCATAAGAGGACCAATTTTTTCTTTTGGCCAGGGAATAGTTTCCCATAAGATCAAATGCTGCATTGTCGACTAGAATTAAGGCATACCACCTGATTCTCAACATTTCACAAACATTCCTTGATGACTTGCCCATAAAAACACAACATAGTTTTGAGCTTTTATAATACTAAAAATGCAGATGTTTTGATAGAATGAGTCAATGTTTTTGTGGGATACACGATGCTTGCACCTGTTTTCCATTCTCTGGTGCGGCATTTCTTGCAACAGGAGGGTCAAAATGTCATCTGCCTGATCAGTGATAATACAGAGCTGTATATAATTCAGTATTCTTCCACATTCGAAGTGTAATAGATGAAAAAATGAAAAATTGTGTTTGTAATTAATCTTGTCCTTTAGAAATATTACAAATATCCCAGTCCCAGGAGCACAAACAGTATTGATTAAATCCGAAAAATTCAGCATGTTACTTCAAACTTGAAACTCTATAGTATTTTTTTTCCTAACTTAAGTGCATCAACAACAGTTCATAGCTGCCATACTTAGAGAATGAAATTAAGGAGATTTGATAAAAAAATTAGGGCAATCTTATAAAATTTGTGGAGATTTTAAAAATTCCTAGTTAACAATTTAAAAAATTCGAATGTACATGCTTCATGTATTAGAAGCCATGCACAAATCAATAACATTTAAAATTCAATTATTGAAACAATCACAGATTTTCAAAAATTTTCCAACAAAAATAGATTTTTTTTTTTTTTTTTTTTTGGTAAATTGATTTGGACAGTATTACAGATAAATTAAAATGCCGAGAAAAGAACTAATTCATACTTCAAATGCTAAATTTTATTTCTAGTAAAATTTTAATTACTTTTTATCACTTTAACGAGTTCTAGAAGGTTTTATCAAAAACCTATATTAGTTAAATCATGATAATTTTTGAAAAATTCAGGAAATATATTAAATTTTTCAGGAGTTTTAGAGATTGCTTTAAAATTAGGGAGTCTTCTGGCTGGAAAACTCGGGGGGGGGGGGGGGTATGGTAGCTATGACAATTATATTATAGTTAATTATTTATTTCAAGTAATTTGTAGCAAAATTTTTAAATATAAAAAGTGACTGGGTGGTGATATTAAAGTAAAATGCATGTCAGGAATTTTTTCCTAGAAGCCTTCAAAACAGGGTTGGTTTTTAGATATCAAAAACTGGTTTTTGACATGACAAGCATCAAAAACTGGTTTAAACCATCAAAAATTGTCAAAAACTGACATTTTCTCTTTCTTTAATAGATTAAACTAATTATGCAGTATATTTTCATTTTGCGTTAAACTAAATGCATAATTAAAATTAATTATATTTAAAAAATAACAATTATGCTAACACACAAGTTGAGCTCATTAATAATTAGTTTAATACATTTATATGATACAACTTTAGAAATATAATATACATATATACATAACATTATATATACTGATTGTAGAATTGTAAGAATATGACTGCCCATAGAGTGTAATGTATTGGAATTTTTTTTTCTCCTGTTAACAACTATAAATGGTAGATAGATCATTTCCATTAGGGTACATGGTACTGTATATACAATTAGATAAATAATGGTCGGCAGTTTTTCAAATTAAGGTACAGCTAAACATTTCCTAAAAGCAAACATTAGGTTTTTAGATTAAATCAAAAACAAACTTAAATTGAAAGGGTTTTAAGCAACATAGTAATTTTAGTCATTTAAATAAAATAAAGATCAACACCATTAATTATCAGTATACTAAAAGTTCACATTCAAAATAGAAGTAGCAAAAAATTTCAGAATGCACACATTCTTATGAAACACAAAATACTCTTATTTTCTTAAAAATAAATAAAATAACCCTGACAGATGTAAACAAAGAAAACATATTTTGCTAATTATAGTGCTTTATTTTTCTAAATATTGATTGATTAATTCATTACAGATATAAAGAAAATATTTTACAATGAAATAATACTTATTAGTTTCGTTCATTTTTTCCACAAAGCATAACTAATTTTAATTTTAATATTATAAGACCAGAGATATCGATTTTCTTTTTACGATAGAATATTGTTCTGACCATAGCAAGAGTACTGTTCTGACTATATTGTATACATAATTAATTTTCTTTCCACTTTTTTCCCCCCTTTTCTAGGCAATATGTTTCATAAAATATTTGTTAAAGACTACCGTATATCTTAAAAATTAGTATTAATATTTCACACATTCATAGCTTATACAATGTATGTAATGTTAAAGATATCAATTAATATTTGCAATACTACAACTGCAATATTTGAGGTTTTTGGTGTGACAGTTTAAACCATGGTTAAAACTGTCAAAAATTTGCCAACCCTGCTTCAAAAGTCTGAGAAAAAAAGGAAATTGACTTTCAGAGATAGTGTAGACACCCTGTACATACTACAATGAAAATAAGGGTACTTAGGTATTGTATCGCGATCATTCCCATCCAATATGCTGGCAAACCATTGCCAATCATATTCCCAACTATCAATAATGCCATGTGTCTGGCATTTATCTTGGTAAAAATCGCTCGTCTCGGTGGACCACCGGGATAATACATTAAGTACCAAAATAAGTTTTCTTCTACACAAATCAAAAGATAAGAAACAAGGTACTTGTACGTTATAGGAGTCACTGAAATTTAATAAACCAAGCAATACTTAAATTGGTGATAGAGAAATCCCACAAAAATGTTTGCTGCCCTAAAGTACGTGTGAAAATCCTGCCGTAGTCCTAATTTTAAAAAGGAAACTTGGTGGTTGCTATAAATAATCGATTAGTACCCAAAAAATGACAACAAGTGAACAAAGATATTTTGCCCATTATGTTTTCCCCCCCCCCCTATTCCTAATGAAGTAGGACAATCCCGTAACAGAATATTCTTAATATAGCAGTTGAAAGGTTTGCTGTAAAACAGAGGCAACTTGAACTATTCAAGTTTGCAAAAAACATTTTTTGGATGCAACACATTCTGAGCCAGGCAGCTTCATCTCTTGAGTAACACAAGATGTTACGATTGGAGCTACAGGTTTTTGGTGCCCAACGAGACATTTTTTTGCTATTTAAAAAGCCATGTAGGTACTTAAGCATTATCTTGGTGGTCATTCCCGCCAAACTATTAGTGCGTCAAATATGCTGGCAACTGTTGCAAATCATATTCTGAACCATCAATAATTTCATGTGTCCCGGCATTTATCTTCGCATAAAATTGCTCGTCCTAGCAGACCGTCAGGATAATACATGAGCACTGCCATGTATATAAAAAAAATGTTAGGTAGTTTTAACATGACAAGTTTTGTTTACAGAACATAACTACTTGGCAAATGAAGTGGTTTCAACAGCACCATACTCTTTCACATAATAAACATAGCAGAAAAACATTGAATGTTCTTTTAAGGCAAAACAGTTACTTCTTTATTAATATTGCATGTGAAAGGCATTTTCCAAGCAAACAATTGTAACATATAGATACAGTATCATTTTCATTAACTTCAACTTTTGAATGTAACAGTTTCGATAAAATGCAATCCTCATTCAGTGTATTGTCAGGGACAGGGTTAATTATTCTTCTTTCACAATCTGGGAATATCGTTGGAACGGCATCAGGGGTTAGTTTTGGCCGAATATGATCTTCAAAGAAATCGCCATACCTTGACTGCTGGAAACGTGGTATGACGTACCGCTCTTCAAAATGTTTTTCGCAAATACGGTCATTAGAATTAAGCTCTCTTTCTCTTAAAGGCACAGATCTACGCCATTTATCTAATAAAACTTGATCATTAGGTGCTTTAAAGAGCGAATACTTCTGTTCATTAGATTTGTCAGATTTGCGTCCTGTTTTGCAGTTAAAAACAAAGCAACTTTTAACCATTATACTGCACTTTAACTTATTACCAGCACTTACGCATAGACTTTAGGCCTCTGCCTTCACACAGACTTATAATGAGAAAATTCTCAATAATGTGCCTGTCATTAAATAGGAAAATATCCCATACAGAGCAGGGGAAAAATTGCACTTGCTTTGCTTGCTTGAAATTTAGCGCAAAAATTTATTTAGCTTCACTTCAGTTAGCGAGGCCAAAACAGATGCGTTCGTAATATCTCTCCGAAACACAAAATATAAGCAATACTAGTATTCCATAACAATTAATAATGCATAGTTTTTTACTCGTATTGTGAGTATTTTAAACCGTGTACAATTGTTTTGTTAGTAATAAATCAGGCCTACAGTTTCAAATTTTATGAAATAAAATATAAGCAATCAAACTCCAATACATCTGTATCGAAGAATCTTGTTTAGCAGCTTCAGCAGGAAAGGCATCGTCAGCAATGTTTCGATATTCAGTAGGAGACAGACAGCAAGATTTTTGTTTTGTTTAAGTTATGTCTTCGTGATAAATCTTGAATTATTATTATTAGATTTTTATCACTGTAATGTGTACAAACAACTCTTAACGTACCGTGTAAATTGTAAACTATCATCATGCGTCGAACTCATACTAGTATGTGTACATCATAATATCAGTTTAAATACCATAAGGCTTTCTTCATATTAAAAGCTTATAATTTATATCACTGTTATTTATAACTCTTAAATCTGTTTTATAAATCATCTGTATGTGACTTTTTAGTATTTTATTTCTTCTTTGTTCTCGGGAAGTCTTTAAGTTTTAGCTGTCTGTGCATTCATATTCGGGGCATAACGAAGTGAAACTGAAACTTAACAGACTTTGTTGGGCTTTAGAAAAGTTAAAAGACAATGATATCATAAATTATTTTGCATATTTTGTTTTTCTATTGAGGAATACGACAATAGTGTCACACGATTGCGTCTGAATTTACTGAAGAAACCGAAAGATTAAAAGTCTAAAAAGATTAAAAGTTTAAAAACACAAACTAGGATATTTTCACTAGTGTTGTATTTCCTTCTGATTTGAGACTTATACCAAATGAATTTGTTTATTAATTTGTATAAAGTTTAAATTATCATTTGATTTCTAGCAAGATGTATTGACGATTTTTTTTCCTGCCAAAAATTTTGGTTTTGCCTGTTTATAATATTTTTGTGTTAATTGTTATGATTAAACACTGTTAATATTAATATTTTACAAATTTGAATTTATAAAGAAAGGGTTTGTATTCAAGATAAGAATCTATATACTATTAACTTTTTTCATTCAAACTGCATGAAAATTTAATGATTTTTTTTAATTCAATTAAATTTTTAAAAGATTTTACCCTCTTGTAGTTTTATGTTGTGTAAATCTTATTTTTTACAGTTTTTCATATTTCAACCCGTTTACTCCTTATTAAATATTTTAAATAATGGAAAGTGGCTTTTTCAGTCTAATAAGAGCAGTTATGAAAATCTTGATTTAATTTTTAAATAATTATAAAAAATGAAAAATGGCCATTTTGGGGGAACTCCAGCAGTGTATTGTTTTCCTTATTATACTACTGTGCCACAGGGCAGGTTTGACTCAACCTTTCATCCATTAAGTAAATTGATAAAACGAGGACCACACTTGCTTGAGGATTAAACACTTGGGTTTTTTTTTATGAGGCTGATCACCTGTCCGGGACATATGCTTTTGTATCCCAAAGCTCATGATCATGAAGGTGCGATTGAACAGCACAGGTCTTGGACCCTCATGGGCTGTTGCGCCAATCTGTGGTTCAATATAAGATAGTGGAAAGTGACTTTTCATGTCTAGTAGAAGCAATTACGAAAAATCTCTCTTAAAAAAAATGAAAAGGTGGTATTTCTTTTACATATTTTTTCCAAATTTCTGCTCCCCTTCAGTGGTAAATAATAATATTTTAAAAAAAAAAAAATTCTGGGAGGTGTGGGGTTATTGACATATTACTTTTGTAGTTATGCCCTATTAGAAATTGTATTACTATTGTTGGATAACTGATTTTTTTTTGTAAAAAACTGTGCTTTTTTTTTACTGATTTTTAATTTCAACCCTTCTTTAATGGTAAAAAATATTAACCATTTGGCATAGTATTTTGCAAATTTATTATTTTTTGGTAAAATCATACAAGCCGGTGCGCAGGCTATGTAAACATGGCGACAGTCTCTGGAGTTTGGCTGTTGCCAAGCCCCAGTGACTGTCGCTAACCATTTTGCATGATCAGCAAAGTCAAAGTATTTTAACACATTAAAATCGCACATATATTCCACTAACAAAAACATTTTACAAAAAAAATACACCATCCATATTTAACCTAAAAAACGTCAGCAAATTCAGTAACAGGCAATTTAAAATGAGCAAACAGTGGACTGTTTTTAACTAAAAAAACTACAGTGGACTAAGCAACCTAGTTGTACAGATAATGTAAACTGGGCAAACACTGGCCCGTTTTCAACTCAAAAAAGCATCGGTGGATTAAACAACCTATTTGTACACCTCATATAGAGTCAGTATGATTAGAATAGCACTTACAACAACATAAAAACATCAAATATCAATTTAAAATTCACATTAGTAACCTTAAACATTGCAAAAATTCATTAAAGAAAGGCACTTACCTTTATTTTTTTTAATTAACTGCTCAGAAATGTCCCTAACACCCACAGGTTTATAATGTAAAACCAGCATGCTTTCTTTTATTTACTTTTATATTGACACTACATTTCTAACAAACACATACACCGGCTGATAACGTAAAACCAACATGCTTCCTTTTATTTAGCTTTATATTCACACCATATTTCTAACAAACATACACACTTTCTTTTCATATAATAGCATAACATATTTCATTCCCTTCCATCCATAACATAAACAATTTTGAATTCCCAAATTGACGTACACATTCTTTTATGGTTGCCAGTCAAAAATACCACCGGCAGGTTACTGGACTCCCGCTGTACATCACCCACCCTGGCACCAGAACGATCACCAAATGAAACTTAAACACAAACATTGATATGTAAACAAGCATCGGATACGAAATATAGTCCTTTTTTTTGCCAATGGCAACTTTTCGGTGTATTACATTTCAATTATTTCCTATCTATCCTGTTAAAGAGCCTCATCTTTGAGCAGCATATAGATGCTCCAGTGTACTATTTAAATCATGTGTGACACACAGGGTTGTTATGCTTTTGCCCAGCCCCAAAAAAATTGGGTAGGTTTATGAACAGCCCCCCCCCCCTTAACCACCACTACTCAAGAAAAAATAATTCAGAATGACTTTTTTTAGAGAAAATGTTTATGCCAACCATTTGATTTAAAATTAATAAAGATTTTTTTTAACCATAAGAAAACATTTGTTTAAAAGTTAGAAGGCTCTATTTCAGTACTAGTCAACTTTAATTTCATTGTTAAAATTATTACTAATAATCAATTTATCTAAAAGCAAACCATGATTGGTTATTATAATTATTGGTTTATACACTTTTTCTTGTATTTGATAATTTTAATTAATTATTTTCATTAATTTAATCATTTTTTATCTATAATTGATTTTTTGTAATCAATTAGTTGTCTTAAGTTGTACTTAGTAATTAGCAAAATTTTTCAAACATTCTGAACCCTCATCCCTCCCCTTAAAAAAATCTAGTGGGTTGGTGTTTTTCTGAAAAAAAAAAACTGGGTTTTTAACATTTTAACAGCCCTGGACATGACACAGTAATTGGAATTGAATAGTATTAATTTAATTTTTTATTGTTATAGATGGGTCATATGCTGCTTATGATCGCAATGTTATTGAAGATGAAAATGAACATTTAGTCGATGGCTTGCAAACAAAAATAACAGCTCTCAAATCGGTATGATGTGCAAATTATTAATTAATTTATTTGTATGTATTATTTTGTGTTTTTGTATTATTTCTTTCCCATTCTTCTCTCTCTCTCTCTCTCTCTCTGATAAATTGAAAATAATATAAAATGTAAGAAACTTATCATATGAATGTAACTTAAAACATCATAACAATATTTTCTTATCAAGGCAGCTTGTGCAAAACAGTCAAGTGTATTTCTCTTCTTTAATCATATATATTACATAGTTAATTTGTTTCTCAAATTGGAGGGTCGAGTTCGGAAAGAAAAAGTGGTTTCAGTTATAAGATCCATATACCAAACATCATATTATCAAATGAAGTATGATCAACTGTTGCAGAATTTATTACTATAGCCAAATAATAAAAATCTTATGCAACAAAGCAGCTATTTGGAATAATTTATCACTAATTATTAATGCAACAGCTACAGTTGGCTTTTTTTCACTTAAATTTATCCTCCTGACAAACCACATAAGCAAATTATTTTTAAGTTGAAAAAACAAACATCTTATTATTTTAATTAAGTTTTGTCTACACTAGATTTAATAAAGTTAAAGAATAAGAAGTTTACTCTTAAAATTGAAAAATAACTTCAAAAGTGCTCTTATTCTTAAAATTTTTTTCACCTGACAACTGTTCCTTTCAGTTGCTTTCTGCATCTTTGGAGAAAATGAAATAGTGATCCTGCCTATTGATAACAGATATGAATAAAACTTTCTGACTGTTTTCTTGTATATAGAAGTATAAGATGGATCATTAAAAAAGAAAAAAGAAAAAAGGGAATTGTTACATTTTGTGGTTGTCTTTGCTGAAGAAAGGACATTTCTATATGTTAAAATTATTTTTTACTCCATCTGTTTTACCACATAAAGTGTGTTAATAAAGATGGTTGCAGTTTAGTAAATCAGCAAATTCCTTTGAAATGAAATGCAAACAAATCTTTTAAATTTATTGTTTCTCAAAGCTGTTTTGGAATATAAATTTGTTATGTACAGTAGACGCTAGAATATATGAGTATGAAAAATAGGTTCAGTAATTATAAAGTCAACCATTTATATTAGCCAAGAGCTTTACCTGTGTAAACAACTTAAAGGAAAAAACCTACTGAATCTTCTTTAAATAATATGAATATTTAATGATTCTTTTTAAATAATATGAGTATCTATTATTTTTTCAAGTATTTTAATATTCACTGTAGACTTTTTAAGATAGTCAATAAATAATGGTAACAGTAACTTAAAAAAAAAAAAAAAAAAAAAAAAAAAAAAAAAACATACAAGGCGGTGTGCGCCCTATGTAAACATGCCAATCGCCAAGCTCCAGCAACTATTGCCGGCCATTTTGCACGATCAACAAAACTAAGTCACATAATTAACAAATTAAAATTGAACATAAATTGCACTGACAAAAACAGGTGAAAATATCAAATTCATTACAAAATTGTTTTAAAATCTTCACCCACCGGTCCATATTTACTCTAAAAAACGTCTGCAAAATCAGCAACAGTTAATTTACAATAAGTAGGGCCCTACAAAATATGCAGAAAATTTTTCGGAATTATGCGGCATCAATGCGGTAGTTTTCTGAAACTATGCGGTATTTATAGAAATGTTTTGAAGTAATGCGTTCGAGTAGGGAAATAACTACGTTAAAAAGAAAACAATATTTGAATGTACATTAAAAAACAAATAAGTGTGCGAGTCTCACTTTTTCTCTAAAGTTTATTAAAATAAAGAGATGTTAGTCCTGCAACACCGATGATTCCTTCAAACCCTGCCCTTATTTTGTAAATATTTGGCCGTAACACGAAACTACTCTTTCACGGTCTACAGCAGGTGTGCAAAGTAGCAGGACAAACTTTAGGATTTTAACGAAGTCGCGGGCCGTACAACAGGCATTTCTGTGAGATTTTGAATTTCTTATATGGGGTTTTGATATGTTCCGCGGGCCGGAGGCTGCCCAAATATTGTCTACAGAATTAGGTAAAAGTGAGAGTACTGACTTTGCTTTACGTGTTAGTTTTGGAAACCTCTGTGAAACAACCTCTGAATTCCAAAATCTTGTTAAGTTTTCAGCGAAACATTCCTTGACATATCCTTGGAATATTGTTCAAGACTTCTTCATGATCAACATATATGTTGGGCAATTGGTCTTGGTCAAACACTTGGGCCGCTTTCATGAATTTCAAACCAGGTTATGAAAACCTAGGTTCTAGCTTTTTGGAGACGTCTATTGCTGGACAATAATAAACATACAAGAGGTTTTGGAGGAAAGTATGTCGAGAAAAACTTAAGGAATAAAAGATTTGCTGAAAAATGCGGAGAATTGCAAATTATGCAAAATTCTGCATTTTTGCATATTTTATAGGGCCCTAACAATAAGCAAACAGTGGACCATTTTTAACCTAAAAAAACAACAGAGGATTAAGCAACCAAGTTGAACAGCTCATATAAACTGGGCAAACACTGGTCAGTTTTTAACTAAAAAAAAAAAAAAAAAACCTATGATAGATTAAGCAACCTAAATATACATCTAATCTGAAGTCAGCATGATTAGAATACCAGATAACTAGCACTAACAAAAACATCAAATATCACTTTAAAAGTGATATAAAACCTTTCAGAATTCAAAGATTCGTTTAAAAAAAGCACTTAGGGTCATTCCATAGTGACTGATGTTACAATTTGACTACATTTGTAACCTTTGAAATTCACCAGTGGCTTGAAATATATATGTAACATATAAAATTAAACATCCTCTCAAAATTAAAAATTTCTATTTGCTTGCTTCAAAATTCTTCAGGGCGTAGAAACTTTCGTTTTCAACAAAGGATTTGCATCAGGATCTGAATTTAATTCAAACGCAAGTAATATATCTCCCCTGTTTCCCACGGTCTGCAGTCGCCATACCTCGAAAGAATTTCCTTAGGTTAGCAGGCCCGGGCAGTTTAACAACCAATAACTGCATCTCTTTTGGCACATGTGATACTGTATAGAACACGTGATCCGAGGATGTATAAGTTGAAACGCAGCTCGGAGCATAGATTCTTCGTGACTTCACTTGCCATGTAAAACTATGTGAAATCAAATAAAAATATGTCATTGTAATCCCGAAGTGTTTTTTCATACAACAGCCCCAGCCCGGGTAAAGTCTTGCTTCTCCGTCCAGCAGTCCTCTGACAGCGAGACCACGGTGCTGAGCTTAACCCGAAGACGAAACTACAAATGCCGTCTTTCTGTCCAATACCGCCCGACTACGAAAAAGCATTAAGACATTCGTCTACCATTATATATATATATATATATATATATATATTTATTTATTTAAATTGATCAAGAGTACCATAAATAAGTATTATACTGTTATCCATTTTCAATATAAGAAGTGTCAAGAAATTAAGGGAAATCAAAAAATGTGATTGATGTTACATAGAAGAGACATTGAGAAAAGTGAATTTTATATAAATTCAAATCCTCTTTGAACTAATAGTATGAGAAGTAAAATAATTTTTTTTCTAGTTAAGTACAAATTTCAATCTTTGTGAAAGCATTTTCTTTCATTTAAAAAATTTAAAAATTCTTAATGTAGAAAATATTTTATTCCTGTGACTGATGTTACATATATTTTGTGACTGATGTTATATTCTCATAAACATGCTATAATTATATATTATTTCTTCTTAACAATAAAACTGCCAAATTTACTTTTTGAAATTGTATTAATCTAGTTTAATCATCTATATAATTAAAACAGAGTGTAAAATGTCCTTTAGTTAGTTTGTCTGTGTCTCGATTAGCTCCTAGACAGGTGATACTAGACCTACCAAATTTTATATGGAAATTCTCCAGGATGGGTCCCGACATAACTCGAAGTGATTTTTTCAAAATTTGAATAATTTTAGGAGATATCGATAAAAAAAACTATAGCAAAAGGCTAATTTTTCTATCGCCATTTTGCAATTATAACCCTGCAGTGGAAAGAGGGAGAATTTAGCATATCTAGGTTGCCATATTTGGCAAGTTTATTAAATGATTCAGACTCTTGAAGTAAAAATAAAAGAATGATTTTTTTTTTTTTAAGATTAATTTTTTTGTAAGGTTACTTTTTAATTAAACTATCGTGTGCATGTGAAATCAGAGCAGGAATTAAAATGTTTTATATTCAAAAGAAAAATAGAATTTTGAAATTTTCCGAGACTAAAATGTGCAACATTTTAATTTGGCAAAAAATAAAATGGTTGATATGTGATTTTGAGAAGATGTGATTCTAGCGCTTGGTGCAATTTGTCTGCTACACATCCAGAAAAAGGATGTTATAAATATCAATTTTAGTTGTGTTTAATTACACTCATGAATAATGATATATTTTCCAACTTAATGGAATAAGGAAAGAAAATAGGGAAGACCCATGGATTATAATACTCTTTTAATACATAGCACTTTAGTTTTTTCAGATTTTCTTACTTTTTTTTTTCCTTTCCGTTTTTTGATAAAGGCCAATATATCCAGAAGCTCTTCAGAATTAATATCGGACGAAAATAATATGTACCTTTTTGTAGGTTTTTATCATTTAACCATCTTAATTTTGTAACCAGGGGCAGCCCAACATGGTGATCATCGTGTCTGGGCACCGGCTTCGAAAGGGCGTCATTTCGATCTCAAAAACTAAGTAGAGCATAAAGGGGGGGGGTGTGCCTTTTTTACATTATCAAGGGGCGCCCACTTACCCTAGGGCCGCTCTTGTTTGTAACCGCCTTAATTTTAAATTCCATTCAGAATCTGAAAGATTTCAGTGCCAAGGAAGCCAATGTGGAACAGGATTCTCTCCGAACAAGATTTATTAAGATGGCATACCAACTGGTTGCTGGAGGCGGCTAGTAATGAATAAATCATAGTAATGCTTATTGTACATTAATAAAATTAAAAAAAATAATGTTATTGTATTTCACTAAAGGGTGATTCCATGGAACTAGAGACACCAGTGAAAAAAAAAAATTCTTATAAAGAATAATAGTTTTTTCCCCTATAAAATAAAAATTTGTGAATTTCTATAAAAGTATGTTAAGAAGACAAAACATTTTTACAAATATTTTTGTCTTTCTACAAGTTCATCTTGTTTTCTAAAAGAAATCAATTGGTATGTATAAAAATCTTATTTTTTATTGAAATTTCATTCATTTATGAGAAGATTAGACATGTGCAGAAACCTTTAACCGCAATATTTGCCTTGAGAATAATTTTTATAAATTAGCCCTAACATTAATGTAGCATCACTCCTAATAACATAAAAAGTAGTAGTTTCATTTGTGAATTTTAAAGTTATAAAAATGTGTAAATATGTATTATAAAATATTTGTAACATTAGGCACATTTCTGTTTTTCAATTAGAAAGCTACTTAAAAATATTAAGAAAATAGCATTGACTGCTGCTGAAAGACAGAAAAGTTGATGAGATAAATTAAAGAATGAAGGAAAATATGAAAATCCTAAAAACAAAGCAGAAGCAATAAAGAGCCAAAATAAAAAAAGAAATGATCCAGCAAAATTACCTCAGTCAATTAAGAAGGTAAAGAGATTTATTTATCTTGAAATTTGAGAAAATGTTTGAAAAAGAGTATTCTGAATTGATCAAGGTAATTTAGCTAGGTCATTTCCTTTTTCTTTTGGCTCTTTATTGCTTCTGCTTTGTTTTTATGGTTTTCCTATTTTCCTTCATTCTTTAATTTATCTCATCACCTTTACTGTCTTTCTGCAGTAGTCAATGCGATTTTCCCAATATTTTTATGTAAGTATCTAAATAAAAAAACAGAAATGTGGCTGATGTTACATATTTCTTATAAGTTTAAAATTCATAAATTGAACCGATATTAAATATTCAAGACTAATATTAAAGATATCTTCATAAAGGAAGAGAAAATGACTTTTTAAATTTTTGGGACTATTTTTTTTTTTAAGCAAGAAAAATGTTTATAGAATTTTGTGACTGATGTTACATTAATATCTGGCCTAATTTACAAAAATTGTTTTTAAGATAATATTGCATCTGCATAGCATGATTGCATTGCATAGGTTTCTGCATTGGTCTAATCTTTTCATATAAACTAAATTTCAATAAAAAAATAAGATTTCATTCATATTTGTTGATTTCTTTTATAAAACAAGATGAATTTCCTACACCTCTTTAAGACAAGAACTCATGTAAAAACAGTAATGTTGCCAAACATTGTGTATAAAACTTTTAAAAAGGTGTTGTTAACTTTTTTAGCATCTTTCTATAGAAATTCACATAATTTTACTTCATAGGGGACTAAAGTATTATTTTTTTTTTTATGAGATTTTTTTTTTTTTTTGCCACTGGTCTCCCTAGTTTCATGGAATCACCCTTACCTTTATTTTTTTTTATTTCAGTCTCTTCAATTTCCAGAAATGTCCCTAATGCAATCTTTACTCTACGAGCTTTACTATAACCTCATTACGCTTCACACATCGGCTTAATTTTTTGTATCTATCCCTTTTTTCTCTTACGCCAACAACCAACATCCTTTCATTTAGCTTCATATTCCTATCACATTTCTAACAATCACACACACTGCCATTTCATATAAAAACATATTTCATTTCTTTGCATCCATAATATGAAACAATTTCAAATTCTCAAACTGAAAATACACATTTCTTTATGGTTGCCAATTAAAACTACCACCGGAAGAGCACTTCACTCCCGTTCACATCACCCACGATGGTGCCAGAACCATCACCAAGTGAAACATGTAAATATAAACATTGATATGTAAACAGCACTGAACACGGAATATAGTTAAAAAAAAGTAACACCTAACACATCTAAAAAGAAAATAAGAGGTTGAAGAATTGCCAAATCAAGTAAATTATTTAGGGACAAGTAGAATGTAAGTCAGGAAATAAAACTTTGAATTTCTTTAGAAACCTGTGGAAAATTTTTATGCTCTCATTATTATTTTTTGATGAATACTTTGATTATATGGGATTTTTGTAGAAAAAATTCAAGTGATTTTGTGCTGTAAGAGCTTGACTATCCAGAAATGCAAATAATATGTATGTGTATTTATATATATATTTAATGATTTTAAATTAAAAACTGTTTTGCATTTCCTTTTAAGTTAGAATTTTGTCAGAATGCCATCAAAGATTTTTATTTTGCAATTATTTATTTGAGCAACAGAACATAACTTTTAAAAAGTATATGTATTTCAAATTGTTAAAATTTTAAACTATGCAATCCTTTTTTTTTTTCCAAACATATTTTGACAAAGAAGTTTCTTCTCTTCCGAACAAAAAATGTATATCCATTTTTAAATTACAGTGTTATATCATCATATTTGAGTGTTTTGGGTTAAAAAACGAAAAATGATGGCTGTGTGCCTGTTAACCCCCATTCTACTACACAAAAGCTGATAAACAATAATAAACAATGAATCTTAAAGAACGTGAAGTATACTAAGTTCAAGAACATGAGTCATAGTATGTTAATAACTTGTTTATTTATGTTGTAATTAAAGTATCATATAATTTTGTTCTTATTAGATCATGTAATGTGACATACACATATGAGTAATGCATGATCTTTAGTGAGTAAATTGTTACTTTTCAAAGTTTTAAATAATGTTAAAAATATGTAATATTAGTTTATCTGAATATAAAAATAACTGTTGAAAAAACTGAAGTATGTCAAAAATATGTAGTAGTTTTTTAGATTGCAACATAACCCTTCGTTAGGCGCGTGGATTACGATCTTAGACCAGGTACGCACACCAGGTAAAAGAGTATTCGAGTAATGGCTAAATTTCCTATTTTACTTTTGTCAACAACTGAGTAGTTTTTGAAAAAGAGCAAAATTAGAAAGAAATATGGGAAAGCTATTATTCAGGGATGTTAATTCTGCGCCGATTGCGCCGAGCTGCTCCAAAATGCAAATCTTGCGCCGAACTGCACTTTTAGCTGATTTTTGAGCCGAATACGTCATTTTGACTCTTTGTTAATTTTTTGCCACGCTTGCAAACTTTGCTTTTATTATCTGCATAGTGTTGACTCTAGATTGATTTTGCAGGGCGCAGCGCCCGGCGGCCCTTTTATAGTCTTTTTAGCGCCCTCCTGCTTTTACATTTTTATTATTATTGGTCAGCAATCACCACTTTTTATTTCTTACATACCATTTGCGGCCCATCACAAAAATACGTTAATTAAAACGGCTCCTTCACAGAAATACGATTGAGTACAATAACTCCATCATAAAAATAGGTTCGATTGAAAGCGGCCCTTTCATGAAAACCGTCTATGAAATCGTATCTTTCCCACAAATGCCTTTTTCAGATATTCTGTTCTTTCAGACCGAAATACTGTTACTGCCTTTTTCATTGTCTTTGCATTTGCGCGAGCCAAGTAACCCGAAACGGGGCCTCTCTAGTATGTTTTGTTTTTGCTGACTCAATGAGAAGCCCGATCGGCCGGGCAGAACTACCTGAGCATTTCACTTAGGAGTTGGGAGAAGAAAATACTGTTGGAAAATCAAAATTTTCTTAAGTTATCTAAAAATTTGCGAGTCCATCTGTCAATCTTCAAATATCGGTAGCTACATTTCATAAATAAGTAGTTGCGAATTATCAAACAAAGCATTTAAACGTATGGCTTATCATTATTCCAGAGTTCGTCGCCAGCTGTATATAGTTATTGCTCTTTATGTTTTTAAGTTTTTCGCACTAGCAATTTTTTTTTTCTCCCAAAACGATTTCCTCTTTTTAATCGGCTTTCTTAGTACATATTATTCTTAATGTATAACAGCTATTTACTAACCATACATATAATTAAGGATGATACAGAAAGTATACCATAGCAAAACGACGTTTTGCCATTCAAAAATTTTGCGGGATTTGCTTGTTTGTTATGGCAAGCCTAGACAAGGGATATCTTCTAAGGGGGGTGCCTTGGTTGGATGACTTTTTAAAGAGTTCTAACGTGTATTGATGCTACATTTGATGAAACCGACAAAAACTCCAGACCGACAGTTGCGCGTCCGCACTTCAACACTTCCGGCGTCTACTATGTTCAGTGGCTTCATCCACTCAAATCTATCTAAAAAACGTGCGATTTGTGATGTTTTGCGAATAAAGCAATTGAAAGACATTATACTTTTGCCAAAAAAGGAGCATAATAATGATCTTTTGCTTTAGCAGTGTAGAGCTAGGGTTATCGGCGCCTGGTGCTGTCCTTCAGTTTGCCGCCCCATTCATTCTAAGTTTCAGCATTCTGCCCCCATTTCGGTCCTTTAGTTTTCCACCTTTAGTATTATTTTTAATTTATTTTTATTGGTCCTTTAGTATTATTTTTAAGTGTCCTGCCGGCCACCATCTTTTTTTTTTTTTAATCTTGCCACCCGGGTGCCCTCCCCCCTATTATTATGCCACAGTTTTAATTATATAAAATTAGAGTAACTGTACAATTTAGTAAATCAGACTATTGAAAAGATTTGGTATTCTAAATATTCATATTAAATATTTTCTGTTTTTTTTTTGTTTTTTTTTTTTAATTCTCAACATTTTAATGAATGAGGAAAAAATATTAAAAGCAAAAGATAACTAGTTCTGGGAAAGGATGTCTTAAGAAAGCAAACTGTGTCGTAAGTTAACAGCTAGGTTATTCTGTCATCAATTTAAGCTTATTTTCAGTTTTTAAAAACTAAAAAAAAAAAAAAAAAAAAAATCGAAATAATTCTTGAAGGTTTTTTAATATATAATTTGTTTGAGTACTTCTGGCAAAAAGATGTTAATTATTTTTAATTATTTTAATTATTTTAAGCTGATTAAAAAACAGTTGATAGTTAAAATAAAACATTAATGCTTTTTTCATTTTCAAAAGATTAAAGCAAGGTTTAAGAAAGAAAATTTTTAGAGACCTTTTTAAGTATGTTACAAAAAATTAAAAATAAAGCTTTATGAAAAATAAATTATTTAAAATATGTTAAACTGTATTCCATACCTTTGGACAATTCTGTGAGTAAAAAAAAAATATTTATTTTATACCTGCTAAAAACTTACATGTAGTAATTATTTTTATTTATTTTAAAGAATACTGCTTTTTAAAAATCTTATATTCACTTTTCATGAATGAGCAAACATTAAATTTGAAGTGAAAGAGGAAGAACAAATATATTTCAGTGATTTGATATGGTGTTGTACATTCCAACCATTGGATGTAATACAAAATTTGCATGACTATGTCTTTTATTCTAGTAATCCTCTGTGTTCTGAATTCAATTTTCCCAATTTCTATAGTTATCAATTGATGGATGAGTTGAATTGTTTGATGCAATTACAAATAATGTCTAATAGTAATAAAGGTACCGTAATTTATGGAAGAAATGCCGCACCTACGAAAATGATCTTAGTTGGCTAGAAAATTATCAGAAACGCCGCACCCGGCATAAACGCCCGCCCCCCCCCCCCCCCCCACCACCACCACCAACGATCGTGAGACAATTATCACTAAACGAATTTTTCGATTTTTCGTTGAAGATCGGCTAAAAGAAATTAAAAATATTGTAAACGCCGCACCCGGTAGAAACGACGCACTTACTATTTTTTAACTTTTAAACTCATAAACGCCGCGGCGTTTCTTCCATAAATTACGATATATATTCAGTAACTTTAGAAATCTTTACTTGGTAATCATTCAATAATTATTGCGAACAAAAGAATTTAAATAAAATTATGATTTATATTATTAAACTTTATACATCCTGCACTGCAGAAATTTTATTATTTTTATTACATGCTGAACACATCTATCCTAATCCACTTACACCGACAGTCCTTTTCTGTTTAAAAGTTTGTACCAATATAGGTGAAATATCTTATATGAATGTGATCCAGTAATTGTGGTCCAGTAGTGATAGTGTGATAAAATTGAGGAACAAAAATTAACAGTCCCTCTGCCTTCCCCTACTGCCTAACAAATCATGTCTGGCTAAAAATTTCTGAAACCTTCTTCAATAAATGTACTATTCTTATAAATAATAAACATCTACATCACGTAATTTTGAGAAAAAAAAATTAAGCAGAAAATTCAAAATTACTTAGATTAAAACTTCTTTTTTTTTTAAATCAAAAACTTCTAGTTATGTACAGATTTAATTCAATTTATTTATGTCATGTTTAGAGCAAAATATTATCAACAAATCCTTTTTCCTATTTCGCTTACACTTACTTCTACAGGATATTTTCTCCAAAAGAAGGGGGGGGGGGAACTAAAGACAAACTGGAAAAAATCTAACTATGCATCGTAAGTCAGAACACATATTACAACTCTACATGTTAAATTTTCGGGGATCAGATAGTTTCAAACCAGTTTCTAGATATGTTATCTACCTGTACATTCTCGTGGAACCCCAGAGTGCCCTTTTTGAAATTTCCCCCCAGGCGGCCCTTTTTTCTAGAGTCAACACAGTAAATCTACAATTTTATGCTCCAAAATCATGTTAATTCTGATCCCAAATCTTAGTTTTCCTCGCGGAAGCTAAATTTTTTGTGATCCCAAGGTGCTACCAAATGGAATTTTTCTGCTCCCAAATAGAATTTTTCTGCTCCCAAATGAAATTTTTTCTGCTCCCGGGGTGCTCCCAAATCGAATGTTAGAGTTAACATCCCTGTATTATTGTATAAGCCATCATTCATTTTTACGGGGAACTACATTTTAAATAGGAAATTGACATAGGAAATTTGACTTATGCTCAAATATCAACATAGGAAATTTGACTTACACTACGATTGCAGTCCACGCGCCTAACGGAGGGTTAAATAAAATTGTAAAATTTACTATGAAATTTTTAACTATAGTGAAATATTTTTTGCATGTAAATCAAATTGCATATTTGTAAAATATAAAAAGTGCATTTTAATTAAATAAAATCAAGTTCTCTATAAAAATATTTACATCATGATTCAAAAGGTTTCACAAGATGAGAAAGCTGAATTTGCGTTGTTAATCTGAGTCGGTTATGGAATAAAAATAATTAGCCATGAGTTTTATGTATAAAACAAATTTTTGCATGTGTTAACAAGATTTCCATTTACTGTTTTAAATCATCTTAACCCCTATTTTACACATACCTAGCACATAGTTATGTGAGAAAGTATAAAATGTTGACTTCCATGTAATAGGTTTGTGAATGTGTTCATTAAGCTGTTAATTCAATTATCGCACACTCCTATACACATTCTGACTACCTGCATACACTACCTGCTGCTGAGTTATTGGATAATTTGACTTTTGTTAGATTTTATGTTCTGTTTTTAATATTTTTTTTTTTTCTCCTCCAGCTCACCATTGATATTGGGCAAGAAGTTCGTACTCAAAATCAAATGCTCAGAGAGATGGTAAGGTGTAGTTGATTACAATTTTGTCTAAAAATCAGTATATCCACTATCTTTTTAATAAATGTCCATCTACATATCGTATACACAATCACAGACACACATGCACATAGTAAGTAAAAAGAAAAGTTGTTGAGCAGGGTTTTAATAAATACTCCGACATCTATCTCTAGTACGTAAATTAATCATTGGAAGCTGCGTTATTAAAAACAGTAAGAATTCATAAAAGATTATGCTGTTGCAACTGAGACAGAAAGGCTAAAATACTTTTAAAAGAATGTGTATAGGAGGAGGAAAATCATCCCTACGATTATTGGAAACCTGTGGATAGGTCTATGTTCTTCGATTGTCTTTTGTATGTATCATAATTCAAAGTTTTTCAGCTGTTTTTCTATTTAAAAAAAGAATTACTTATATCGTAAAATAGTTGGATTAAGCACCTGCATAATAAACAGCAGCCAGAGTCTCATAAATTATATATATATATATATATATATATATATATATATATATATGTGTGTGTGTGTGTGTAATTTTAAGGTATTGGATAGAGTGTCCAATTTGGAGGACTCATCTCTTCATTAGAATCATTGCTGAAAGTCCTCCCGGGGAGCTAGGGCCTCCCAGCAGATATTTTAGAACATTTATATTAACTCTAGTAACAATAAGATTCAAAGTACTGCCTCCCCTCTCTGGAAATGGAAACTTATTTACGCTTTTGGTTTTAATTGCCTATTTTATTTTACTGTCGCTCTACCTTGTCCCCTATTATGGGCTTCCATGTTTTGTTGTATAATTATTCATAAATTTTATAGTAATTTGAAATCCACACCCTAAAAAATATTCCATAAGCAACAGAACATTTATGTTCTATTGCAGTGTTTCTCAACCTGTGTGCCATGAGATACAGTCTAATGTGCCGCCAGGGCTTTTGAAAAATCATTAAAACTGCATGGTGTCATATCAGCGATATGACATTTTCTATTTATCATGTCCTGTCTTCACTTTCAGTAAGCTATACACCAAGAAGAGCGAAACTTTTATTTCATAGCATGGAAAACCGTTCTGCCAATTTTTGAAACAGCTGTTTGTAGCAAGACCCATGCAAAAACAAGCTTAGCCCTTTCATTGAATGTATTATCATTATTATTATTATTTTTTTTGGTAAATAAACAATGTTTTAAAGTTATTTGCGTTTATCAAATTTTTGTATCACACAACCTTTGCAATTTTTATGTTCAGGCGTGCCGGAAATAATTCTGGATATTTTCAGTGTGCTGTTAGCCATTAAAGGTTGAGAAACACTGTTCTATAGCCTAAACAGAAACTGTATCAGAAAATTATCCCCCCCCCCCAATACTCTCAAAATTACTATAGAATAAGTTTAAATTCATGTGTCATTAGATTTCATTTTTCTCTATATTTAAAAATGATTTTTACTTTTTATTTTACTTCTTATTTCATAATGTCTGGGGGGTGGTGTAAATTTAATGATCTGTGGCTGTGTGAAGCCCAACTGAAGTGGCCATCTCCAGTCAGTACGGATGAATATAAAGCTTACTGCAAGATTTGCAGGTCAGATTTTGATGTGAGTCATGGAGGCTTGGGATCAGTGAGAAAACATGCAAAAGGGAAGAAACATTCAAATCTTACTGCTGCTTAGAAAATGGAAGTCAATTGACTATCCCTTTTAAAGAACCTGTAAAGCAGGTTATGAATAAAAATAAGGTTCAAGCTATTGCTCCAACTTTAAATATCTCAACCCAATCGTCTGATGTAGTGGTGCTGCTTTCAATAAGTATTTCATTAATGATGAGGTAACAAAAGCAGAAATTTTGTGGTCTCTGAAATATAAATAATCATACTTTATTCGAAATGTTGGAGATGCATCCGATGTATTTAAAATTATGTTTCCAGATTGCATCATAGCTAGGAAATTTCAAATGCACAAAGACAAATTAGATTACTTGGTAACTATGACTTAGGACCATATTTCCAAGAACAGTTAATTAATTCTATCAGGAAGTGTGACTATTTCTGTTTGTCATTTGATGAAAGCTTAATCCTGTATTCTTCAGTTAAAATTGATTCCAAGAAGTTGTACAAAATATGCAAATACAAAGACAAGGGAGGGGGTATTGTGCAATTTCCCAAAGTAAAATGCATTTGTCAGAAATTTTTTCCCGGTACCTCCCAAAAGTCAAGAAATTGGCTTTCAGAAATTTGGTAGACACCCTGATTAAATAGCGAAACAACAGTAGTATACTCCTTTCTTAGTTTGTAGTTTAGTGTACTACTTAAAATACACCACTTGATTAAAATAGAAGTTAAAGCAACTACCTTTTAAACCATATGTGATCAAAACATATTTTCAATTAGAAAAGTTTGCCAAATAAAGAGTAGATTTCAGGTATAGCAATTTTTTTACTAACAGTGGATACATATTAAAGCAATCTGTATCCAGCTCCAGTTAAATTTAATTTTTATGCAGTCCGTTCTATCCTATCACTTATATTTAGAAGAATGTTGTGTGTGTGTTCTATGTCTAAGAAAGTAGATTAAAAAATGCCATATGAGTAGAATAGTTTGAGATATAGTAAGCTAAAATTTTAAGCATTTGTTGTCAAGCTTTAAGGGGATGTCTCAAAGTGAGAAATCTCAAAGTGAAAATTACCTTTCAATTTGCATTAATTGATATTAGTAGTCACTTGATAATTACATTGGACATTTAAATTTATTAATAATTTCATAACACAGTACCTATCAGTTCAGGTAAAATTGTACCTCTTAACTTCATGCACTTGAATGTGTTTTATTGGCATTTTCCATGAAAGGGATAATCATTTAACTTTTATCAACTCATAGTTGGTCCCCATTAGGAAAGATTTTTTTTTTGGCCGAAAATGTATGCCAACACAGCAGGTAAAGTAGTGTAAGTAGCCATTCTTACCATTAAATATCTCACTAACTGTTTCACTTAGACATGGAATTTTTTTCATTTACTTTTCTTGGCACAGAGCAACTTTTTTTTTCAAGTACTAGGAAATGAGGGACTGTGTAAAACCCCTACTAAAAAAATTGCCATATTTAAAAGCTACTCTTTATTTGACAAACTTTTCCAAATGAAAGTATGTTTCGATCACTAATGTTTTAGAAGTTAATTGCTTTAACATCTATTTTAAATCACCTGGTATATATATATATTTATAGTGTAATAAATAGTGGGATACAATTAAGCGATGTAGAGTTTTGGCAACTACTTTTAACATCATGCTGTCTGTGTCTCAGCATCATACAGTGCTTACTCATTTCACTCAAAAGACATTGCAGAATTGTTTTGAGTGGGCTGACCAATTGCAGCAAGCTTACATTAAAACCGATTCTGTCACAGTACCTTACACTAGTAGAAATGGTTTGATGCAAAACTCGTGGTGAAGGGACAGTCCGCTCTGAATGGTTTTGCAATGGTTTATGTGTGAAAAAGATAAATAACATCACCATTTGAAGTCATACATAGTGATTTCATTCATTGTGATTTCATCGTCATCAAGAACTTAGTTATAGCAATTTTTAATAATCAGCAATAGTTTTCTCTAATTAGTACATCAGTAGTTATTTTTAATTAATATATCAGTAATTTTCCCTGATTGGTTATCAATATCCTCAAATATGAATGTAAATTGATCCCTTAGCAATATTTGTTTAGTAAAAGTAGTTAAGTAGTGAAACAATTTCAAAACTAATTGTAGCTAATTACATTTTTGAAAAGTTGTACTAGTTTGTTGAAAAAAAAAAAAAAAAAAAAACACTTTTCCAAGTTCCCTGTTATCTTGACATTTATTGTCCATGGTACATAAAATCTAGAGTAAAATTTATTCAGGGTGGTAAGTCAATCTTATTATAACTTACTAAGAAAATTCCAGACTTACAGAGACAATGCGAATTTCTAGAAATTATTTTTATTCAAATATCCACGTACTCATAAACTAGCTTATCACTGTTTGCTTCTGAAAAATGAAATATTAGATTTGAGGAAGGAAGCAGGTTTGAGAATGTTGAACAATCAACAGACACACTCACACACACCCAAAAAAATTTGATATAAAAAAAAAAAAGGCATACATGTTTGCATAGCTATTTTTAATGAGTTTAATATTTTATGTTTTGTTGCATTATTGTGCTGGATCTTCTTTATTTTCTTACATATTGAAATATTAAATATTTTTACTACACTTTCTATAAACCAACCCTTCCCCCTTTTCAGCAATTAGTTTCTATTGATTTTATTGTAGGGTTATGCCATAGCAAGGTTAAAAAATGCTTAAAAACTCATATTAGCCAGTAATAACAGATTGACATTGAATTTAAAAACATTAAAAATTTAAAAATATTTTTAACACATATGAAAAACAATTTGTTATGTTGATATTTATTGACAGTATCTATTTGAGCTTTAACTTGGAAATAGTGCCTTTTGCTTCATGTATTCATGAAAGCTAGAGGGTGAACTTTTTTCCGTCAGCTTATTTACAAATTTTGAAGTTATCCATTCTTTAATATTGTAGTGGTATTGATTAGAGATGTGGAGAGGACATTTTTTTTCATTATGTTTTTCTGGAAAATTTTGAATGTCAAATGGGCAGTTGTGTAGTAAAATTTTCATAGGACATATTTGAACTTTCCATATTTTCTTTCATTTGTCCATTTCTGTACTATGAATGAAGTTTCAGATATAGCAGGAATACCAGTCAAAACAAAAGCTCTGGAGTAGAGACATTATTTGGAAAGCTGCAAGTTAAGTATCTCCGACTTGGTGGAAAGGTTATTGCAGTATAAGAGAACCATCTTGGGCTGCAGTCAGAATTTTGAGTATTTTCCCCATAGCTGTTTCATGTGAACGCAATTGGAAGGCATTTAGAAACATAAAAGCAGAAAAGAAAAATTGATTGACCGATGGACACATTGCAAAGCTGGTATCGGTTTCACAAAATCTTCATTTTGATCAGAGATGACAACTTCATGCTTTCAAATTCTGCTTCTGAGCATGATCTGTTAAGAGGTACAAAATCTTCACTTAGTACATTTTTAGAAAGTGATTCCATCAACCTTTCAAGTTATTAGGCAAGTTGGAGTGTATAACATGGAGTGCTCCATAAAAGTGTTGGAGTGCTCCATAAAATTAATCAGCCTATACACTCCAACTTGCCTAATATCTTCATTTAGTATCAGCAATTCTAATTTAGGTCACTCTATGTTCTTCAGTTCTGAGAGTGACCCAAAGTTAGGGGACATCAATGTTGTGAAATCTTAGTATATCTAGTGTTAGAAATGTTTGCAGAAAAAATTGCAATCAAAATCATTCTAAATTCCCCCCTCCCCCCCTCCACAAATTCTTGAATGTATAAACTTGGTCATTTGCTTTTATTTTCAACAAATTTTTTTATAGTGATTTAGCTTTTATCATGAAATATGTCTGCATAATTACAGAAAATAATTTCATTTTATTTTCTGTAGAGAAATATGCAGTTATTTTGGATCATATTTTGTTTTCATTTCAGATATTTATTGGCCAATTTAGTAAATAAAATATTTGTCCAATATGGTATTTTTTAATTAGAGACATTATATAATTTCGCTTATTGCTGTGTTGTTTTAGGTTGAAAACTCAAAAAGGCATCACATCCAGAATCGATGAAAATATTCCAGTTTTGTTTACTTGTAACCTTCAGTGAACAAGAGTTTAATTTCACAAAGCCTTATTAATTTAGTGTCTCAGAAAATTTTCTGTTTCAAAATTTTTCAGAAAATCCACAAATCTAGCTGGGAGCACTTACAGAATTTGTGTAGATGGAACTTGTGTATTATATGTACATAAGAAAAATATGTACATATTATGCATACACATAAATATACATCCACATATATGTGTTGCTCACTTGTACTGTATTTACTTAGAAAATATTTATTGGTAACTATCCACTGGGGAAAAAAAATGCACTTAGCAAAATCTCAGAAATTTCTGTGAATGTATATACACATGGCTCGTGTGAATATGTCTATATCTGAATTGCAGTTTATCAGATATGGTCATGGTTCAATTTTATTAAATTGATGATTCATAGAAATTTCTAATTTCCATGTATCATCAAATTTGATATTTTCTGATTTAATTACAATTCTAAAAGAATAAAACACATAGTTTCTTCACCCTAAAATTAGAATTTGAGCCATGATGGTTTCTTTTTTTCTGTGTATAAATTTATTTCCTAGCCCCCTTCCAAATTCATCCCTCACCTTAAAAATTTCAGTTGTGTAATCTGTACCATTCACTTAATTCATGGGTACCTATGTTATATGGAGTTTATGAGTATTGCTTGTAAGAAGAAATTGTATTAAAACTGTCTTGTTATAAGTTTTGGAATGATGTTAAAATTTCATGTACAGTGAAATCCCTCTAATGATATTTTGGGGGTCAAAATAATATATTATTGTAAAGAGAATTATCATTATAGAGAGAATCAGTACTGGAACAAAGAGAATTTTGTCCTTTATTTCCTATAATCTGATGTCGAATTGTGGATTTTCCTGAAAATTTGAAACAGAAAACTTTCTGAGCCACTAAATTAATTAGGTATTATAAAATTGAACTTTCGTTCAGTAGATGCTACAAGTAAACAAAACTGGACTATTTTCATCATTTGTGGATGTGATGCCCTTTTGAGTTTTCCCCCTTTCAACAACAGCATGTACAAACAAACAAAAAAGAATGTCTCAGCAATTAATTTAAAAACACCATATTGGGCAAAATATTTTATTTACTAAATTGCTGTATGAATATCTGAAATGAAAACAAAATATGCTTTAAAATAACTGCATATTTCTCTACAAAAACTAAAATGAGGCTTTTAAATTAACTATGCTGACACATTTCATGCAAAAGAAAAATTATTATAAAACTGTGTTGAAAATTAAAATGACCAAAGCTTATGCATTAAGAATTTGTGGAAAAAAATAAAATGCAATTTAATCTGATTGCAATTTTTTCTGAAAACACTTTTCAAACTGTTGAAACAGCAAGACTCCATGACATTAATATCCTAACTTTCTGCATCACTCTCAGAATTGGGGAGCATAGGACGATCTAAATCAGAATTGCTGTTACTTAAAGATTTTGTGTCTCTTTAGCCCCTTCATGACGGGTGTGTCATGCATCATTTACAAAATGTTACCTCTTGGCTGGGTGTGTCATTTGTGCATCAACTGCAAATGCTGTCTCACAGCCAGGTGATTCATATTTGAATTGCCATTTAAATTAAAACTGTGGATGAGTGTGCCATATATGAATTTTTATATTGAACCTTTGATTAGTGTTTTCTTTTGCCACTTGGTGTAGCCATGTATCTTTTACAGGGAAGTATGTAGAAAGTTATGTATGTTGATCCATCCTCCTGTGTATTTATTTTTATTTTTTGTATTTTGTTTCGGAATGAGAGCAAGCTTGATGGGTGATGTGTAAAGTAAATAATCAGTTAGCTTTTTAACTAGCCACTTTATAAAAACAAAAGCATATGTTCTCAAAGCTTCAGAATAAATTTTTTTTTTTATTTTTTATTTTGTGGGGGGGGGGATAAAGTGGGGCTGATTTTCTATCATTTTAGAGGTTTTATTTCGCCAATGAAGACTGATTTTTTTTTTTTTTAATGTTAAATGCAATATTTAAAACAAAATACAACAGCTAAAAGAAAACTGTATTTAACAGAAGGAATTCTCAGATTAACAAATCTTTTTCTGATACTGTTGGCATTGGTAGTTCTTTTATCAGAATTAGAAAGTGATAGTAGTGACTCTTACATGAAGATATGATCCAATGCAGAAATTGCTGCATACATGTCTTTTGGAAATACTTTCTCTTTTCTTTCATTCTAATGCTGCTATTTTATGATACAGAATTTTTATAATTTTTATTTTTTACTCATGTGTTGTATCAAACAAAATGTGATTATTTTCTTACTTTTCTTATTTATATTTATTTGTGGTATATGAAAAATTGTAATAATGAAAAATTATTCTCTATTTTTTTTTATAAAATTCTTAATGGAAATGTCATGAATCTTTTCTAAAATTAATTCAAATAACTACCTGAGTACACTTCTCATTATGAAACAAAAATTGTACAATAAATTTAATTTATGTGAATTTTTTTCCAAAGTTAGGCTTGGTAGTGAAAATTGCCCATCCCCAAAAGTCAGTGCATCCTGTCAGCTTGCCATCCACTCATGATATTGTATCTTTTACTCCCATCGTTCTGAGAGAGAAGTTTGGCAACTCAGGTGCCCGTCGCAAAGGGGTTAATAGATCCTGCTCAGAAGCAGAATTTGAAAGTATGATATTGTCATCGTTCATCAAATGAAGATTTTTGAAACTGATACCAGCTTCGCAGTGTGTTTATCTGTCAATTTCTTTTTGTTTTTATGCTTTGCTTTTATGTATTAATTATGCTAATTGCCTTCCAATTGCGTTCGCATGAATCAGTTGATGAGCATATTTAAAGTTCTGATTGAAACCCTAGATAATTCTCTTGTACTGCAATATGGACCTTGTGGAAATTTTATTGCAGTACAAGAGAACTGCAGTAACCCTTCAATCAAGTTGTTATTCCATGCAAGGGTTATTCTGAAATTTTTGAGAGAGTGGCAGACAATAGGCAAAAGAAAAAAAAAAGTAGTTAAAAATGTACACTCGAACTCTTATAGTTGACGACGATTATTTGAGACAACAATTGTAATTTATCTGCCCTAGAATAAATTTTGAAAGAAAGGGAAATGAAAACACAAGAGCATTCGCACTATGATTTTAAAGCAGTGCTAAATCAAAAAGAATGCCTTTAACATCTACAATTAGCATTTGAAAACAAAGTTCCATCTTAACTGTATTCATATGGTTCTGAGAATTTTGTAGAGGTCAAAGTTCTCTCCTGGATGAAGAGCAGTGGAAGAATCTTGTCAGCTGTAGTCCCAGAAAATACATCTACCATATAAAAATGTTAATTGATGATAATTGCTTCACTTATCAAATGATACAGAAGGAACTTAATGCATCATTGCAGTTGCAAGTATACATGAAATTATTTATGATTAACTGCATATGAAAAAAATAGTTTGTCGTTGGGTCCTTCATAATTTCACTGAACTCTCAAAAAGCGGAGCATGTCAGAATCTGCAAAGAAACCCTTATACTACTCAACAATGGTGGACACTGTCTTATTTCTAAAATCATAACTGCTGATAAAATGCACATGCTGTTTTTTAACATTCCAACACATCAAGAAAGTATGGGTCTTTGAAGATGAACAAATCAACAGTAGCGAAAAGTCAACCAGCTGTGAAAAAAGTAATGTATGCAGTTTTCTTCAGAAGTACTGGATTGGTCAGAGCCGTTAAGCTGGAGGGACAGAAGCTAACTGTTACACCACTAAGCAAGGCCATACTGAGCTGCTGAAACAGTCTGGGCAATTTGATTAGTCTGGCCCCAACTTATATAAACTTGCCCCCAATTATTTGTTAAAACTAAAGTAATATAGACATTAAGATATTTGATAAAGTGCATGTCTCAAAATGGGTGGTAGGTATATTTATACTGACTGTCCAATAAAAATAAAAAATAAAATAGCAACTGTGGATCTTATCGAGCTGCATATGGAATAGCTGATGATGTGGTTGAGTGATAAACATCATTTTCTAGCTTTATTGATATATGCATGATGGAAGGCCATGGTTACAATTTTTGGGTCCACAACTGAATTTTTTACCGTAAAAATAAATTTCAATAGCTTTAGTTTTTGAGTAAAAATTCTCGTTTTAGTATAAATGAGTCACCCTGTTATATACTATTTTTGTTTATTTTCACAAATGTTGAACATTAGTGCCTAAGCCATTAGTTCATGTGCTGTCCAGTAATTTTAACAATAATCTCACAACTAGAAAGTGCAACACAACAACAAATTGTCAAAATGTTCCCAGATAATAGGCTAATTGGAATCGCATCAGGGAGCAGTTCTCCCCTCTCTCAGAATTATCAAACTCTTACCCATAGCACATTGAATCATATCATTTTGTTATATACTGTTATGAGATAAATATCATTAGTTAGTGCTAAAATACAATTATTTTGAAATGAACTATTCAATTCATTATGTAGGACTGAAACATACATTCCGATTTATAAATGAGCTGGGCTTTTTTTAAGGGGTCGGGTTGAACCGAGACGCAAGGGTATAGAATATGTCCGAATGCACAAACGAGGTTCATGGGAAATGCTGAAGTGCTTGGGAAATTTTTGTTACAAGTGTATTTGAAGGAAAAGAAAATATTTTTGTAGAGATGCAGTTCAAAGTCCCCAATGTGCCATCAAAAGAGCTAGCGATATATAGTTGCTTAAATTAGAATGAAAATATGCTTCGGTTTCTGGGTGGGCTGAGCTGACTACAATCCAGGCCTGAGCCAGGCATGAAAATTTTGGCTTAGTGCATATTAATAACATAGGCATAAATGTCACAGCTATTAATTTATATTTACAACAGTAAGAGCATGGATGTATTATCTGTGCTCTTGCACTTTTATTTTAACTTTGTAAGAAAATGTTAAAAGTAGTTAACGTTCGATGAATCAATCTTGACTATTCTTTGTATAGAAGCAGGAGATTGTGTTTCTAGGTATGTTGGCTTATTTCCTTTGAAGTGTAGTTGCTCTGTGATTTTACATCTGTCTAAAATCAATTTTTTTCTAAACAATAAAGCCAAGAGAGCACCAGTCTATTCAGAGTTCCAGGGAATGACACTCCAATGCGCCAGTCCGGCCCTGCCACTGTGTGTCTTCCAGAAATTCTTCCAAGAAGTAAATGTAAGGGCTCATGCTTCATCATTACAATGCATCTTCTCATATGGCAAGATTGACAATGGAATTTCTTGAATAAAAACACATAAAAGTGATAGAACATCCAACCTATTCTCCTGATTTTGCTGTATCTGACTTTTGCCAAGTTTTTAATCTAAAGAAAAATTTACGTGGTCTCTGTTTTTGCTCCAAAGATTAAAATTGATTAGGCTGTAAAAGCATATTTTGTCCTGATTCCAAGAAATGAATGGCTTGAGGCTTTGAAACTTTGGAAAATTCATCTACAAAAGTGTATTGATGTTAGAGGGGATTACTTTGAACATTCCTAATATTTGGTAAGTTTAACTTGGTAAGTTTAACATCTAGCCATATCTCAAAAATTTTAGCGACCCTCACAGGGGTCTGTTTAGGAAAAATTTGGGTCTGTTAACGGTCCCTTCACAAAATTACACAAACAAGACCCTCTCTGAAAAAGTCCGGACAGATCTCTGTCTCATATAAGTTGTGGATCAGTTACTCATGATTTATTTTTTTTCTGACTCACCAGATACCCATGCCACCAACTTGTTTTATCTGTCTCAGTGATGTCATCTGTAGATCTCAATCTTCTATGTGGCCATATGTATTGCTTCAACTGCATACATCCCTGGCTGTTGATGTCTGCATCAAAGGGCTGTCCCAACTGCCAACACCCCACACTGAAGAGCTTTTGGAATTCTTGGGACTTTGGTAGTGAGATGAAAGATGCAGACAGTCTGAAGCTGAAGCACACATATAACTCATCTCTGACTTGTTGACTATACTGCATTGAAAAACAATCGCTTCAAAGAGAATAAAATTTTTGATTGTTAAACACACCTTTGAACTTTTCAGTAGATACAATAAACCTCCGGAAAGACGTAAGGGAGAATTTTCCTCCTCACATCGCTACTCTGTGCCACGAGGGAGTATTCTTTCATTCAGCCCCCTTGTGCTCATGCAAAGAAAATTATCTATTAAGAGGACAAAGAACATTAAATTTGATTTTTTTTTCTTTTTGCATTTTCAGTTTTGAACACTGTGTAATTTAAGGATAAATAGCATACCTTTTCAGATCACTTATCAAACTTAAATCTCGGAAGTAATTCTCATTGGATTAAAAGTGAACTCAAAAATAACAAATTTTCAAAATGCTCCAGATGCATCCTATATCAATTTAAAAACCTGGATTTTTCTTAACAAGTTAAAAACGAGCATAAAAGTATAGCTTTGTATTAATTGTATAGACATTTAGATGGAAAAAAAGTATATATATATATATTTCTTGATAAAATGCTATTTTAACTTATTTTTATTTTATTTAGCATATATAAATCTGTGCTCGAATAATTTTTATTATAGAAAAACATGCAAAATTATATTCATAGTATCATTCCAAGCATTCATGAGAAATTTGAAAGGAATTTGACAAAAAATGATGGGCATGGAGCGTTTTGAAAATACTGATCAGTTGAAAAATTCAAAACTGAGGAAATATGTTAAAGTGCAATACTTTCTATGACAATCCTTTAGATGGCGTTTCTTTATAAATAACAAGCATTTAGGCTGTCTGATGTTAAAAATTGTACTTGCTATTGAAAACTAGAAAGGAGCCTCTTTTTGAGCAGGAATATTCATTTTTTTTCTAAGTTTTGGTCAATTTTCACCTTTTTCAACGTCTTGAATAAGTTTTACACATTCACAATTTTTAGATACCCTTGTTCAGAATCCTAGAGATAACCTATAAGTGCTCAAAAAGTTATAATTTAAATATACGATAATCACATATTTAAAACGCAGATAAAACCCTAAAAAGTTTTCTGTAAAGTGTACTACAAGAAATATACTTTTTCATAATACATTTGATCATTACCATTGTTAAACTAGGAATATGAAACTTAATGAAGTTTTCTGACAGGTGTAACATGAGAACTCTATCTGTCCAAATGCATTATATCTATACTGTCTTTGAATAGCCTTAATTTGTATGCTTCAGGTTTTGAAAAAACAAAGAGAAGAATATTTTAATAGTGAGAAATTATTTTGATGGAAGGTATAATATTATCATCGTTGTTGAAAGAATTATTCTTGTAAAGAATATTGCTGTACAGAGAACTGCTTTACATTAATCTAAAGGACACTAAGCTAGGCCTGCAGAAAAATATAATAATAGAGATTCATTGGTAATAGAGGACATCATAATAGCGATACTCCTCTGTAATTACAATAATATAAAACAGTAGGGGAAAAGAGGTTACAGTGGGAAGCAGAGCACATTGGGACAAAAATTTTTTAATAATTCTTGTGATAAAAATTTAAAAGATATGTAATAATTTAGTTAACCAGTATTGTGGAAGCTATTCACTATCACAATTCATCTTCTAGGGAAGTTGTAGTCATTTTTGTTTCTGTCACCACTATTAGAAAAAGTCAGAGAAGTTTTACTTTTTTTTATGTGAGCAGTAAATTACATACAACAATCAATAACTTTTTTTTAAAGCTGAAATTTCCTTATCACATGCATGTAATATCTTTTATTCTGTTGATAAATTTTGTACAACTTTTGAGCTTAGATTTCAGAAGATCGTATTTGATTGTGAAGGAACCAAAAAGATAATGGCACAATTATAATTTCCTGTAGACATTCGATCTTATTCCATGATAAAATGATCATTTGAAACCATTTTGTTATTGTTTATTGTTTAGCTTGATGTTATTTTATTATTTTCAAGTCATCAAACATTATTCAGCAAAAAATCTTTCAACTCTTAAATGTGTTCCATCATTATAACTATTTTTAAACTGTTGTCATTAAAAAACTGCTTTCATATTTTCTGTATTGAATATTTCAACCTTTATTTAATTATAATAATAATTTGTTGTCATGATATAGCTGATTTTGTATGTGCCTTACTCATTGTCCCACCGTGACCTAAACTGCTGTGTAGATTGGCACTTTGTAAAGGGGCACCGTACTGTGCAAAGGGGTACACTAGGATAGTTTGAATACCTTTTGCAAATTAACTTTTTTTTTTCAAAGAAGAGTATGAAGTAAAATCTAAAAAACTTGCAATGAAAGCTAAAAGTTGTCAAAATATTGTTCTGTACTTGCTTTTTAGATTTAATTAAAAGGAAGAAAATTAATAAAAAGCAAATGAAAATTGTTCCACCGTGCTTTCCCCTAATCAGTAAAATATAATTTTTGATCTGGATGACTTTTCGTAAACTAAATTATCTAAGAAAAAAAAGTCTTTTTTTTTTTTTTTTTTTTTTTTAAATCTTGAACTTAATTGTTACTTTTTTTTTTTTTTCTAGGATGATGACTTTGATTCAACCTCTGGAATCTTGGGTTCAACTATGTCAAGGGTTGTGAAGCTTGCAAAAGCTGGGCACAATCGTTATATACTCTACCTTCTTGGATTTTCATTTTTTGTATTTTTAATGATCTATATTATTTTAAAATTTCAATAGAACATTCATTCCAATATTCCCAATTAAAATTTGGCATAATGTATAGTTGAAAAATTTGTAAATCTTTGTAAAATGTGTACTTTCATGTATAATAATAAAAAAGGTTTTTATCTACTTTCCAGTATATCATTAATTCTTAATAGAAATTTCATTAATGTTAAATAGCATTTCTGCACTTTCTAAGATAATTACATGGAGTTTGAAATTTTTAAAAGTGGTTATTAAATAAAAGAGTATGAACTATAAGATAAATTTCCTTTTATTTTACAGTTTATGCTATAAAAAAAAAAATATATATATATATATATATAATGACCTAAAAAGAAGAAAAAAGTATGGTTGGAATTTTATAATGTTTTACACTTAATATTTAATGATAGAAACAATAATTTACTATTTAAAAAACATTCAAATGACCTGCAGTAATTTGTCTTTTACAGACTGCTTCAGAAATGCTTAGTGTGATTTCTTGTACAAGACTGGCTGAGGTAAACTGGGATACCTAAGGTGATCATATGTCCCGTTGTTCCCAAGGACAGCTTTGGGACACTGTAATGTCCCGTTTTTAGAAAATGTCCCATTTTCAGAAAGAGAGCAACCCACGGTAACAATTTCAATAAAGGCCGCTAAAAATCTAAAATCATCCAATGACAGTGTCAAAAAAAAAAAAAAAAACGAACTTCCTCCTCCCTTCTCGAGACTCAAAGAAAACGCTGGGGGGATGTATTGTTTTTGTGTTTGTTCTTTTAATGTTCTTTTTTTCTGTCAACTATTTCAATTTATTTAATTTTTATTTCTTTTTTTAAAGTCATGTTCCTCTTTTGCTTATTCCTCCCCTCCCCTGATCTCCTCTTTATTTTCCCTTTTCACTCTGGTTTCCTAAGAATTTTTTTCCTTCCGAATGACAGCTTCCTTTTGTTTACATTGCTCACTTTCCTACCTTCCTGCCTTGTGTCGGATGGTGTTTTTGAAGTCAGAGAAGGGCCTCTCCCCTGTACCACCCGAAACGTACATCTTGCAGTATTTTTTTTAGTATCTGTGTGTTTTAGCAAGTTTTTTTTTCATTTTATCTTGATATTAACATTAACACAAGCTTTTTAACGTGTTTTCTTAACAACTAAAAGATACCCAGACCTGCAAATTCAGTCTCCCTACACTATTACCTTAAAAGCAGTAGATGTTCCATTTTGAGGAAGAAAATAAATGCACTATTGGCAAAAAAGTAGTATATGTCCTGTTTTGAAGGAAAAAATAAATGGTCACGTTAGGGATACCAAAAGCATGAACTGTTTATAGAAAGTACTGCAACATTGCAATATTAATAAGAGTGAGTTCTGTAAATATTGAGTAGAATATCCTTTTTATTTTATCAGCCCTTTCAGAGCATGTGTTCACAATTGCAAATTCAAAGGTACCTGTATTATTGTACCAGACTGAATGTTCTATTTTTTAATTACAAATTTAATAAAAAAGAAATTAATTCAAAGAGAAATTATTTAATCAAATCTGAAAGAGCTACAATTACTTCCTGAGTCACATCATCTTTATTTATATGTAATCAGAGTATACAGGTTTTCCAGTTAAGGTGAATGAATGAGTTATTTGCATTCCTGTATGTTCTGCAGGAATTTACTACAAAGAATGATTACTGTATATGTGGCATCATGCAGAAGAGGATTAATGTGGTTAAGTCTTGTATAAATAAGCTTAACATTGAAAATCTGCCTTCCTCCAAGATAATTTGTTGCGATTTTTGCATCCGCTATAACTTCTGCAAAACTCTGTAGACATCTGCAAGACATTAACTCGATTACTTGAGTTCTTTGACCGCAAGTTATTTTGTATAAAACCTTCTTTCAAGCAAAGCCGAAAAAAAAACTACGTATTTGTTTTATAGATGGCAGCACTAAACGACTAATTTTTTGTGTGTGTCTGCGATTATGGTAACGCTTCGCAAGGGCGATTTGCCGTGCCTTGGTAGGAGGACTTTCTGAGTGGTTCTAACGCGTATTCATAATCATAAATCATTCATATTCATAATCGTATCATAATTCATATTCTCATTCGTATTCATAATCATAAAGAAAAAGTGTATAAAGGAAATTAAAATAATTTATTCTAGAGATTTATATTATTTATAGTTTTTATTATTCATATTACATTTGGAGAAAATGTACCGAGACTCCAGACCGTTAGATCGACAGCCGCGCGATAGGGCCCAAAATAGTTTCATTTACTGATTCAGTAGCAAACTATTGTTAAAAGAAATTGACAAAAAATATCTGACCATACAGGGTACGCTGCTCGTAAACGAAAAAGTGTATAAAGGAAATTAAAATAATTTATTCTAGAGATTTATATTATTTATAGTTTTTTGTTTTTTAAATCCATATAAATACCTGATAAGTTTGCACAACTGAAGTATTTATAATATATATATTTTTTATGTATCTTCACTAATTTAATTGCATAAATGCTTCAGTACTTGACAAAAGAGAGCAATGTTAAAAGTTCGAGGCATGCCTATCATACAATTAAATTTATTCCCTTTAGCATATCCATTTTAGACTAAATAGAAATCGGAAAATTTAGTTCCTTTTAAAAACTAAGTTTTCTGTTTTCTGTGACATTGATTCATTCTTTGTATTTGTTTCTTCTGAATTTTTACGTTATTCGTAAAAAATCTTTACTTAAATTGATTTTTTACTTTATTTGTAAAAAATTGTTTTACTTAAATGTTAACAATAGATGGCAGCACCATTTTTCGTGACGATGATTTTTTATCCATTCCATTGAGTATGTTTAATAGACGAGACTGATGACAGATACAAAACAAATTGTGTGTGTAAATTCGAAACCAATTAACGATCAGTAGATAAATGCAGTGTATAAATAAATGATCTATTGACGTGCGTTACATCTAAGCATTTTTTGCCGAACAATAATTTCCATTTTGAAAGGCTCACCTATATTATAATCAACGGAGGAGTCGTCTACAAATGATGTCATTCTTGGAAGGGAAGGGGGTGGGTCATAAAATTGTGACAGGGGGTGAGGGAGGAATAACAAGAAGCGTGACATCACACACTTGAGTTAAAGGGAAAATATTTAAGATCAGAAGATAAATTTTTAAGTTATTTTAAGATTGCCAGAATTTGAGGGTTGTTTACAAGAAACTTATGCTATAAATTTGTATACGACCCCCTTACAAAAAAATTCCGCATCAGTAAAATGTGCTCTTTACACTAAAGAGCTGATGAATCAAATTTCAGCCTTTCATCAAACAACGTCTCAGAGATATCTTTAAAGAAAGGTGATCGGGGGGGGGGGTATACATGATTTTGAATGTTAACGTTTATTGCTAGCGTGGAAAAATTTTTCTTTCGTAATTTTTGAACGACCCACAGTGGAGTATTTGTGTCAAAATCCTGGCCAAAAATATTTTTCATGTGTTTTAGCGTTAAAATCATTACTGTTGACTTTTGACTTACTTTTCAGTATTATGTATTTCTTAAATTATATAAAAAAGCGTGTTGTCGCCAAATTTGGCGATATATCGCCAAACGACACGAAGTTGGTTTCTGACAAATGTCTTGCCCGGGGAGTGTCCCTTACTGGGAAGTACTGCTATTGTATAATACCTCTTATAAATGTAATAACACGCGGCTGTCGATCTAACGGTCTGGAGTTTTGGGCGATTTTCTCCAGATGTCACGTAAATACGCATTAGAACCCCTTAAAAAGCCCTCCGCCCAAGGCAACCTTCCCGTTAGGCAAATAGTCGTGTAGCTGTGCCTTAACCACAATAAAAATATATAAATGTAATACTTTAATAATACTTATAAATATAATACTACTTATCTATAAATCAATTTTTAACATAAAAATTTATCTAAATGTAGTTACTATAGGGATCTTAGTTTTCTAATGACTTCTGAAGATTAACTTCTTCATTCTGATTCTTTTGAACTCTGATATTTGTCTTCACTCAGAATCCCTTTTTTTTTTTTTTTTTTTTTTTTTTTTTGAGAGAGAGAGAGAGAGAGGGGGGGGGGGTACCACCATCGGGCCCCTCTGTTGTAGGTTCTAGCTGTAGCGAAGTTGTAGGGTCTCGCTGTAATAAGGCTTGCTCTTTTTCGTTGGCCTTTGTCTAGAGCAGCTAAAAGGACACTGCTTAAAAGAAGCCTACTTGAAACCCATAAAATCTCATTCCAAGCTGGAGCAGAAAGTAATTTATTTCAAGCCAGCACTTCAAAATGACTGATCTAGCACGTGTTTCTGTTTACACACTCACACTCCAATGACCCGAAGTCACAGTTGCCAACCTTTGAGATCCAAAAATGGGGAGCTTTTGCTTTGGACACAATTTACGACATAAATGGAAAACTAAGCTGTAAATAGATGGGACTATTTACAGGACTAAGAAAGGGCAATTTTGGAATATGTAGAAATTTTTTTCTTATAGCAAATTTACATCAGAAAAATAAGAAATTGCATATTGAATTTAAAATGCATGTTAAATCTTAACTGAAATGAAATTTTATATACCTTTATCCAAACACTTTCACATAATTTATAGTTTATGAGAAGTACAAGCGCGTATGTTTGTATCCCTTTTGCGATCACCCGTCGAAAAATTATCGAAAAAATAAAAATGGCGCTATATAAATAATTTTTTTAAAGAAATGGTGGATGTTGGGGGAACATTTTTTTTCTTGGAATAGACAGTCAATACTGTAATAATTACGATTATAGTTGAAATTAGGCGCGACACCCCTTCAAAAAGCTTTTTGAAATGTGGATCTTTGAAAAAAAATAAGAAAAAAAAAGTTTACAATTTTTTAAAATAAAGTCATATTATTTTTTCACGCTAATAGATACATATAATTAAAATACATATATTTTACTACAATTATACTTAGTATGAAATCAGTAAATTAATTTAAAGAGCCCGTAAAAAATGCAAGACGAAGTAATAGGAAACGCTGATATCTCTTGCCGTAAATGAAGAAACTTGCTTTTAAACCGAGTGTTGCATCTTTTGGATATGAATTATGGTCGAAAAACATGCATTACATGATGCATCAGTTACTAGGCTATCCAAAAACATATATATTACTGTTTTTAAACAAATTTAAAATTTTCGACTTTTGGCCAGGATTTTGATACGAATACTCCACTGTGCGACCCCTGAAATGCGATCATTCCACGTGATTTTTTTCCTTCGTGGGCCAATGAAAAGCGGTTTAAGTCAGCGTTATATTTGTCTTTATATCTCTGACAATTTTTATGATATAATTCTCAAATGTTGTATGTCACCTCATTAGTGATGGGACATATTTTACTAATTGAGATTTTTTTTTTTTTTTTTTTGGTACTGGTGTCGTATACAAATTTAAAAAAGTGTCACCTGTTGAAAATTAAAGAGAGGAGTTTTTTCGTAGCTTAATCGTTTTTCCGACCTTAATTTGAACATTTTTTTTCAATTTGCATTGCCCATTTATCTCTAATAGATGAAGAATTGAAGCTATCATTACCACCTTTTTGGGACGCCCTGTATACAACCCGTGGTATTTTGATTCGCCATTTCAGTTCTATCGATTGAAGTCCCCGCATAAGCTCGTTTCTCCTTGTCTATTTCTTGACACTTGCTCGGAAAACATTAACGAGAAGAAATGCTCACTCGCATTTTGCAGCTCCGAAGAGGTGTTTCGTGACGACTTTTCAAATGCTTGTTTTAGCTACCAGAAATGCTATTATTCATGCGTGCCTTTCAAAACTTGTTTGCTTGTGTTATGGCGATCCTATACGCGGGGCATCTGCCTATGGGGTTGCTTTGGTTGGAAGACTTTTTAACCCTTTGAGGCGCAACCCTTTCCCAATGCTGAAAAAAGGGCAGCCGTTGCCATCTCTCGACTTAACTACCAGAAAGATGGCGGACGATCGAAACGTTCATCGCGTGCCACAGATCTAGAGACCCTTTTTTGACGACAGCTGCACAGCCAGTCCAGCTGTCGTCAAAAGAGGGTCTCTAGATCTGTGGCACGCGATGAACGTTTCAATCGTCCGCCATCTTGCTGGTAGTTAAGTCGAGCGATGGCAACGGCTGCCCTTTTTTCAGCATTGGGCAATCTATCCAGCTGTTCTCACATTCTTCCATTTTTCAGTAGATGTCAGTGCTGTTAAAAATAATCGTGACCATTTTTTTACGGGAAATGACGTACTAAAATGTAAAGGATTCTCGTGGAGCTATGTCACCCGCAACTATTTTTATAGAAATCAAACCTATTCTTCGTGACTGGCAACAGTCAAAACGTCAGAGTTTGGTGTTCCCAGAGCGTGAACACTGCGCGTTAAAGGGTTAAGGGGTTCTAACGCGTATTCACGTTAAATTTGGAGGAAATCGCCCCAAACTCCAGACCGTTATATCGTCAGCCGCGCGACAGGCTCGAACCCGGGCCTGTCCAAAAACTTCAGCCGTCTACCATATTCGTTGTCTTATCCACTCGGCTATGGTGGGGCTTCAAAACTTGGATATTGGAATCTATTCGCAATGTGGAGGACGTGGAGCTGCAGACGTGGCGCAAGATCTGTTCGTGTAAAATAGATCGCGCTGTAACGCGGAAGGCCAGAGCCAGAAAAAAATTTCGGAAGGGGATATGTAGCACTAAAATTAAAGTTCGGGAAGGTATTAGGTAGCGCTAAAGTTCTTTCAACTTTAATTGATCTTCAGAATCAACGCAAATAAAAAACTACTAATGCATTGGCAAAAATTTCGGAGGGGATCAAAAACCCGTGATCCCCCCCCCACCCTTGACTACGGCCTTGGTAACGCGAGTCAAACCGTTAACGAATTCTTGTCAAACAATCAGAAATACACCAAAATGAAAGATGGAGTTCTTTGTTTCAGTCTGCCTATCGCACAACAGCACGATTTACGCCATTTTATAATTCTGTTGGTTTTTCGCCCCATTTTAGATCCTCCGCTGGAAGTCTTATAGAAATTGGGAATATTGATACTCCTCCCTAACTTCTAGCGACCGCCAAAAGGACTTGAGGAACCACAAATAGCATGTATATACACTGCACGCACACAGTGCAGCACTCGGAAAGCTTAGAATTGGAGAAAGAAATGTTTTCAACAACTTGCCCCTCCCTGGATTTTTGTATGCAGTGTTTTCCCTTGCTTTTTTGTTCTTTCTAACATGGTAACCATACGTTGAAGTAGTCTTTGCCCCCTCCCCCCCTTGGAAAACATCCTGTCGTCGCCCATGTGTACAGTACAGCTTGTGCAGAAACATCCTAAAAATTTTCAAGTGCTTGACATAATTACTTTTGTATTTATGCAACCAAAATCGCAAGATTGTTTTCGAAGTACAGTCTTATGTTGAAATGTAAAATATAGAAAAATTTGGAGATTTCTTTTTAAAAAGGGACATTTCAGAAATCAGTCGTAACACAAAAAAGAACGTGAAGGAATTAGCGCAAGGCTCTGACTGACAGAATTATCAGGGGTGTCGCTGAACTTTTGCTATTTCGATTTCGTTTTGATATATAAATGACCCTTTAAGACAAATTATTACGGCAAGTTTTTGAAATACAATGTCTTTCTTTTGCTTATGCATACATCAGAACAAAATCTGAAAAACTGTCGCTTACGTTTTTTACTTTGGTGATGTATACAAAAATTCCAGCTAAATATTTTAATTGAAAATGCACAAACTTCCTCAAACTCAGGAAATTTTAAAAACCAATATAGTGTTTGTCTGAAAATGAACACTTTAGATATAATTCTCATTGTTGAATTACTAATCGCTAAATCTTTTTTTAAATTTTTTTACGGTTGTTTATTTTAAAAGACAAATTGGATTAGCTTATCAAAAATTTTATTTGAAATTTGGCCAAATCTGTAAATCAATTTTGATAACTGGATCGAGCATTTGTATTTTGGGCTAAACCTCAATTGATCAGCCGAACTTAACCCTTTGAGGCGCAACCCTTTCCCAATGCTGAAAAATGGTCAGCTGTTGCCATCGCTCGAGTTAACTACCAGCAAGATCGCGGGCGATCGAAACGTTCATCGCGTGCCACAGATCTAGAGACCCTTTTTTGACGCAGCTGGATGTGTGCCGCGCAACCAGCTGCGTCAAAAAAGGGTCTCTAGATCTGTGGCACGCGATGAACGTTTCGATCGTCCGCCATCTTGCTGGTAGTTAAGTCGAGCGATGGCAACGGCTGCTCATTTTTCAGCATTGGGCAATCTATCCAGCTGTTCTCGGATTCTTCCATTTTTCAGCAGATGCCAGTGCTGTTAAAAAGAATCGTTACCATTTTTTTACGGGAAAGGACGTGCTAAAAAGTAAAGGATTCTCGTGGAGCTATGTCACCCGAACTATTTTTATAGAAACCAAATCTGTTCTTCGTGACTGGCAACAGTCAAAACGTCAGAGTTTGGTGGTCTCAGAGCGGGCACTCTGCGCGTTAAAGGGTTAACTGACTGACCGACACAGCTTTGATGCTGCAGTATAGTCGGGGGACGGACAAGGCACAGTGTAAAAATGTGCTCGTTACATAATATGGCATGCAAAAATATCCGTATCTCCATATCAACAGAGAAGTTGTTGCATTGTGCCTTGCCAGATGTGGATCCAATTACCAAGCGTGCATTGTGTATTCGGTAACAAACGTGGACGGGCTTATTCAACTCCAGTCTTCAAAATTCAGGTTCATCAACCTAGATAAATGAAAAGTTCATAAAAAACATAACACCATAACGAGCGAGCACGATTGTCACCCTGTAAATGTATAGCATGCTCCGTACGGCCAAACTTAGCCATGCACACCCTTCCACCGTCTTTTAATCATCCCCCCCCCTTTTTTTAAATTGACTCCCCCTTAGTGGAGGGAGTGTAGAAACAAAGCAACACAAAACTATCTCTCGTTTTTCAACGCGATGCATAGTCGCACAGCATCCGGTGCAAGAAGATGGTAAAATTTAGAAACACATGTGCAGCTGGGGCCCCCTCAAAGACGCGTGCTCATAGACGTCTCTGGGCCACGTGTCGAAGGGTAGACCCCGGGAGGTACAGAACGGGGTTTATTTACACCTTTGTTTTTTTTTTTTGAAATCTTATTGTATATAACTTTCTTCTCTCTTTTTTTTTTTTTATGTGTGTGTGCTAAGAGAAGAAATAGTACTTTGAACTCTGGAATAACTTTTTCCGCATACTATATTTGAAAAATCAAGGAAAGAAAATTTTTAAATCCGAAATGTACTTTGTTGTCTTTTGTGTGCCTATTTTACATCCGATGTTGAAAGGATGAAACGCTTCAAAAGATATTAAATTGGGGAAGGAGGGGAGTAAAAGTGAAGATTTATACTTAATAGGTCTGTCAGTGGCGGATTTTTGCAAGTTTGTCGGGGGGGGGGCTTAGTTTGTCGGTGGGGGCGGTTAGTTAAAATATTGACATATACATCCATTTTATGGAAGTAAAATATTATCTTTTACATTAATTTCTTTCTTCTCGGGAGGAATCCGCCCTTGAGGTTGTACAATTTTAAAGTCATGAGGTAAATGTACCAGTAATACACCATGTACACATAATGGGCAACTTAATTATAGAAATTTTTAAAAAATGTTCTTGAATCACCCCTGGAAACAACTCAAGTAAAATACTTTTTCTTTTTGTCATTACTTTATTTTTTTTTTCATTTTTTATTTATTTATTTTTGTAAAAGTAAATGGCCTATTACTGGTACATTTATCTTAAAAATTTTGAAATTGTCATTAGTCAAAAGTATACACACTTAAACATTATTATGCATACCTCCATTTGTATGCATATGGAATGCATTTATATGAAATGTACTCTACTTGAAATATCAGTGGTCTGAAATGTTTAAGTAATTTGATACTGTTTTGTTTCCGACCGATCTGGTATATGAAACTTTAGGAAGCTCATGTATTAAGTTACAAGTTAAAGATAATGTATGGTTTCTACTTAATCGTTAACCTGAGGACTGCGTCACTATGAAACCCCCAAACTCTACAATTTTTGATGCAAAAATGTGGGATGTACAAAAGCAATTATCAACACTTATGTCAGTGCTTGGCATAGCCAACTTCAACTTTAATGATGACAGACAAAATTTGTAGCAAACCTAAGTAAATTTAATAACAAATATTTTTAAAACAAAGCACGATTTTCGTTGAAATGAGTCAAATAATTCGACCAGCATTGTGCTAAGTATAAAGAACAGTAAGGTATGAGGTCGCGGAGCTGGTCGCCTTAGTGGCTAGTATATAAAATTTCTACAATCTGCGATTAATAGTTTTTGAGATATGCGAGTTTCATACATACGCCATAGGCGTAGAGTTATATGGGCCCGTGGGGCTCGAGCCCCCCAATAAATTGTGAATAGGGGCTGAGCCCACACAATAATTTATCACTAAATACAGAAAACTAATTTATACTAACATAAAAAAAAGTATTAACGCTATTTACAAATGTTTAAAAAAAACCTTTACTTGTACTTTTAAACATTTTCTTCTTTTGATTTCAATCATGATTTAGTATTCATTGTGACGCCACGTAACACACAATGTTACTATAAGCTGCCCTCGCCAGGCTCTGGTTAATTAAAATCAGATTATGCAATGTAAAGTATGAAATGAAGAAAAGTTCAGAGGTGTCTAAAATGCACTATCTCATCGAAAATGTTTTTTTTTTTTTCCCCTTTGGATTTTTTACTTTGCTTTTATTTTTAACTTATAACATGGTAGGAAGATACTAACATGGATACTTAACCTTACATTGGTGTATAATTCTATGGACCCATGGAGATCGAGCGCCTCCAATAATTTACACTTATATATAGTAAGTCATAGCTGCCAACTACTACGGAATATAACCACTTTTTGTATACAGTATGTTTAAGTATTTTTTTCAAAATAGTAACCAGCTCGCGCGCGCATCACAAAATTTTTTCTATATTTTAAGCCGAAAAATCATGTAGAAAAAGTGGTTAATTATATTCCGTAGTAGTTGGCAACTATGAGTAAGTTATATGTACGTGAATCAGTGGCGTAGCCAGAAATTTTTCATGGGGCGGGGGGGGGTTACGACTTTTAACTCATATGTATATACCCCATTGACGTGAATATATGTGGTTGTGGGGCCCGGCCCCCCCAATAATTTTGAAAACTTTACGCTTATGACATACGCACATCAAAAGTCTCCAAGCTTGGTGATTTTTGGCGCAATTTTTGAGGGAGCACATGACTATCGTCGAACCATTATCTTACTATATGGTAGTAAGATAATTGAGAGTAATATTTTAAGCCTTAAACTTAATAGGTAAGCTGCTCTCAGAGGTTATATTGACCGTAATTTTTTTGGAAATGCTTTGAGTTTTCCCATAGAAGAACTATAATTGATAAAGACACTATTTTCGATGGAGAAATTCATTTTGTAATCCTTAACAACATACATCACTTTTGATTCGTTTGAAATAATTTAATATCCCTAAATATGGTTTAATGAATTTCTGTCAATAGAGCGCAATGTATGGAAAATCTTTTGGGTGGACCTGTAAATAAACTATCCAGTCCGTTAGAACCAAAATGGGAGGTGCACAACTAGCTTATAGAATGATCTAGCCAAATTGGCATTAAGATCATAGATAAATATTTGCTTATGTTCCTGATAAGGCAGACTGATACACAAAAATTCTGCTATCGGGAGCGATATAATCCCATGAAAACACTGGTTATTATTTTTCAAAACGCTTTTATTTTTTCTAAATACCAATTGTGCATCAATGTATCATTTACTTGTACATAATGCATTTTAATAAATTGTTCCAAAAACAACGCACATACCTGAGCCTAATCTGGTTCAAATGAAACCACATTTTTGTGTCTGCCAGGAACGTTTTCTTTTTTTGTGGTCTGTTCTCTGGATCACGAAACACATTTGGTCGGATGAAAGGGGATGGATTCAACCGTGTACGAGTGTTACTGTAGCGTAAATTAAACTTCCGCATTACATGCAATAATTTCTACAAAAACATTTAAAAGTTAATAATATATTAACAAAAGTTTACTCCAGTAAGAAGAACAACAGGCACAAAAAATAAATAATATAATTTAAATATTCTGCTGCAGCACAGCTACAACATAAGTTACATAGTATATTTCTGCTGTAAATTATTACTTTCATGCATGATTTAGATATATTTTGGTATATTTGTTTCTTCTTGAAACCACATTTTTGTGTCTGCCAGGAACGTTTTCTTTTTTTGTGGTCTGTTCTCTGGATCACGAAACACATTTGGTCGGATGAAAGGGGATGGATTCAACCGTGTACGAGTGTTACTGTAGCGTAAATTAAACTTCCGCATTACATGCAATAATTTCTACAAAAACATTTAAAAGTTAATAATATATTAACAAAAGTTTACTCCAGTAAGAAGAACAACAGGCACAAAAAATAAATAATATAATTTAAATCTTCTGCTGCAGCACAGCTACAACATAAGTTACATAGTATATTTCTGCTGTAAATTATTACTTTCATGCATGATTTAGATATATTTTGGTATATTTGTTTCTTCTTTTGCGTTAGCTCCGGGTCCTGTCCCGTTTTGAAATTTTTATTTTGGTAATGGTTCATATGTTTCGAGATTTGCTCTTTTTGATATGTTTTAAGATCTGTTACAGTGTGGCAGCCTCTTTGCCATTTCAGGAACCTTAAAACTCTAGCTTTAAGATATCCGGAAATGTTGCCCGGGGAGTACCACGTGGAGGTGGGCTACCTTAGAGCATTTCGAAAAAAAATCTAGCAATTAACCTGAAAACGAAAACTAGGGGACCAAAGAAATCTGTCTTTCTGCATTTTAGTGAAAGAGAAGCGATTTTGTAACGCCGTGAATAAAATGAATGTTATTTTGTTAAATGCTATTACAAATGATTAAATTTGTTAAATGGATGCTTCACTTTCAAGATTTTGTGCCGGTTAATGTTTTATTGAGATTTATAGGATCATTTTAGTTGACATTTTTATGCCGTTCTTCTGGATCAAAAAGTTTTTTAAAAATACTGTGAGGGTCGCAGTTTACGCAGTGACAGAATATGTGCAGCAGTTTGACTTTAATGTTTTATTATTTCGAAATGCTCTAAAAAATACTCCCCTTTCGGCCACCGCACTTCACTCTCGATGATGTTGTTGAGAGGACTACGGTGACCAGGTACCAACTAGGTCATGAAGACCTAGCGGAAACCCTTTTCTCGTGGCATGGCGGAAGAGCAGAGGAGACATGGCGAACGTTTGGATTAGTAGTCACAGTCGAGAGAGACAGTCACATTTTGGAGAAAAAGTCATAGTCGGGTCCTGCAGTGTGGATGACTTTAACAGAGACCCTTGGTTAGTAATAGTCACAAATAGGTCTTGCATAATGACTCATGCAGAAGCCCTTGTTAATAATAGTCACAGGTGGGTCTTGCATCGTTGATGGCTTTTAGAGACCCTTGGTTATTAATAGTCACAGATAGGTCCAGTACTGTTGATGGCTTTTGAGACCCTTGGTTAATAATAGTCACAGATAGGTCTAGTACTGTTGATGGCTTTTGAGACCCTTGGTTAATAATAGTCACAGATGGGACCTGTAATTTAGATGAATTTTAGAGACCCTTGGTTGATAATGGTCACAGGTAAGTCCTGCAATGTTGATGACTTACGAGTCCCTTGGTTAATCATTGTCACTTATAGACCAGGTCCAGGAGATGATGGTTGCGAAGAATGTAAAGTAGCATTCTAGGACTTAAATGTGTTGAACGGGATAAACTACTTAAATTCTTTGATGGAGATGAGACAAGCACCGGTTAGCATCTTTAAACATCAAAATATGCTTTATATTCATAGGCATCTGATTATATTGGATGTTCTGAAGTGCAAAATGGGTCTGGAGATAGCCTGAAGTTTCCAGTTCTATGACGGAGACAAGCTGAACTTGAAGTAGTATGCTTACATTTCAATAGATTTACATTCATCGGCACCTGCTGAAATCGATGGTCTGGCAATAGTCTGAAGTTTCCAGTTCTGTGACGGAGACAAGCTGAACTTGAAGTAGTATGTTTACATTTCAATAGATTTACATTCATCGGCACCTGCTGAAATTGATGATCTGGCGATAGTCCGAAGTTTTCAGTTCTGTGACGGAGACAAGCTGAACTTGAAGTAGTATGTTTACATTTCAATGGATTTACATTCATCGGCACCTGCTGAAGTCGATGGTCTGGCAATAGTCTGAAGTTTCCAGTTCTGTGACGGAGACAAGCTGAACTTGAAGTAGTGTGTTTACATTTCAATGGATTTACATTCATCGGCACCTGCTGAAATCGATGGTCTGAAGTTTCTAGTTCTGTGACGCAGACAAGCTGAACTTGAAGTACTATGTCTACATTTCAATAGATTTACATTGATTGGCACCTGCTGAAATCGATGGCCTGGCGATAGCCTAAAGTTTCCAGTTCTGTGACGGAGACAAGCTGAACTTGAAGTGGTATGTTTACATTTCAATGGATTTACATTCATCGGCACCTGCTGAAATCGATGTTCTGGAGTTTCAGATTCTATGATGGAGGCAAGCTGAGCTTCAGTTAGTATGTTTTATTTCAAAAGATGATTTATATTAATTTAAAGCTGATGATATTGTATGTTTCAGAGTTCAAAATAGGTATAGAGAAGGTCTGGAGTTTACATTCATTGGCATCTGATGACATCGGATAATATGGAAATGAAACTGTCAGTACATAAAAAAGAAGAAACTATTTCAATTTAATGTCAAATACAAGCTGAGCTTCAGTTGGTATGTTTAAATTTCGAAAAGATTGAATTTGTGTCTGAGATTTTTCTTCTTCAACAAAAAAGGGTAAAATTATTCAGTTTCATAAGTGAGGAACATAGGCAGCAAGAAAGTATATTTTGGGAATTCTTCATACCTGAAAAAAAAAGAAATATATAATATTTAAGTAATAATTCAATAAATATTCAAGTAGAACCATATGCATGTTTTTTGTTTGGTTTCACTCCGGACTTGCAAGAATATGAATGGATATGATTCGAAATTTTGGTTACTCAAAAAGAAAATAAATGTATATTTTAGAAAAATATCAAACTGCTCGTTGGCTTTATATAAGGATGTAACGGGTAACAATTGAAGATCTTAGAGACAATAGAACTTTGTCCTATTTTATTAATAAAGAGGTAAATTTACGCGAGTTATATAGTATTTAAAGGTTCCAGAGCATAAATTTTGCTCCAAAAATACCAGAAGTTATATTTAGCAAAATATTATATATTTTTCAGAGCGGTTAGTGAAAATTGCGAAGGTATATGTGAACTGTATTTTGTGTTACATTTATTTTATTTTAATGCAGTGCAAATTATATAAATTTACTAAACACTCCCCAAAAAATAAATAAAATTTTATCGCAGAACTATCTGAAATATAACTTATCTAGCAAAATCTTGACTTAATTAAAATAGTTTCTGAAAATACCGTACCTGTGAGAAATTCATGGATTGCAACAGTGTAAATGCTTAATAAGACGTGTTTTAACGTGGACACTGATAGAAAAAAGTAAAGAAATCTCTTTTTTAAATTCAATTTTTGATAGAGCGTTTTTGAAGCATTTTAGGGGTATTCAGGTGAATGGTGTATGGACTATAAGAAGAAATATTGAAATCAGTGGCGTAGCCAGAGGGAGGGGGGTAATAACCCCCATGAGGAATTTTTTGCCATACAAAATGTATATTTTTCACACCCTTATCCCACACATGTATACATATATATATGAGTTGCAGTAGTCGTAATTCCCCCTATGAAAAATTCCTGGCTACGCCACTGATTGAAATATATATAGAATTTATAAAAATCCAGATATAGTTAACTGCATCAGCATTCAAAGGTTAAGATGCGAAAAGAAGACGGCTAAAACTGAAGATTAGCTGGACTTTATTGAGAGGACTGAAATGCATTAAAAATTATAATTTGGAAATCCAAAGTCAAATTAGGACTGCCAGGTATTGAATTCTACAGAAGGCCAGGGCCCACCCTGGATTTTCACGCTCTGAAGAAGACGATGTAATTTGTCTAACTTTATTTCTACCGTGTGCTTTACTTACTTAGTAGTTCAGCTCTAAAGTAAATCCTCAATAATATCAACAAGTTTTTACTGCTGAAATGCTTAAAGGTTACAAAAATTGTTTAGATTTTTTTGTTTGAATGTCTGCTTGACTTTAATTAACTTTTCAAAAAAGCATACTTGTAAGTACTTGCTGTATTTATGATAGTAAAATAATAATGCAAATAATCATCAATAAGGTCATCAATTGTCACCAATAAGGGCGATGAGAAACATTTTAAATACTCTTTTTCAACTGTGGGTCAAAGATACACATGAGTGGTATTTCGAACATTTATATTTATACTTACAATTCTTTCTGAAGTTTATACACGGCTTTAATTATCATATTCGCATAATTAATCCAGCGAACAACAATTTTCTTAGTTTTCTTATCCAGAGAGTTCCAAGCAGAAATTTCATCAATTTTAAATAGCATTTCGTCTACAGACTTAATTTCATACAATGCAATTTTTTTAAAGTTCTGTTTCAGTAATTTCTTTGCTTGCAAAAGAGCGTAGTATGCGATCATATATTTAGCAGGTTCATTTCGAATACCTTTTTTCAAATTTTCACTAAGCTCATATTCTAATACCTCGAAACAAGCACGGAAACTAGAAGAACGTAAAATAAAAGTGTGTCAGTTACACTATAAATCCTTATAAATAAAAATGAAAATCTGTGTGTTTGTTAGTCTAAATTATATACAAACCCACATCGTTAGACTAATCTGCTTGAAATTTTGCACAAATACGTAAAAGACACAGGGCAAATTATGGTCTACTTTAAAATATGAAAATCTACACTTTCCCCAATTTTTAGAAATTTTTCTTTATTTTCAGCTCTCTATCGTAAGTGATATGACGTCATTCTGATGGCACGTTAAGCTTTGAAGGGACAATTGCGATTCCACTTCGTTTGAGATAGCTTTTCGAGATCACCCAGTTTAACTTTTTTTCCAAAAATAAAATGATTTACTACGCATAAAGCGCTGATATAAGACAGAGTGTTCCCAGCAAAGCGAAATCTTTCTAATGCGAAAAGTTTTCGGAAACACAATCCCAGAGAGAGAAGAGCGTACAGTTCCGATGATGGGAATAAGCTTTTTGAAAATGTGTGCAATTTTTTTTATGAATGCGTTTGCGCGAATTTTTCCCATCGGGAAGATTATGATTTTCTGGAAATAGCCCCAAGGATTGATATAGTGAGAATTTCAATCTTTTAGTTGTTTTAGTTTGGCAACAGTTTAAGCTTTGGCTTGCAAATGAAATTTGGCATCCTGATGAAAGCATGATTGTGATGAAAGCAAATAAATTTGGTATTGTGATATTTATTGTAACTAAAACAATATTGAAATTCATAAAATTTTGAATAGATTTGCAAATAGATTGAAATTTTGATGACGTCAAATAGTTGACAAGATTTGCAATTAAATGACGGATTTTAAAAGTAGGAAATTTGCTACGATGATGTGGATTAAAGCACAATGTACCGTGTTAATAAATATTTCGTGTATCTCTCTATTCTAAAAAAAAAAGTAACGGCCGCCGCCGCCGCTGTCAATAGCTTCCCCTGCTATCTCCTCCGAAATCGTAGGGATTTCAGTTTCGACGAAGGTGTCCAGTGTCCACGGATTCGAAAGATTGGTGACTTATCGTCTCTGTTGAATGACTTAAAAAAATATTCTGTAAGTGCCTTTTAAATTGAAAGTGTGTCCGATAGAGAAAAAAAATAGTATACTGTTTGTTAATACTCACCCATTGACGGTGCTTATTCGATTTAGCATATTTTCATCAGGAAAATCATAATAATCATCCACTTCTTTGTCATTTTTACCAGAACAGCAGCGACTGGAAAAAACAAAACAAATATATTAATTTACGGTTTTAACTCTTCTGCTTGTGTGAAAGATGGTTTGTTTCTTTATTTATTTTACAACTAGAGAAGGATGGACCTTTTATACCACGCAAAACAATCGCCTTCATAAGTGCTTTTTAAGTGTGCTATTTTACAAAATTCTCAATTAATGTTATCTTGGACTAATTATTTGCTTTGAAGACGTCACAAGAACAAGTATACGTACAAAATCATACGTTTGTAATTTTTCATCACAACTATTTGTTTACTCTCTCTCTCTCTCTTTCGGAGTAAAAAAAATTCTGAAATTTCTCAAAGACAGGCACACACAACAGCAATACCCAAATTCTTATCTTACTGACGAGTGATGACTGACTTTCTTTCTGTCCAGCTTCTTGTACTGTGTACTGAAAGGTCCCATGAAATTTATGACGAGATTTCTGGTTAAATACTTGAGAGCTGCGTCTTCCTTTGATATTGTTTTCTTGCTTAGTGTGTTTGTACTGAAGGACCTAATAAAATTTACTCCTTAAGCGCTGCGTCTTCTCTTCCTTTTGTTTTCTCGTTTGTTCTGAATAATCCAGGAAACTACATAACCAGACTTCTCGTGAAATCATTAATAATCACGTTTTCCCTTTGCATTGTTTTCTTATTTAGTGTGTTTGTATTGAAAGATCCAGGGAATATTAAGAAAAGTTTTCCGTTAACGCGCAGTGTTCCCGCTCTGACGTTTTGACGGTTGTCAGTCACGAAAAGAATAGATTTGATTTCTATAAAAATAGTTGCGGGTGACACAGCTCCACGAGAATCCTTTACTTTTTAGCACGTCATTTCCCGTAAAAAAAATGATCACGATTATTTTTAACAGCACTGACATCTGCTGAAAAATAGAAGAATGCGAGAACAGCTAAATAGATTGATCAATGCTGAAAAAAAGGGCAGCCGTTGCCATCGCTCGACTTAACTACCAGCAAGATGGCGGACGATCGAAACGCTCATCGCGTGCCACAGATCTAGAGACCCTTTTTTTGACGACAGCTGGCATGAAATAGATTTGATATCCCCCCATCGTGTGTGCTTTCTTTGTAAGACGTGTTTTTGTTTCCAGAGTGCATATTTGTACGACATTTGTTGGTACGGCCTTATTAATTAAGATTTATTTCAGTAATACTTTACTGAGATAAGTTTCAGTTTACGGGTAGAGTTTTGCAAAAGAATTTGACCGACAGTGCTGAATTATGATGTTCTTTCATTCGTCGTTTAACACAAAAATTAGTTGACTTAAATACTTTCTCCTATTTTTTCTCACAGAGCTTCTGTCAGCTCCTTTAAATAATAAGTCGAAAAAGATGGTGTGAAAGAAAAAGATACGGCAGTAAGAGTGTGAAAGAGACATCACGATTGATCATGACCGTTCTCTTTCTTTTATATAGACTATAAGCAACGCTATTTTTACTGTGTTTAATAATGTGCTACATATTTAATATTGTGCTACATACAGAATCGTATTCTAATGCACACCCATAAAAAACTAAAATTATACAAGTCGGCTAGATAAAATAATACTCAAAAAATCTTTTCTCCATAAAAACTATAAGTGATTAATTATTTTCTTTTCTTTGTTATTTCTGCAGCGTATCTTAGAAACTTTTTTTAACCCTTTGAGGCGCAACCCTTTCCCAATGCTGAGAAAAGGGCAGCCGTTGCCTTCGCTCGACTTAACTACCAGCAAGATGGCACAGACAGCTGGCTGTGCCGCACAGCCAGCTGTCGTCAAAAAGGGATGTCTAGATCTGTGGCACGCGATGAACGCTTCGATCGTCCGCATCTTGCGGCACAGCCAGCTGCGTCAAAAAAGCGTCTCTAGACGTCAGAGTTTGGTGTTCCCAGAGCGGGAACACTGCGCGTTAAAGGGTTAAAGTAAAAACTGCAAAGCAGGAGCAAAGCCTCTATTATATTTCTGTGGACAGGGCGAGTTGTAGTTTCTTTCCCTCAGTGGTCTGTTTGAAACCGCTTCAATGGAAACGTCTCAAGGTACAAAAGTTTTCAGTACGTTTCAAGGTTGTTATTTTAAGAAATCGTGAAACGACTTTATAAAGAATCAAATAAATAGATTCGAAAGACTTTAAAAGTCTCTTTACACGCAGGCAGTACTATGCGCATTTGCAAACGGGGGAAATAAAACAATTACGAAACATTCAGGAAAAATCATAAACACAAGGATTTATGCAGCATTTCCTTAAACAGATAATCATTCGGACCCTTTTTGAAAAGGTTTTTCAAACTGACGATTTTTTTTCTGAAAATTGCACTAGACATTTAGGTTAGCTGTTAATATACGGGACACTGGAAATTGTCACGTATATTAACTATACACGTGCTATATACATGCTACATTATGAGTATGCGCGATGTGCATAGTGCAGAGAGTCAAGAAGCATTATTCATTTTTTCGAGTATTTTAACATCATTAGTTTGTTTAAAGGCTATTCAAAAGTCTTTTGACGCCTATTGCTTTTTAAAAGGAACAATCTTAAGAATGAAACGAATTATAAAAATAGCTTTCTTTTTAGTTTTTGAGACTGCAGGAAAATACGATTAAGCCCTTTTCATGCAGTATTGATATTTCTTATTCCTTGGAAGCATTTCAATTGATGTTGGCCATTAATAATCCGACTCTTGCAGTTGAAAGCAAAGAAATCGGCCGAATGAACGTGTGTTTTACTAGTAATTGTAAAAACGAAAGAATAAATTCAGAAGTTGTCAAGTGGTGACTAATACTAAAGCTGCTCCGTTTTCTTAATTGAGGATTACTGAAAGCAATTTTGTCATAATTTCACATTCTATGCTTGAAACTCTAATGAAAACTATTATGAATTATTTAAACTCGGGAATAACTTACACAGCTGCGCGAAACTTTTTCCATAGGCCCATAGTTAAAGAACGGATTCAAATCAATCAATCAGTCAATAAAGGAATCAATAAAAAATTAATTTCAAGGAGATAAGTCGGGACGAATTCAGTTTTGACGCAGTCTTTTCTGAAATATCAAAATAAACTGTTGAAGAACAATGAGAAATTTTCTTTGCTGTAATAATGCCCAAAGTAACAATGGATTAATAATTGGTAATACCTGTATTGTTGTAATTTGTTGACTTTACATTGTTTTCGCGGCTATAACAATGTGAGATATTAAAAATTTTGATATACCTTTCTTGTTGCTATAAATCCAGTTAGCTTTAACCATTTTAGGAGCTTTGTTTTCACCATGCAATCAATAAATTTTAACTTCAGGGGGAGGGGCGTATTTGTCTTAAATTTACTCTAAAATGTCTTAATTGTTTCACACTTCATGTGTAGCTTTTTCTTCAGTTATGTCATGAATACTCATAGGTATTTTAAATAGTGTCTCAATCAGGGCTTAATTTCTAGCAAAAAAAAGTGTCACAGTTCTAATAGTCTCTAGAGCTCATGTTCATACTCAGTGGCGTATGTAAACCCCCGCGACCCCCTGCAATACGGGAGTCAGCAGTAGATTCTATTAAAATAATGATAATTCAAAGATTTTCCATGTAATAATTCAAAATTTCCCGGTACGGGACATATTTTTATTATTTCTTGTACGAAATAAAAGGAAGTAGTGTGACAGAGAAAAATTTCGGTTTCCAGATTTTGACTGTCTCTAAATGTACTTTTAAGAATTTACTTTTAAGAGACTTATCGTCGAATGCAAGTATGTGTATTCATATAAATGCATGTACAATCCATTTTGACCTCCCGTAAGTCCATTTTGATCAGTTTTTCCTTGACGTCTGTACGTACGTATGTGCGTATGTATGTAACTCGCGTATCTCAAAAAATATCAGAGTCGTAGAATGTTAAAATTTTATATTTAGTTGTGAACCTCAGTTTTTAGTTCCGATCGACTGGATAGTTTATTTACAGGGCTACCCAACAGATTTTAATTACATTGCGCTTTATGGTCAAAAATTCATTAAAGCGTATTTTAGAGATATTAAGTTATTTCAATCGAATAAAAAATATATATGTTGTTACGGATTGCAAAATGAATCTCTCCATCGAAAATAGTGTCTGTATCATTTGTACTTCTTCTACAGGAACACTCAAAAAATTCTAATACATTCCGATCAATGACGGTTTTAGAAACATTCATCCATTTCAAGTACAATACCATCCTACAATATATATGTTAGATAATGGTCCGGCGACGGTCATATGTCTGCCTCAAAAGCTGTGCGGAAATTCGCCGAGCTAGGCGACTGTAGGTGTATGCATGCCAACTTTTACGGAATATAATCAATCACTTTTTCTAAATAATAGTTTTCGGCTTAGACTATAGCACAATTTCGGAGTTGAGAGTGTGAGATGATTATTAATTTGAAAAAAATATTTAACATAATTTACTCTTTACGAAAAGTTGTTAGTTATATTCCATAAAAGTTGGCAGCTATGTGTACGTACGTATGTATGTAACTTGCATGTCTGAGAAATAGTTGTCATAGTAAAATTCTATATGTAAGATTGTTGTAACATCTAGTTGGGCAAAGTCCACCTTGATTTTTGGTTCCAGTCTACTGGAGAGTTTATTTAGGGGACCACCCAAAAGAATTTCAATACATTAATGTCTATGGACATCTTCAATACATTACGTCTGTAGTCAGTCATTGTTTGGTCCATGCCCAAAATCTCGCCATATTTCATTGAACTTGGCGAGTTTTGCCGAAATGTCGCCAAATTTAACGCCAAGAAAAATTTTGTATTTCACATAACTCCGAACCTATAAACCGTAGAAAGTTAAAATTTTGTATTTAGATCTATTGTAACATTTAATTGTGCATCTCATTTTTGATTGCAATCGACTAAGTAATGTATTTACAGGGTCGCCCAAAATAAATACATTAAGGTTTATGGATACCTTCAGTTCATTAAAAGTCTGTAATGCATCACTATTTTGCTATGACCAAAATCTCGCTATCTCAAGCTTGTCGGCATTTGACGAAATAACGCCCAATTAAGTGCTGAAAACAAGTACGCCTTGATGGAACGCACGTATATCAGTAAGGCTATCAACATTGAAGAATGCAATGCGAACACGTTCAATTTGGAATTCAATGATCTTGTCTGGTTTAGACGGATCAAAGAAAGATAACCTGCCGTCCAGGTGTAGTAGTAGCTAAAGAACCATTCTATCACGCCTTGGGCAGGGTTCAAATGTCGGCTTGGGCATGGGTATTCATGCCCAGACTGGGAGGGAGGGGCCCGGATTATTGTGCAACCGATAAATAGAATGTGTTAACTTTCGGGGTATGGGGGAGGTATGGTGTTATTATTAATTAATTATGATTGATAATTAATGCATTAATAAAATATTGATATATTAATTAATATCCGTCATTCATATTAATTAATCCCTTGTTCATTCGGGAACCCTCACTCAAAAAAGTTTGAGAACTACATTTAAAATGAAGTGTTTTGAAGCCTTCTGGGGCGCAATTGCAGCTGCAAAAAATTTTTTATGTGTCAAACTTCATTCAAGTGCTCTCAGTATAGCACTTTTTACAAATTTTCTTTCTTTTTTCTGTTTGGGGGCCCACGTTCAGCAGGGAGGGCCCGCCGAGGGTGGGGACCCACCCGTCTGCAGACAGTCGGACACCCTGGCCAGTCTGGGCCTGTGGGTATTAACAGGTCCGTCCCTTCATGCTGGGCCCTTAACTCTGGCTGCCCATGGGGTGCTCCCATAATAAATTGGCCAGTGATTCGGGCCTTAATAGTGGCGGATGCTTGATGAGCAAGTGCCCGCCCACTGAAAGAAAAAAGAAAAAAAGATAACCTTTAAGGACTCGGAGTACACCCTCCAAAAAATGTATTCGAGCAAGAGAGAAATTTCCTATTTTAGATTTGCGAATAATAATTGAGTTTTTGAAAAACGCACAACCTGACAGAAATATGGAAATTCATATTTATACATAGCCTAATTCATGTTCTATGATAACTAATTTGTAATATACGAAACCAGCGTAGGAAATTTATCTCTTGATCGAATACTTTTTTTGGAGGGTGTACATGGTATATCATCAAAAATCAACCTCTTTAGAGGTATCGGAAATGATGCCACTGAATTCCAGGCCGACGTTCTTGCCATTATTGAATGTCTATTGATAGATATTAAAAAAGGATACCATGGTAATCTGAATTTTAGTGACAGTCAAGCAGCCTTAAAGGTTCTTAACTCATTCCAAGTTAAATCAAGGATTGTTCTGGCAGCATTTTCAAGGAGCTGGCAACAGTAGCTAGGTGGGTGCCAGGACATAAAGGAATTGAAGGTAAGGAAAGGGCGGATGAGCTGGCGAAACAGAAATCGTCTTCTAGTCCTATTGGGGCGAAATCTTTTTGTGGCATGAATATGAAGACCATAAAAGGCATCCTTCTCAAATGGGAAAAACAGGAGATGCATAAAACTTGATGTCATTCTTCTGGACAAAAACACGCCAAAAGCATGATCATTAGATCATCGGTGGTGAATATTGCTTCTGAAATTCTTAGGTGTTCAAGACTGAAGTTACGAGCTTTCGTAGGCTTCCTCACAGGACACTACTATTTCAGAAAACGCATTCATACTATGGAACTTATACAAGACACTATATGCAGGCAATGCCACAAGAATGAAGAAACGGCACAACATATCATTTATGAGTCTGATGCCTTTGCCTTCATTCGTATTACTACTTTAGGAAACATCAGTAATAAAGAGTTACACCTTAGTTCCATAAAAGGCTTGTCTTATTTTATAAAAAACAAGAGGGCGACCCAATTAAATGGAAGTAGACAGCATTGAGTTTGAGGCTTTAGCACAAAATGCTACCCTAAGCAGAGGTGTCTGCCCAGTACCTTACAAACTCAACAACAAAGAAGGTGATCAGGCAACACTGCCGACCTTTGTAGCAATTAAATTCCTGACGCAGCAATTAAATTCCTTTTATAAACCAGCGTTGTGTGTTAAAAGAAACATCACGAATAATACAATAGTTTTTATTTTGTTTTATGACCGCAAATTATTTTTCTTCTTGAGATCACTTTAACATATTACATTTTCTGATGAGAAACAAACTCGCAATAAAAACCATTGTTTTCGTACTTTATAAACATAACTTCGATTTTGGATAGGCAGACAGACACACACACACACACACAAAATAAATACATAAAACAAACAACGCCAAACCCCGTAATCGCTTTTCTCTTCAAATCAACGATATCCGAACTTCTGTTGCATTCGTTCTAAGAGTGCATGATCCGGTGACAGCAGTTCGCTGTTTTTACGATATTGCGTGTATTTGGGACGATGCAGCTCATACGCAGTCATAAATTTGAATTAGAGGCATAAAATTTGAAAGTTTTAAGATCGATTCGACGGAGAATTCGCGTCGTAAAGTTGGTAGAAACATGAAAGTGACTTTTATGAAAGATCGCAAGGCACTGACGAAAATGTCGCATAGATAAGTTCAAAGGATGATAGCGTAGTTTTGCTGTCGGAAAAATTAAAGCTTTCGAAAACTGGAACGTGAAAAATTACTTCAAAGTTGATGCTCGGCTTGAAGAGATTTTCCTCTTTATTTCAGTTTTACAGTTTATGGCGGGGCTGTAAAAATTCTGATACTTAATTACTACATGCTGTGCCACAAATCAAAGGGGACTAGTGACTGTGTAAATAATACTAATTGTTCATACCTGTCTCTGGTTTCTTAAAGTGCAAAAATGTAATTAGCTTAATGTTCTCAAATTTTGGTGCAGTAAAATTTGCAATCTTCTTTTATAATAACATTTTTGTAATTTTTTTTATTTACTTTAAAGCAGAAAGAACTTCATAAATTATACTACTTCTGAAACGTCTACCATACGTAGCTATTGTGCATCTTAAATTGAATAATAAACTAAACTTTTATGTCTCAGTACTACAAATACGTAAAATGTCAAGATAGAAATTACGATCCATTTTGAAAGATGATCTACAGTTATTATTCAGAAACACAGACAATCTGTTATGAAATTTTGCATGTATTTACACGTTTTTTCTATAAAGCTGACAAGCTTGTATGCGTATGGAAGTGTTGATAGCTTTATGTGTGTGCATGTGATGAGAGTTCACAATGTCCAGAAATTTCCTTAGGAACTAACGAAGTATTCAGGACGATGCCCAAACTTTATCACTTCTAGAAACTCGTCTAACAATCTTCACAGCTCAATTGGCAGGAAATCATTAATAGTAAATCGTTAGATAGCAGTCAATTGAAGAGAATCAGCTTCTTAAGGAACTGAAATTCGTGTAGATCAAAGAACATTCCCCAAATTTAAACTGAGTGGAATAGAATACCTGAGCAGAATGTTCAAATGCTCCACAGCAAACAATATTGCACAATTCACAAGTAGCCTTTAAAATACTGCTTTAGAAACGTCCGAAATTCATAATACTTTCTCAGCACCTGTAACAAAGTTGTTTTCATACCGACTGCCAATTTCGAACTGACTGAGTCGATCTGCTTTCTTTTTATAGCTTTCTGAGACATTTTCTGGATTGTTCCTTAAACTTATCTATTTTGGGAATGCTTCACTTTTTTTTCGTAATTCAGTTGTGTAATAATGTAGCTATTTGAAAGTGTTAACCATGTTCCATGTCCAGAATCTCGCCAATGTTTGGCGATTTTGGCAAAATATAGCCAACATTGGCTCCAAAAATATGTCCCCAAATAGAAATCCAGCTAAATTATATTTCGTATATTTTAAAACCCTAAGATAATTTAATGGGAAGTTTTATCATCCATAATTCACGCTCTATTACATTATATTATAAATACAAACTTCCATTATTCCTCACATAAAACATTAATTTTAGATAGATGAGACCTTTGAAGAGTACACCAACTCGAAAATTTATAACCGCTCTTTGATCAGCGTATATTCTACTCGTAAAGAATGCTTGATCCTCAAAGAACATTAGTACATGCGATGTATAGATATAGTAAGGTTGATAATGAACTTCTTTATCTTATTTTTAGTGAGACTTTTCATGACATATATTTCCTGAGTCATTCTTAAAGTTGCTTTCTCTCAAGAATTTTTAGAAAATTGATAATTAATTTTTATGTAACTTATTTCCACCTTCAGATATTAGTTTATGTTATAAATGTTAATAAATTTTAATTCTATTGAAAATATTTACCAATTGATCTATTTAAGGGTTTGCGCATAAATTCAACAAAAGCGGTTTATAAGTGAGATCAGCAAGACATTATAGAACACTTCTTGAGACAATAAGAACTGATAAGCTCCAGACGAATTAATGAACTCCATAAAAAATCACAAGATGCGCGAATAAATACAATTTTCGGATCTGAGGCGTTTTACTTTAAACCTGAATTGAACAACAGTATTTTGTTTTCTTGAATAGACAATAGCTGAAAATTAAATTGAAATGAATAGTACTTAATTGCACAATAATCAATTACACTCTAAATTTTAGTTGTAAAATACTGTTGGATATACTGACCTTTATCAAAAAACGGAAAGGGGGAAAAAAGTAAGAAAATCTGAAACACTTTCAAATTTTAAATACGCACTCCAGTACTATATATTAAAATATAATTCATGGGTCTTCCCTATTTTCGTTCCTTATTTCATTAAGTTGGAAAGAATATCATTTTTCATGAGTGTGATTACACAAAATTAAAATTGATATTTCTAACATCCTTTTTCTGGATGTAATACATTAGAAATAGATGGAGAAAAGCGGCGCAGAAAAATGCACAATTCCAACTGAATGAAAATTTCAAAAACTTATTCTCAGGTGTATTCAAAACCCAAATAGCAGATGATTAAATTACGATAAATAGCGCCAAGCGTTAGAATCCTTCTCAAAATTGCACATCAACCATTTTATTTTTCGCCAAATTAAAAAGTTGCATATTTTAGTCTCAGAAAATTTCTAAATCCTATTTTTCTTCCAAGTATAAAACATTTCATTCCTGCTCTGATTTCACATGCACACGATATTTTAATTAAAAAACAACCTTATAAATAATCTAAAGAAAAAAAATCGTTATTCTTTTATTTTTACTTCAAGAGTCTGAATCATTTAATAAACTTGCCAAATATGGCAACCTAGATATACTAAATTCTCCCTCTTTCCACTGCAGGGTTAAAATTGTGAAAGGGCATGAGCAAATTAGCCTTATGTGATAAGTTTTCTTTATCGATATCTCCTAAAATAATTCGAATTTCGAAAAAATAGTTTCGAGGTATGTTGGGACCGGTCCTGGAGAATTTTCATACAAACTTTGGTAGTTCTAGGATCACCCGTCTAGGAGCTAGGCGAGACACAGGCAAACTAACTAACTAACTGGCATGTTACAGTTTGTTTTATTTATATAGATTTTATCGTCTGCTTATCATTGCATCAATTCTTTAGCTTTTATTATTTGATTTTTTTTTTCGCGTTTAGCTGCACGAAAATGAAGCTCTAAGATATTGTGTTCTTCATAGTGAAATGAGTTTGAGAAAGAATTGTGCTTCCTGTAATATATTTTAAATGTAAATCTTATGAAAGATGCATATATGTTAAGATGTTTAGCTAAATAAATATCCAACTGATATCCATATGCCGTCAGAACTTTTAAAACACTGTGTATTTATTTACCAGTTCAACTGATGATTTTTGCGTGACTACAAAGTTAGTTTATATTCTTTACAAATTATGTGTTGAATAAAATCGAAATATGACTTTAAAGTCATTATTATTGTATGACAATGTTAAAAAGTCATTTTGAAACTACGCTTAGCATAAAATACGTCTTCACATTAAATGAATGAGATAAAACATGTTATTATTTTATGAATAATGAGAAACTAGAATTACTCGAGGAGAGCACAAATGTAGACCAGAAACAAAACTGAAAAAATATAATTAAAAAAAAGACGAGAAACTGGTATTATAGCAAGTAATAATAATGTATTAATATATTTTTATTTCTACCAATTTCTTATAAGTAATTATTTGTTTCACATAGAAATTTTTTTTAATGAAATATGATGAAAAAACAGCAATGGGCAAAGCAGGAGAGAAAGAGGAGAACAAATGGGAAAGAGAAAAAACGGAATAAATAACGGAAGCTTCAAAATGGGTCAAAAGTTTCATATGTACAAAATTTTATCTTCAGAAATTTGAAATCAACGATTGCGTTTCTATCAATAAAAAGCAATAGACGTTTTGGAAAAATATTTTCTTACGTATGGGACTTATACTTGAAATTTGTAATTATAAAAGGTGTATTAAGTATGGTAGTTAAATTATTTATTTATCTTTAAATGCAAAATATCGGGAATTTGTTTTCGGAACAAATAATTCACAATATTTTGCAATCGGGAAAATAATTCACACGCATAGATAGAATTTATAAAATGTTTGCATTTTTACATTTATGTCTGGCATTGGATTAATTTTGAATTAAAAATCAGATCAAAATGCTACCAGTTGAAATTTGGGAAAAGAAAAGATTCCTCAACAGAAACAAAAATAAAAATTCTAACATAAAATAAACCACTGTACATTTATCAAATTATTTGAAAAAAAGAGTTACGTCATTTTTCGACTAATGAGATATTCTTTAGCCGACTTCGGTCTTAAGCCTTACAAACATGCAGAAAAAAAATCAGTTATCTAAATGAGTGTGACTCCGTACACTGCATTCTTTCAATTTGCATATGCCCTATTCGCTTACGCTTTTATGGTCAAGGTTGAGGACACTCCTTCAGTAAGTCTCTTGGTCAAGGGTGTCATCCGAGCTATCGCAGAAAAAGAGGACCACCTAATAAAAACGTTCTTCTCGAGACCGGAGTGAGAGCAAACTTTGACACATTAAAACAGATGATAGGCGGTCGAGGTCAATTATTTAAAAAATCGACGCTGGTTTTAAATGGCAAGCAGCAGCCAGAAAAAAATATTCGGAGAGCAAATGCAATTCAAGAAGCTTCTACTATATCAGTTAAAAATTTGTCGTTCGTAACTGCAGCTGTTAGTGAATGAAATAAAGATAGAGAAGAGAAAAAAAAAAAAAAAAAAAAAAGGAAAAAGAAAAGAAATGAAAAGAAAAGGAAGATCGTCATGAATGAATATCATGCCGGTTCACCTTACTATTGCGTAAAGATAGGAAGAAGAAAGGGTTAAAATTGCCCGCCACTTATCAAGTTTTAGAGTCCTGGGTAAAAGGGTTCTAGGCCAATGGGATTTCAGCTTTGCTGAGGAATATCCAATCAAAGCTCACCGAGATAGGTCGCTTTCGACAAATTTGAAGCTTTAATTGGCTTTTTTGGAGACATCTTATTGTTCTGTTTGTTTCATAAACACGCCTACGCCGAATTTTATATTAAGATTTTAAAAATAGAAATTGGAGTTTGAGGAACTGGAATTAAAATGCGACCAAAATCTTAGAAGCAGTTTTGCTTGAAAACAGATGATATAACTTCGAGTATTCCGGCGAAAGGTAAGAAAATAATTATTTAATTCAAATGACTTTTTAAAATTTCACAAGTGCAATTTATTTAGCATAGTGCAATTGCATTTGCAAATAAAAAATTTTGATCAAAACTTTGAAGTAATTCTAACAGTGTATTTATTCCATGTTTCCTAAATCTTGGTAAATATGAAAAAGTTTTGAATTCTGTAATAATTCAAGTATTGCTTTATAGCAAAAACTACAAAATGTATTTGCTATAAAAATATTACTCTCATACCAACAGCTGCTTCCTAGTAATTAATCAATGTCAAAAGCATGCCTTAATTAATTGGAGTTTTTATACTGTAATATGTTTAATCTTTAAGGAAAAAAAATTTAGTACTTTTTAAAATATCATATATTAAATACTTTTGTAATTTAAAATATGTTGAAAATCATCGTTGTTTTGAAATTTACTTTTTAAGATTATTCATTTTTTAATGTGAAATTATAATTTTTGTAAAAGGGACTTAAATAAACAAATAAATAAATATAGTTTAAAGCATCAGCTGCTCCAGATGATATTTTATCTTCGTAACATGTCGCAGCGCATTCAGATAAAATGTTCTTCCAATACCATTTTTAAAATTAATTTAGCATTGCTTTTTAAATTCGCACGTTTCATTACAATATTTAATATACATTGCTGATTTTTTTTTTTTTTATACCAAGAACTTAACTTGATTTACAAAAATTTTAGACGATATATGTATGCTACAATTTTAGTAAAAACACGACTTTATTAAATTTACCACATGCTTTAAATGCTGCGGAATTATTGAATTAAGTTATAAATACATCTTTGTTTCTGGAAGGAAAAATAGGGCAAAGTTTATGAATAACGCTGCATCTCATTGTTCATCTTGAGATACATTAATGAAGAGCTTAGAACTACAGCTTAGACTTAACCACTACTCAGAGAGATTTAGTTCACGTTAAGTAATCTAGAATATAATAGAAACTTTTGCGGAATATTTTCTAAGAATCATGCCCAGTATTTTATTGTCAACGTGCTGTGAAAACTCGTATGCTCGAATTTCTTTAAGAAAACAGAACGATCATCATTATTTAAAAAAAAAAAAAAAAAAAACTTAATATAAGCAAAACCGTACATATAAGAATTCTTTTTTTCGACCGGTAAATTAACAGACCATATCTAATGTATAACATTGATGATACTCCAAAACTACTTAAGCTAATAATACGGAAATTGGCATGTATGTGAGTTTTTTAGCGAAGGTGCTAGACTGGAGAGCATTTTCTAAAATTCGTAACTTTTGGGGGATAGTGAGCCTAAACGTTGTTTTCACATATCCTGCGTGATCTCAAAGTAGAAAAGGGATATCCATAAAATTCTTTCTGTAAAACACAACACTCACAAATACCTAAGAATTGATTTCAGAACATTTCGAATAGAATCCTCCAAGGAGGCAGATCTGAAAAAAAGAAAGAGGATGGCCATTTTTCTTGAAAGAAAAAATATTATTATCTATAAATTCTCGCTTTAAAAGTTAACAAATGAGTCATATACTTAGGCACAGTTTGTCTGTAATTTAATACTTGTTGAAAATTTATTCATTTGAATTTTCCGGTATACCTTATATTATGAAATGAAGAATACTTTGAACCCTGACATCTATTTATTTTGTTTTAATGCACAAATTCAGTATTTTCCCAATCTTTCCAAACCTGACAGAAAGATACTTCCTAAAGTATCAGTTTATAGATATTAGACTTTTCTTTTTTGATTTTCAAAAATTTTCTTGACGAACTTCTTTTTAAACATGCTAACATGCTTGATTTTACACTTTGAAGTGTGAAAAGATTCACTGATTAGTGCAATTTGAAAACAGAGGAGGAAGAGAATAAAAAACATGCTGCTTAAAGTATTTTTTATCAATAAATTTTGGAATGATTTGAAACTTTACAAATAATCTTTTCTGTTATATTCAGAATGTTTGTAAGCATCATTAATTCCAGGCAATGAACGCAAATTCGCGAATATGTAAACATTTCTCTAATAATTTTCAAGTTCTCAGCAAGATTTTGCAAACTTTAGCTTATAATATTCAATTTTATACCAAATTTAACGACAACTACAAAAACTATTGTCAACATATTAAATAAATACAATGCTAAGTTTTAAAGGTAAAGTATACGATAAAATATTAAGTATTTAAAGAAAATAATTTTTACTGAGCGTGTGCAAAAAATATTAATACTTTTATAATTTCACAGCCAATTGTATAGCACTAATTATTAGAGAAAAAGGAGACATTGGGCATTTTTATCAAAATAACATTTTCATTTTAACATATTTTTAAAATATAAATTTGATGGTAAAAAATATAATGTGCGTTATATAGATAAGTTAAATTAGTAAGAAAAATGTTCCATCCCTCCCTTAAGTGAAGGGGAGATGGGACGTGTTTCTAAAAGCCAGGGGCGTAGCCAGAAAATTTTCATGGGGGGGTTACGACTACAACAACTCATATATATGTATAGGTGCGTGTGATAATGTAGTGAAGTATATACATTTTGTATGGCAAAAAATTCCTCATGGGGGGTTATGACCCCCCTGACCCCCCCCTCCCCCCTTGGCTACGCCCCTGTTAAAAGCTTAAATTTATGCAGAATTATCATAAATATTCGTGGAAAATGACAGTGTTAAATATATGTTCCCTGGGTTCATTGCCTATTATGACGTGTCTTTAGCTAACATTGACCAAGCCAAATGAAAAATATGCCTGTGCACGACTAGTTCCACCAATTGTCTTTGCTGGGTGCAGTTTTGAAGTATATAGTTTTTTTTATCAGTTATAGAACATGCAGTGTTTCGGAGAAGATAAAATTTCATTTTTCTCTTATCTTTTTTCCTCCCTAAATATTACATCCCTTCTTTTACACAACATATCAATATAATGAATTATTCCTAAAAATAAACTGCTGCTGGACCTCACTAAACTGCTAATTGAAAAAAGTTATGTTCTTAGGTCTAAAATATAAAGAAGAATTTTGTCAGTTGCAATAAACGAGACTGAAAACTTGCATCAAAAGTATAAGAAGTTATTTACTTTTGGTGTTGGAAAGCAACTTTTTTGTCAAAGAAATTTGTAACTGAAATGATTTATTGCAATATGGTATGGCTACTAAGACAAGTGGAAAAATCATTAAAAAAATGTTTACTTAAATAATAATTGATGTTTTCCCATTCCTCCCACTTTATCACCCCTCCCTACCCTTCTCTATATTAAAAAAATTGTATTTGATAAAAATTCTAAACGATATCGAAAACTTAGTGGAATACAGTTTTGTAATTCTGTGACAAAAATCTTGCCAAGAGATTTTATAAGAAGAATTTTTTTTCGTATTCATAAATAACTCCCATTTTCAGTGATGTAGATGAGGAACTCTGCCATCTCCCTGCCTTTTTAAAAATTTGGATTGATATGTCTTCTCCTTTTAACTTTCAAGAAGAACTCTTATTTGTGTGATAAAAATAAATATGATTTAACACATTAAAATTTTTATTTTGTGGTCCTGTGTCTGAATGAAAATCAATTCCGCCTTTTCGGACACCTATTTAGATCTTAAGAGTTGCAGTGCCTTGATAGGCACTAAATACTCTAAACCTAACTCAATAATGCATGTATCATTCAAAGAACTTATAGAGCAAGAGCCAGCGACCGCCAGACCTTCGTCATAGTATAAAAGCTGAAACATTCTCAGCGCATACCCCCCAACAAAGTTAGTAACAATCGGCCACTATAAAGTTTGGATGATCGTGGCTTTGTCAGGTAACAGGTGGCAAAGGTGTATAAAATTGCCGAAAATTTCGTCATTTCATAAAGCTTAATTTTTTTATATGTTCTTCTTCGCAGTACTAGAAATCACTTTATACCTTGCCAGACACTTTTCCATCGTGGCAAACCCGCGCCAGACAATCTCAAAGTCTTGAAAAACGTAGTTCTATGACGAGCACGCTGCAAGAAAGTTCGCGCATAAGAAAGTTCAGAAGTAGCAGTATAAAATGTGTTTGGCACTTTGTGACAGCTTGACGTACTTCGTCACGGAAGTTTACGAACACAACAGTTTTCCATGACTTTGAGATTGTCTGGCGGGGGTTTGCCACGATGGAAAAGTTTCTGGCAAGGGATAAAGTGATTTCTAGTACTGCGAAGAAGAACATATAAAAAAATTAAGCTTTATGAAATGACGAAAATTTTCTGCAATTTTATACACCTTTGCCACCTATTACCTGACAAAGCCACGATCATCTAAACTTTATAGTGGCCGATTGTTCCTACCTCTGTTGGGGGGTATGCTCAGAGAAAGTTTCAGCTTTTATACTGGCTCTTAGACTATTATTTCTTAGGGGCTGAAAAAAAGGGGGGGGATATCTAGGGGTCAAGCACAAATAAATGACTATGTTCTATAACACATTGCTATATTTCAACATATTCCATTGCACATTCAGTACTTTAATTTCAAATGTACGTTATTCATGTTTCAATAAAGATGGTTTATCGGCACATGTCACGAGCAAAAACACTGACATTTAAAAAGTTTTGAAGAAACGTTTGATACTGCTAAATATACATGTTGTTAGTTTTGAAAACTTCACTTAAACATTGCAAATACTTCATTGCAGATTAATTGTTCACTGAAAACATTGCACATTCATAACAAGAACACACAAATGAAAAAAAAATATAAAAAAGTTGAAAACAATAAAATTAGTTGAAAAACTTGTAAAGTAAGATTCATGAAAATGTACTTATTACAACATTAATTTTGGGTGGTACAAAAGGTACACCCTTCTTCAGTTGTTGAGTTCTAAACTTTCTGTTAGTATGAATGGTGGAACATTTTTTTTCTAACTAAAGAAGGGTGGACCTTTTGAACCAAGCAGATTATTTTGATAAGTACACTTTTTATATGTGTCAATTTAGAAAACCCCTTTTCACTTCATATTCTTGTAAACATTGAAATAGTAATTATAGATTTTAGTGTAAATACCGCATGAAAAAAATCGCAAAGCAGAGAAACATTTTAATAATTTACAGTGCATGAAACAAAATGTTTAAAGTTCCATTAAAGAATGTTTGATAGCAAAAATTTGCTACATTTAAATTTCTTTAAAAATCTTTAAAATTTTATACTCGATAAAATTCCAACTCATAATGATTTCTCCCAATTATTTGCTTTCAAATGCGCTGCTAAGAGAAAAACAAATACTAATGGAAATGTCATTACGCTCATTTTCTGCGTTCTGAAACCGCTTCAATTTCTAAACCGTTATCGTTACTGAAACGATAAAAATAAGATTCGGTTCAGAATATTTTATTCTTAGCATTCTAATTTAAAATGGAACACGACTCTAAATATTAAAGGACCTGCCTTTTCCATGTGAGTATTTTGAGTAAAATCATAATTTTCTTTTTAAAACATAGAATGCCATGAAAAAATAAATTTTTAATGAGGGTTTTTATTTGCAAAAATCATCTTAAATAAATCAGACTGGATTGTTTGAGGAGCCAGCAAGTAAATTGCAGAATATTAAGTATACCAAATTAGTTAGTAAAACATATTCAATTGGCGCAGCAAAATGTTTTGGCTTGTCTGTTAGATTTTAATTTGTTTTGTTTCATTTTAATTGCAGTATTCCATTTTGAGAAAGTTTACGTTGTATCCTAAATTATCAGTTTTAATTAGGGCTTTTTAATCCCAATCGATGGATATTTGCGTAAAAAAGCATGAGTATAGTTGCAAAATTGAAAGATTGAAAAAAAAAAAGAACTATATATTGGCGACTGAAATTAATGAAACTTATATTAGATTTACAGCTAAGCTCCAGCCGTTTTTATTTATATTTTTAAGTTTATAATCATTAATCAATAATGTACTTTTTCTTGTTTGCAATTTCTTCAGAACGTGCAACAAGATTTTCAGCACCTCGTTGGTAGAGATCATTCGGTTTCAACTCAAAAAATTGGGACGGCTAGAACGATATGTCTGAGGTCAAAATTTCCAAAATATTTTTTGAGTTGAAATTGGGATATTTCTACCAAAAAGGTACTGAAAATCTTGTTGAACGTTGAGAAGAAATGAATTTGGCATATACCAATCACGAGCAATTATTTCAGCTGTATGGCATACATAGTACTAATGCCACGAACAGATTTTGCGGCCTTAGAGACTTAAAAGAAAGAAAAAAAGTGTTAAAAATGTTCAATTTTTGCAATTTTATATTCACTTTTAATGATCTGAAAATTAACATAAATTAACTCGAGTATATGTACACTGGGGTAGAACGAAACATCCCATTTCGAATGATTTAAAGCGTTATGACAAACATATTTAATGACATGAGGAGTATTAACATTATAAATTTAGAAAAAAAAGGTGGGAACTTAGGTGCTAATCCAGTATACTATACAGTGGGAAAATAAATGAATAAAAAAAGGGTAACAATATATATATCAGGGTGGACCAAGTTCAGCTTGCGAGTCATGTAATTCTCGTAGGCTCCCCCTATGCAAATAAAATATGTGTACAAAATATGGTAAACTAAAACACCTCAATTTCCAGAAGTAGTTAGTTCGATCAATTTCTTATAAGTAAAAAAATAAAATTGAAAAAGGGTGCTGATTCAATTAAACAAATTTTTAAAAATGTTTAAAAGTTGATTTGCTTGAGGATGTTTCACGAGCGTTATCTATCTCGGATGATACTTGCCGAAAGTTGCTTAATGACTTACTATTGAACAGTTCTCACTATCTCAATTAAAGGCTGATCAGTCAAAATAGACCATGATTATTTTTGATAAACTTAACTACCGAGTGCAAAGACTCACAACAGTAGGAAGTACCGAAAACCGAAATCAGTCACCTGTGCTCCATCTATAATTTTAGGATATTTTGTTCTGAAAGCAATTTTCAAAACTAGATAAAACAATCATTTTGCTTTACCTGTTTCCACCTCTAGTTATTTTTTTAAACAACATTGAACTCGGAATCACATATAAAAATAGTTTAATGTTATTTTTGTCCAAACCATATACACTTTTTTCGTGATAATTTTTATAAAAGCAAATAAAATAAAAACATATTGAGTCCCCCCCCCCCTTCAAAATCATAGTTTATCTTTTTTTTAAAAAATCAATTCCTGGGGCTCAAGAATATCTAAAATCCATCATTTGTGACTCTTAAACCAACCAAGTTTGTTCACCCCTGATACATATGCAGGCTGTCCAAAAAAAGGTGATAATGTTCTTTAATTCTTTATATATTAGAGATAAGTGGGCAGTGTAAATTGAAAAAAATGTTCAAAATAAGGTCGTAAATAATACTCCGTTAAGAAAAAAATCCTCTAGTTCATTTACAAAAAAATACACTATTTAAATTTGCATACGACTCCCGTGCAAAAACATCCCCAATTAGTAAAATGCGCCTCATGCACTCATGAGGTGACGTACCAAAGAGGCTTTCATCATACAACGACGCAGAGATATATCTTTAACGAAAGATGATCGGGGACTATACATGATTTGAATGTGAACTTTTATTGCTGCAGTGGAACAAAAATTTCGTTCATAATTTCTGTATTTTAACTCTGAAATGTTATCATTAGACGTGATTTTTCCCCTTCGACAGCCATGGAACAGTAGTTTAAGTCAGCGTTATATATATTTTCATATCTCCGACACTTTTTAAGATATAATTGTCAAATTTTGTCCGTCGCTTCAAGTGTGTATGGGACAATGCAATTAAAAAGTTTTGAGAAGGAAGATTTTATATACTATTATCTTACAATTACAATTAATTTAAAAACAATTACAATTAAAATTAATTTCTTAAAAGAAACATGTTTCAAATAGAAACAGATTTAAAATGAGCTTATCTTAATTTCAGCATTAAGCCAACTACTGAGAATTTTTTTTAGCACTGAGTTTAAATCTTAATTTCTGATACCTAGTGCCCCCTGGGAGTTAAAAAGAAATTGCATGAAATTGAAGAAAAAGTGTCTAAATTGGTATATTAGATAAAACCAATTGATAACAGTCTATAATAAACTATCTGGAAAAGTGTCAAGTCAATGACTGGCACATCTGCCTTAGTGAAAGTAGTAAATGAGACACAAAATAATCAATGAATGAGACAGCTCTATTTATAGCTCATTCACTTCAAATAGTGGCACAAAACGCATTAGTGCAGTTTTATTACTTTTTAAAAACTTAAAAATTTTGGAGGACAAATTTGTTCTAGTGAAAAGAAGTATTTTTGTCATTAAATTAGGTATTTTTAAATATGTTAACCAACTATTTTGCTCGTTCCCCTAAGAATATCGTAGCAAATTAAAGTAATTTTGCTGTATGTAAAAATAAGATTGGAATAAACATTAAAAGTATTTTTTTTTAGTATTTATGTACCCTTCTTAACACAGTTTGGTATTAATAGGACGATTTATAAAACTTCGTATTTTTACTTTTTCATATTTATTAGACTCGTTTGAATATGCATTTGTGTATATTTCCAGAAAAGTAAAACATAGTTATTTATTTTCATGCAAGTCCCATTAAAGTAATTACAGTAGATTTTTTTTTTAATTCCAGAAAGCAAACTGTCCCATTCAAGCCAATATATATGAGAATTTTAGATGTACACACATTAAATGCTTTATACTCATATAGTAATACGCTTTTCTTCTTTGAATTATTTTATTTGAAAAAAATTAAAAATATAAACAATAGAAGTGTCTAGAAATTTAAATATTAATAGAGAAACCAATAATTTTACCATTAGAGTGTTGTAAGACAGGAAAACATTTCTTCTTAAAATAGAAATAAAGTTTATTTTAAGGAAAGTTTTATGATAAAAATTACATTTCATCATATATTTTTTCATCATGCTTTACAGATTTTTGCTAATAGGATTATTATTACACTTTGCAAATTTATTTCATTTAAGTAAAAATACAGGAAATTTTAAATATCGCTTCGATTTTTTATAGTTATCCTTTCAGATCACTTTAGTTTGAGAAATACAAAAAACATCAGTAAAATTATGGTATGATTTTCAGCTACCAGTTTCTAAGATAGGCAAATTTTTGAAAATGAAAGTTTTATTAAAATTATTTAATGGTTGAATGCATTAACAACCAAACAGGTTTGTTGATTTAAATGTCGAGATGTAGGTGTTTCGACGATGTTTGAGACGATTTTTTACGGCAATAAGTAACTTAATGGAAGTGATAGCATTACGCTTTTAGTGAAAAATGCATTTTTTAAATTTAGTAAGTAAGAAAATCCGATTTCATTTCCAAAATTTATCGTACACTTCAATAAATACTTCTAATTACCTTAATTACCTAGGGAAATTTATAGTTATTAGGGATTATTTTTCGTTATCTGCATAAGATTAATGTGTCAGTATATACGCATCTTGTTTTCATATTGCAATTCATATTACACGGATGAAACTGAATCAGAAAGTCTTTCTGAAGATTACCTGCAAGATTGCTTCGTAAGATTACTTGTGGCTTCTTACTATAGTATTCAGAATAACAACAATGACAAAAAAAGATGAACCGTAATAATACCTTTTTTATGTTTGAAAAGAAAAAAAATCTTTGTATGGTGAAGAGTGTAATTATGGTGATAAAAATATACATACAAAATGTATAGGAGTTTGTTCAGATCCAATCCTCATAAAATACTCATGAAAAGCAATATAAAATCGTTTTCTTTAGGAAAATATAACAAATTAGTTGCTTTTGGTAAAATTGAACCTTTTTACACGATCACATTAACACAGCTGTAAAATATTTTAGTGCATTTTAGAAAATAATACAAAGATAAAACAAAAGCTCACTGAAAAAATGAAATTTAAAATACTTAAATTATGCATTATGGAGTCCATTGGAAAGAGGTTCAGAGCAAAATCCTACAGATAACAATAGCTCTTTCCAGCCATTGACAGGAGCCACTTTGTTTTCAATACGTTTCTGAGTTGTATACATGCCTTTTTTTTGGCCTCTGTGAATTCTTTGCAGTGATGTATCAACCAAGTGCAAGACAACTCTCATAGCAGTACTACATTTATCAGGGGTTTCAATAAATCAGACAAATCTTGTACAATTAAATCTACTTGGTTACCTAAGTAAACACCAATTTTGATTACACAAAACTTGCCCAATTATCAGGATGTGAAAAATGTTGAGTGGTTTGTATTGTCTACATAGCTTCAGCTAATTCCAAACTAACTTTTCTTCCCTATAAAAGGGCTGAATAAAAGGTTCATAGGAGGATTTTGACAGCTGCATCTGAAACAGGCCATGAAGAAACAAATACACATTTCCAGCTTCACTTTCAATTTCATTTAGAGTACCATTACTTTGAGAAGCTGGTATATCAACACCTAAGGCTTCTCTCACATGAAAAATGTATTGCTCTAATAATAAGCTAGCAGACCCCTGATAAATGTAGTGCTGCTATGAGGGGTTGTCTTAACATGGTTGAGATATCACTGCAAAGAATTCACCGAGGCCATAAAAATGTCATGTATACAGCTCATAAAAGTATTGAAAACAAAATGGGCGTTATCAATGACTGGAAAGAGCTATTGATATCTGTAGGATTTCGCTTTGAGCCTGCTTCCAATGTACTGCCAGCATCAGTGTTCTTCCCACAGAATTTTTCAGTATGACCTTTCTTTTTGAAATATTTACAATAAAAATCCTTGTGATTTGACACAAATGCAGTATTTCCATGTGTGGGATTAGAGAGCATCTTTCCTTTCCTTGAATAATGTTGAAGAGTTTCCGCATCTATGAGTCTCTGCGTAACAAAATACAGTGTTATGTTCGTATGTGTCTGATTTTCTAAAGCAGTTTTAACACTTTCAAATTCTTGAGGCAATGACATCAAAATATAAAAATTCGTCTCCGTTTCACTAACATCTGCACCAGAAACTTTTAAGTCAGAAATTATTTTATTTATCGCATCAATATGATTTCTCATAGATATATCACGACTTTTCTTAATTCTCGCAAGCCTCTTTCTAATCAAATTTGATTCAATGCACGATTTTATCATAAGTTCTTTCTAGGTTCTTTCAAACTTTACATGCAGTAGTTTGATCTTGAAGCGATATTAGAACATCATCACTCAACCGGGATAGCAATAAAGCATAAGCCTTTCTAACTTTCACAACATCAGCAGCATTATCTCTACTCGGCTCTTCTAAAAAACTTTCCAATAATTTGGCTGAGAAGACTGCAACTGCACGACGCTTAAGTACGGAAAAATGCTTACTGTCGCCTTCAAACAGAAATGAATATAAATTACAAAAATAGGAAGAATCAGAATAGAGATCTCTTAAGTTAATCACTATATATATAAATATATATATTAGGTACAGTGACGTAGCCAGAAATTTTTCATGGGGGGGGGGTTACGACTCTGCAAGTCACATATATGTATATGTTTGTGTGATAAGGGGAAAAATATACATTTTGTATGGCAAAAAATTTCATACAAAATCATTACATAAGGGTTTTGACTGTCCTTGGTTACGCCCCTGATTAGGTATATATGATTCTAAAATTGGTGAAACCTGATACATGTATAGATTCTGTTATTCAAGAGACTTTTGTTATTTGAAGCATATAAAATTCTACCACATCACTTCAAAGCCACTGTTAAAGATGACGAAGCTTCTCGATAGTGGAAACTATTGGGAGTATAATTTATGTTTGTTAACGGAGAGTGTTCTCTATCGAGGAGTGCGATAATTAATAAAGAAATATATATTTAAAGCTTGTATGATGCATACATTTGAAAATATGATTAGTGAATATTTTGACATACTTTAAATTGATGAAATAAATGCACGTACCTTCCTAATGAAACTGCTACGGCTTAAAAAAAGTGAGCAGAATTGAAAAAAAAAATCTACTAAATAATTTATTTTATTTGAAAAAATTAATCACAGGTGTTGGTTTGTTGGTTTTGCATATTTAAAATTATTAGATATATTTATTTTTTTAAGGGAACTTTCAGTTTAATTATTGAATTTAGTCTTTGCCCATAGTTGCTATTCATAAAAAAAAAAAAAAACCTTTTGTAATGCTGTCGAATAGCTGTGGGTGTCTGTTACTTTTCACTGTATGTTCTTCCTGGATTTCTTCTTGCCCTCAGTATGCTCTTCCTCTTCAAATTCCTATCTTGGATTAAGGGGGACAAAACTCGTACTTTCCACATTAATATTTTCTGTACACAAATTTTCATCAGTTCTCAAATATAGCTCTGAATCAGCAGAAGAGTCAAAACTTTAACCAGATCTGATATTTCGGATTCGTTTTCATTGTTTTCCTCATTTAAAAGGTTCATCGATTCGTTTCTACCAAAACCAGCTATCTTAAAGTACTTTTTACCAGAGGAAGTAGTAATGCTTTTAATACCCCCTGCTCTCCACACTGTAACATCAGAAACAGAAACCGATTTTGCCAAATCTTCTGTTTTTCTGCACTAGAGCATTTTTGATGCTTCTTAACGAATTCTTTGGTGAGAGTATTAGTAACTGTGCGAAAATATTTTCATTTTTAAAACAATGTTAGGTAAATCCAGAATTTTAAGACTGAAACATTAAAAGCCTGCCCACCAAAGAGGAGTGAAATACATTGTATGCCTATCTCAAGCGACGGGAGGGGAGGATTTAAAATGTCCGTTCACGGGGAGTGTTCGTTTAGGGAGGTTTTATTGTATTCGATTTTATTAATGTCGAAGGCCTTATATCTAATTTGGATAAACGTTTTCATGATATCTGTTTATTTATTTATTTTATATCATACGTTATAGAAAATGATTTAAGAGAAAACGGTTAGATTTGTATGGTTTGACATTTTAATTTTTACAAAAGAGGCAAAAATATTTACACCTTCAGCTTAGAGCAGAATCTGAAAGACTAGTGCACTATCTTCCAGCATGGTAAAATTAAAATAATCTACTAAAAATAATAGTTTAAATTAATAGTTTTCTGTTAGTGTAATTCGCATTTTACGTTCATAAAGATTTATTTATTGAAAATAGGATAAAAATGACATTTTAATTTATTTTCACAAAACGGTTTAAAAACGTCATTTAAACAGAATAGCTGAATTAAAGGAAAAGTTACTATAGCAAACACAGAAGATCAGTAAGTGAGTAAAATGTTACTGAAAATTCACTTGTTCATAGGGGCTCATAGTATTGGTACAGGCATAGGCGTAATCTGCGGGGGGCGAGGGGGGGCAATTGGCCCTGCAGTTGTAAAAATTGCCCCCCTAGTCTAAAAAGTCAGGGGGCAAAGTTATGATTTTGAACCCAAATCATGCATTTATAACCCAAATATACTATCAGATTAAAAAAAAAAAATTCCTCTGCAAAAATCAACAAAAGAATAGAATCACAGAAGCTTTTCAACCCAACAGGAACGATGGCAGATTCTACCAAATGGCCAAGCTAGATAATTTCTCAGGAGAGCAAAAATTAGGGGCAGCGATTTTAAACTTGTCTGAAATCAATTGTTCAGCGTTAGAAAAAAAGACCTGTTGCTGTAAATAGTGAGCAAAAAGAGGTCATTTTCACAGGCAATGCCGCAATTAGAGTTTATGTCATCCGGGGCAAACCATAATTAGTGTCGTGTGCATAGGCGCCCATAGTAATTTTCATAGGGGGGGGGGCAAACTTAAAAAAAGTTTCTAGAGGGGGGCAAATTTCAAACTTTTAACAACTTTAGTTCTGTTTTTGCCATTTGTTAACATAATGAGACATTAACTTAAAACTTTAGGGGGTGGCAAGTTCCCTACCTTGCCCCCCCCTTATGGGTGCCCCCTCGCATGGAGCCGCGCCCCATCCCAAGAAGCTATAACTGATTTTGGCGTTCCATTTAGAATGTCTCCCGGTGCTTGTCCCGTGTCCGCTTGCCCCCCTTTATTTGCCGCCCTGTCACAGATTGGGGCCAGTTTCTCATTTATATTTTAATGAACCTAATTTTGGTGTTTGAAGGTCAGTAGCAGAGAGACAACACACTTTTATGATTGGGCACAACTTACTTGACTTGACAGACGACTAATTGCGAATTCAAATGCGACGCAGTAGAGAATAAGAAACGGTCTGCGATTTTATGATTTATATCTGCTGCCAGGGGCACCTAGGGACACGTGCCCCAGACTTTGTAGGGGGCTCCAAAATAAGTTATGGTTCCATGGGAGGGGGCCGTTCTAGTTGGTTCGTCGTGAGAGATAAACTCTAGTTGCAGTACTATCTAAGTCAGTATTTCGATACCTTTAACCCTTTTAGAATTTCATGCATTAGAAAAATATAGCAACAAATCACCTCATTACTTCCTACTAACAGCGTTGCTCCCAGCAATAGGGAGAAGCAATGTTCGACACAGAGGGGAACCTTCACTGCTATTGTTTATAACGATCTGCTGATGTGCATACATGGGCGCCCATAGTAATTTTCCAAGGGGGGGGGGCAAATTTCAAAAATTTTTTCTAGAGGGTGGCAAATTTCAAACTTTTAACGAATTTAGTTCTGTTTTTGCCATTGCTAACATCATGAGACATAAACCTAAAACTTTAGGGCGGGGGGCAAGTTCCATACCTTGCCCCCCCCCCCTTATGGGCGCCCATGTGTGCATATAATTCTATTTTCTAGCATTTCAAAAAAATCGTTTATAAGTCTAGCTAAGATAATATCTCAGAATATTAGTTTTCTTTAGAGTATATGTACATTCACCTAATTTATATACCTCCCCACTTTTTTTTTTCGTGAATACGTCTTCAACTCAATAACATACATAATTTATCAGGGGTCAATCCAGGAATATTTTCCAGAAAACTGCCAATCCAGAAAACTGCCTATTTTTGTGAATTTTAATGCTTAATTTTGTGAATTTCAGAACTTTTTGTTAATTTTCAAACCAAATTATTATTAAATATCTTTTTCCACATTATTTTTCTAAAAATATTTACAATATCAACATCCCCCCCCTCCCAAAAATAAATAAATAAAAAATAAAATAAAATAAATAAAAATAACGTACTGGACTCTGTTAAAAATTTAAAATTTTCTGTCCAAGTCAAGGAAAAACATGAACATTGAGCTTAGAATGCTGTAAATTTAGCAGGTCGCTAACATTAAAGAAAGTACCGCGGAAACAGAGGTTACAGAAAATAGAAAATGTGCAGTGTAATGAGTTTCATTGTAATGTATTTCAAACCCCGCAAGAAAAGCGGCTTTTTAACAAGGCATAAAATGATCGTTTTTCTGGACCTACAAACAAAACATAAGAACATGTCATCACTAAATGACCATTAAGATTCTGTGAAAAATTGGAGTGATTTAAATGTCGAACGCGGCCATTTTATCTCCCGTTAACGCAAAAATCCTGTCACATCTGTGTTCACTTAAATAGAATAGGACCAGTTTTTCCCGCAAGCATATTGACTCGATGTTAGGACACAGGAGATGTACAAGAGGGTTGAATGAGCTGCAAAGAATGGATTACAAAGAGCTAATCTAAATAAATGATGCCTGTGTGTCAAGTTTGGTTAAGTTAAATGAATTTTACCAGCCGAATATCTGTATCCTGCAGTGAAATATTAACTTGCTTTGTGCATGAGTACAGGTAAGTAGTTTTCGTAATTTTCTTGTCAAATCGGTAAATTTTAAAGAAAGATAAACTATTAGTCTGGAGAAAAGACTCCAATGTACTGATGAACATCATCTGGGTTTGTTTCTCAGGAATTCCTTAAATAGAAGACGTCCATTATAGTTGCGCTTTGAGGGGGAAAATGTAGTTTTGTTTAAATTAAAAATGATGCCTCTCCTTACTTATTGGAAAGAGCGTTTGAAAATCAAAGTCGGCCGCTTCAGTTTTTGACCGTCAAATGTTTCTTGACAGTCAAGCCCTGCTCATGTCCAGTGGCTGTGGAGTTTTTTTTTTTTTTATAGTGTACACATATTGCAATTTCTAATCCTTCCAATGAACTTTGTTAAGCAAAATTATTTGACTCTTGACGTAAAGTTTGCGTCATGAGTACTAACCTGGCATCATTGCAGTATAATGACTCAAAAACTACGTCAGTGTCATTCACTATCAAAAAAGTGAAAAGCTTAATGGTTTGCAGAGAACTCCTGGCTTTCAAAATGTCTTATTTCTACATCATACTGTTTTTTAGGTTCAAGCTGTAGCATTAAATACCTAAGACACTACATAAAATGGACAACCGTTTATTTGTTTCCGAACATGTACTATGTAAGGAAATATTGTAATCATGAAAAAATTTGACTTCGAGATTTTGGCGTATTTACACGTTTTGAGGTCTTCTGAATTCATTTATGGTATTTTCAAGAGATGTTTTTAAAATAGCTGTGTACCCGCTCTTCATACGGAAGAAGCGAATATTTTACTGTAATCATATCTGCATGTGACGAAACAGAATTTTATTTTAAAAAAAGTTCAAGAAATCGCCTCTGTTGAAATTACGGCGGGATATATTAACGTGAGTTAGAATTACTTTTCGTTTAGTTGGTTGTAAGACAACCGTTGAAAAAGGTTAAACACTTTTAATTTCATGAAATATTTATTAACGTGGTATATTGTGATTTATTCATATTATCCTTACAAATCTAATAATACTACCTATTACGTACATGATACTATCCATCTTTGCTTCTCCCTCTTCAAAACTCGCTTAAAAGAAGCAGCTTAGATTATTTGGCACCGATGGGATCTTTTGATTCGATGGCGATTCTTTGCAATTTACGCATTAACATAAATAATAATCATTTCACATAATCGTTGCCATTAAGGAAACTCTCCATATTTAATTTATGCAGAGCTTTATAAGATTGGCGTATTTAGCACCCAAAAAAATTTCATCTCACCGTGGGGAGAAACTATCCAAGGGGTGCCATTTTAAATATTCATGTATCCAATATAGCGATATCTTATATATCCTCCATGGTCCTGTCTCCTGAAAAACATCAAACTGTGTAATCTCGAGGAACTATTTATTCCCGCTTTAATTGTGACAGGGCGTTAGAATTGCAGAGCTTAAGCATTTTTTTTTAAATTTATGATGTCACTGTTTAACTGCCGTAAAGGATACCCTGGTTGGCCGAGGGAGTTAATTTCGATATTTTGCATAGTAGTTTTCAAACGGTATCATTAAATTTTTGCTTTATGTAGGACCACTATGGAGGAACGTAATTCAACGTTAAAATAAAGCTATACTCGTAGCATGCATGATATGTTAGGCAACGCCCGCCCCATAATTAAATGCCAAAAATAAAAAAAAGTAAATAGAAAATTTTAATATATCGCGCTTTAAAACAAACTTTGTAATTTTTAAAATGAACATTTTCAGCTGTGTGAAGACATTTCAATTTTTAAATAAGCACCGGATTAAAATACCACTTCTAATAATAATAATCGTGAATTTCTTAGTTTATTTCTACCGTAAATTTTAATCAAAATATCGTCTCCCTGTGTTGAAAAAAGAGCTGGAATAAATGAGAAAATTGTGGCGTAATTTTTACGTATCTTAAAGCAACTGACGTCATCGATCCTCACTTGCGAATTGAAAATACGCACGGCGCCCTATTAAAAATTTCTATGGATAGGTTGAAAAACCTTTTTCTAATCCTTTTTGTGGCAACAACCCAACATAAACGTGCCATGATTGCAATGCAATGGCGTAAGCTGTCCGCGTTGATGCTATTAAATTCTAAATATTAGGGACTGCACTGCAAAAATAGATCACGCACATAAAAAATGATTTCCTCCTAAGCGGAAAATTTCGCCAATAGCTACCGATTGCCAAAATTTCCCCGTACAGTCGTGCAGATAACCATGCGAGGGCCCGAAGATCTGGGGCCAGAAGGCAGCGCCAAATAAACCGCTTGGAAGCCAAGTTAATTCCGCGTCAATATGGCTTTTGTGGTCCATGCCAAATATGTCAACCCGGTGAACGGAGAAAAGACGCCAAATTCAGGGCAAGCCAGCTCATGCATGGCTTAGATAGGGGTAAAATCGTATAACTATCGGATTTTTAAATGCTTTTTTTAGTGGATAGTATTAAAATAGAGTAAAATGCGTGCATTTTTTTTAATGAAGGTAAATTATTGAAAGAACTGTCTGACATAATAGGAAGATACTTTGGTTTAGGCGGTGGTTAGTCGGTGGGGCCAGGCCCCTCTGGCCTTAATGACGAGCCGCCACTATATATATATATATATATAAACATTATATATATGTGTGTGTGTGTACGGGCACGCATATATGGACTTTCATTTAGAATGACATTTGCCCCCCCAGTTTCGAAGCCCAAGTTACGCCCATGGGTACAGGTATCCATATTTTACTCAGAAAAGCCACGTTTTGATGGTTTAGATGTACCAATGTGTAGCACAGTGGTTAAAGCCACTAACTTTGGGAGGTGGCTCAAGTGAAGGAACATGGTTCTGTCCTCTCGCGGGGCCGTCGGTCTAGCGGTCTGGAGTTTTGGGCGGTTTTCTCCAGATGTAACGTGAATACGCTCTAGATACCCAGAAAAGTCCTCCCCCAAGGCATTCCCCCCTCTCTCTTGTGTTTGTCCTTTCTTTGACGTGGATTTATAAGCGGTTACCCGTGAACAAGCACAGAAATCCGAATACATGTTACAACACAACAACAACAGTGGTTTAGACGTTAAAATCGTTCTTTTGATTTAAACGGCATGTTGTGAAACTCCCAATTGTTTTGAGAGTTGCACTTCAGCTTGGAACGAATATGCTTAAAAAAATTGCTAGTGGAACGATTTACTATATGAAATAAGGCTACATGTTACACAGATATTAATCAGATTATTTGATTTAAATTTATTAATTGTTTGTTAATGTGAAAAATCCATAGAATATTTTCTCAAAGGAAGCAACTACTTTAAACATAAGTCCTGATGTTATAGGAAAGGACATTGGAGTTCAGCTTCAAAATATTTTGAAAGTTACGAGATATCTCTAGTTTATACTGTTTAGCATGTAATTTTTAAATAGTCTGTTTAGAAGTTTCATTTCAATTTCAGGAGTTTTGATCTTTATCAGTTAACCCTTTCAGACCCTGCGCCTACAACTGAGGACAAAAATTACCTATACTGTCGTACAGGATTGATGTCCCAATTTGTGCACAAAGAAAAACCAGTTTTCCTAAAAAATTAAATAACTAAAATTTTTTATTTACTTTTTAGTTACAAATTTAATCTGTATTATCAAAAGTAAAATAATATTCAAAGAGAAATTATTTAATCAGTTCTGAAAGGGCCAAAGGTCACTTGAAATAAACCAGTAAGCAACGACAATAAATGCACGAAAGAATACGTTTAGTTAATATATGATTAACAGTAAATTTTACATTCGTAACCCCCTTTCCATTCATACACACAAAGTCTCCTGTAATGGTAAAGCCTCATAATGTTGTATCCAGAGGTGTTGATAAGGCCTTGGGCTGTAATTTATAGCAGTGTGCATGCATTGTTAATATTTTCTATATTCATTTTTTATATTCTATCTATATTTATTGGATATTAATACGCATTATGCTGGTTTTATTTAGTTAATTTGAAGCTATTAATGCTTGATTTTAGATATTAACACGTATTATGCTGGTTTTATTTAGTTAATCTGAAGCTATTAATGCTTGTTTTTAGATATTAACACATATTATGCTGGTTTTATTTAGTTAATCTGAAGCTATTAATGCTTGTTTTTAGATATTTTATCGAAAACGAAAGAATCAAAATGCAACTCAAATCCATTTCATCGAACAACGAACGATCACGGGACTACGAGCTTTCTTCGTTGTCTTCGAATGTATTCAACGAATCCGACCACGACGTCACTGAATGGTGCGATTTCTCGGGCAATGCCGTCTTGTCATTGTCAAACCCACTCAACGAGAATTTCTCATTTAGTGACGATAACACTGCTGATGGGGAAAGTTCACTCCCCAGTGATTTGGCTGCTATACCTTTTGGAAGCTTGTTGCCTTCATCGATAGAGCTTGATTTGAGCAGCTCATCTTCTTCCCTTTTCTTTGAGGACAGCAGCGATGTTGATGTTGTCGAAGATGACGACAGCATTAGCATGATTCTACCAAGTGTACGAGACGAAGAAAGTAGGACTGATGAAGACTCGGTAATGAGCATATATACCGATAATCCATACGGGGATAAGAATAGAAATGGGCCATTTAGTGTCAACGAGGAATTTAACAATAACAAAGAAAAAATGCCAGAAATATACGAAATCCCATTAAATATGACCTGCATTAAAAAGGAAATTTGTGATATACCTGTCAGTGAAAACATTAGCAATATCTATAGCAGTAGCAAAGTAAACATTATTTTACGTAATCAGTTACTCAGTCGTAATCGTCAGATTGAGGATTACAAGCTTTCAGAGTTAAAAACAGAGAACATTTCTGAACTTTTCAAGCAGGAAAATTCGGTTGATTGTAGAAAGATAAAAGAGTCCACCCACTACAACCAAAACCTTGAATTTCAGAACGATAGCGTTGCGTCTATGCTCTACCTAAATGTCATCGACAACAATTCAAAGATTCGAGACTTTCAAAACGAAGAAGATACCTCAATGGACTACAGAGAAGTTAGTAGATTAAAGCACGGTAATGTAAATAATGAGGAAACGATTAGCCATGAATTACCTTCTCTAACTTCTATTAAAAAAGAGAAAACATTTGAATCCTGTGCAATGGCATCAAGCAATACAAGTTTTCCAAACAGACATCCACTATTAATAAAGCCAATATCTAGTCTTTCCTTGGCGAAAACCAATCGCACTTCAATTGAAAGTTTAAAATCTAAAAAGAATTCCGCTGCCACACTTGTGTGTCTTTGGGTAGACTGTGAAACAGCATTCTCAAACCAGAGTTCTTTGGTTCGACACATTGAAAAGTTCCATGTAGACCAAAGGAAAAGGGAAGACTTTAGCTGTCTCTGGATTGGATGCCCAAGGAAGCTCAGACCTTTCAACGCTCGATACAAGCTCCTAATCCACATGAGGGTTCATTCCGGAGAGAAACCTAATAAATGCATGGTAAGTCATTTTACATTTTCTACATCAATTTATCTGAACAAACAAGAAGTTTAAACAAGTAAGTGAATTTCTAAACCATTTTTTAAATATTTTTTATAAACCATATTTAAAATATTTAAAAGTATACAGAAATCCTGTGTTATTTTATTCATTCAGTGCGTCTAGACACGTCATTGACTTTTAATAGTTTTACGATAGCACACTGACGTCCAAGGAATGCCAGTGAAACAAGTAGATGAGGTGGAAATAACACGCTCTAAAGATCAGTTTGATGATGAGTTAATCAGTTTGATATAGTAAAACTATTAAACGTCAATAAGTATACAGTATATTCATTAATTTTAGGATAAAATTAATGATTATCAATAATTTTAGGTGAGCTATTTTGTGCGCGGAGGTGCACAACCGGCTGTGTCAAAAATTTGTTCTTTAGCTCTGTGTGCACGCACTGAGTGATTCGATCGACCACCATCTTGCTGGTAGCTAAATCGTGCGATGGCAACGGCTGCACTTTTTCGATTGGGAAATATTTGTGCGTCAAAAGATTAAAGGCCAGGACTTCAAGATTATTCCGCTAACCCTTAAAGGGGGACTGCGTTCATCCCTTAACCCATGGCTCCCATTTCTATCTTCTGTGAGATAATAAAATACTTTCAGTATGTTGCTCACTTGATTCGACTAGGATTTATAAACGTAGAGCCGATAAATAAATTACTCAAATCAAATCAAAGCTTAGGCAGTTAAATCTTACTCAGTAAGATGTTTCCTATGAGAGGAAAGGAAATTTTCTAAACAGGATGCATTGTTGATGCTCCAGAATGCGTCTTTAAGAACTGTTGCATTTTTATCAAATGAGTTAGCTTCTAAGTTTTCTAGATTTATCTTCTGTATTTATCTTGTATTTTACCTTTTTTACCCAGACAGCACATAAGCTTAAATCAACCTTGAGATTTGGCTTGGCAATGCAAGGTTGGCTTAAGCTGGATTTTGACTTGCAAAGTGCGGTGATGGCGCCATCTGTGAAAGAGAATGGACATTAATTGTCTAGCGTCCTCAAATTTGTTGAAAGTTCGTAAAGGATGTGTTTTAACGGGGATGGGTTTTTTATTACCAGTGCCATATTACCGGCAGGGCAAACGGGGCAACTGCCCAGGGCCTACAGATTTTAGGGCCCAAAAATCTTACATCTTACACTTTTGTAATTTTAAAATAAAATTACAAAGGATAAAAAAAATCAGAAGTTAAATATTTTTTTTAATTATAAAGTATGAACAATGAAAATAATTCAAATTTACATTTGTATAAATTAATTTAAACTTATTTTTAATTCTTCGAAATGATCTATATCGATATAGCATACCAATATATGTAGGAAAATAACTAACCACATTCGTAAAGAGAATTTTTAGCGTTGAAAAATAGCAAAATTTTTCAATTATTTGTTATTATAAGAAATATTTATAAAATTGACTAAAGTGTTTGTATTCCATACATGTTATGTTAGCAACTGTGATATAGCATTTCGAAGTAACGTTTAACTATCTGTTTCTTTGATTTCAGATTACTTAACACAAAATTTGTGTAAAGTAAGTAAACCCATTCTATATTTCCAAATATGGAAATTCTTCAAAATAAAATACAATTATACTACGAAATTGATTTCAAAATCAGACGTTTGTCTCGATTTTGGCCAGCGGCAGAATTACTCATGAGTGTTGCGAAAGTTTTAAAACATGTGTTGCTCTTAAGTTTATATTATGTTTATTTCCCTATTAGTAGAGTCTCTAAATCACACATAAAATTATTTTAATTTTGATGCATCCCATGGAAAAAAAAAACAAATAACATATCGCCCACTTATCAATCTGGACAGAAAACCGCTTAATAATTCACTTCAAACTTTAGTCATAGCTGCACAAGGCTCTTCTGGCTGAATGGATAACGCGCTCGGCTACTAATCGAAAGGTCCCGGGCTTAATTCTAGCCACGGACACTCGATGGAAACAGATTAAAATAACTTAAAATTACAGCATAGAGGGGTAAAATGTGCGGAAAAATAAAGTATGTGGGGCGCGTTCGCCAGCGGGCGCCCCGTGTATTTAGAAAAATTTTAAAGCTTGAAATTAAGCTTGAAATGTCAAGCTTGATTCAAACTTGAAATGTCAAGCTTAATGCAAGCTGGGCAAGTGTAAACTAGAACACTTGCATCAAACTTGCACGACTGGAATTTTCAAGCTTAATTCAAGCTTATTGACTCGATAAATCAAGCTTGCTGCAAGTTTGCTGTGCTGTCTGGGTATGAGCAACAGCTTTTTCTGTCCCATTGAGGAATGGGGAGATGGTTAAAGGAAAAAAATAATAAAATTCGGGACAAGAAAATTATAACCTAGCTGTCAGAAGCAAAGGCTTTAATTCTGCAGATAGGCTTAGTGGGCTATAAATTTCTTCTTGTGATTGATTCTCTCTTGTATTCAAATGAAATTAATCACCTTGATCAAGCCAGATAACAGGGTTTTAGGATCCAGGGGAGGTTTGAGACTTGCCCAGCTATTAGTACACTTTAATCTGGTTTCCTCCGAAACTTAGCGTAAATACGGGTTAGGAACCCTTAGAAAGACCTCCACGAAGGGCACGCTACCCATAGGCCTAGATCTTTCGTGCAGATAATTGGCCTTAATCCTACAACAACATAGTACACTTTAAATTTACCGTAGGTCACTTACACAAAACCTCATATATGATAAACTTTCCATTCCGGAGCCGTCCTAATTATGGCTCGGAAACAGTTGCCCTTTCTGGGCCCCCTTTTTCCCCTTCCTGCTTTGATTTTTCTTAAAAATACTGATTCAATAAACGGATTTACAATTTTTCAATTCTCATTGCTGTACTTCAAGTATACGCATAAACAAAAGATGAAAAAAAATTAAAAAAGAAAATGCATGAAACGCCAGTTCGCATAATAAAAGATTATCTACCCTGGCAAAGAAAGAGCATTGAAAAGATTAAAAAAAATTCGTAAAATATTACGACTAACGGAAACGTCCACGTTTTTGCCGTTATGGAGATACTAAGTATATCGACCTTGGAAGAAGATCCTATCCTGACCCATAACCTTACAAGAGTCTTATCTGTCAAACATGTGTAGTATTATGGCTGATGCAGTCCATACACTATTTCCATTTGTAGCCCTGTCCTTAAACGGCCAAGCGAATTCATTCATATCTCTCGCTGCCTTCCATTGATGAGGTTCCCACGCTGAGGAGTATCATCAAGGGCGGAAGTCTCATTCGGTAATCGCACCCAGAGCTGGTTTATATCTGTCCACTTTCTGACTACTAATTTCATTTTTATGGGCAAGACACTTTTTTTTCCTTGCCCTATGGCGGGCATAGGTCACGGTGCCAAGTCATATCGCATCGTCTCCTCCGAGAAATATATTTTCGATGCAGTCTTTTTGTTTTGTCGCGAAATTTATAACGCTGCTTGATGCGTTAAATTAATAATAACGGAAGAAACATTGAATGGATTTTTTTTTACTATACTATTTAGCACTAGAAGTCAAAGCCCGTTGTAGAGGCAATTAATACGGGCGCTAGGAAAAATATTTGACGAAAATATTCGGAACGGGGTATTCGGAAAGTAAGTTCCGTTTTGAAAAAAAAAAAAAAAAGTAACTTTTTTTTAGAGCCAGTTTTGTTTTTACATGAAAGAACACACCTTAAACTATTTTTCTACATAGTTTCCGCCAATGTTCAAACACTTGTCTCTGCGGGTTTACAGCTTTTCTATACCTTTTTCATAGAAACTTTCCGCCAATGACGATAACCGCGACTCCACAGCATTTTTCATTTCATCGTCGGATTCAACGAGCTTGCCGCCTAGCTCGCGCTTCATGTCCAGGAGCAAGTGGTAGTCGGATAGGGCCAAGTCTAGGCTGTACGACGGCCCGACGGGTACGAACTGCTCCCTACGAAACTGTCGAATCATCTTTTGTGTGTCACCATCTCTATGAGGCCGAGCATTGTCATGGAGCAACACAATTCCTTTACCGAGCATTCCTCTACGTTTGTTTTTAATTTCACGCCGTAGTTTTCTGCACTGTAGTTGTGGTTATCGTCATTGGCGGGAAGTTTCTAAGAAGAAGGTATAGAAAAGCTGGTAACCCACAACGACAACTGTTTGAATATTGGCGGAAACTATCTAGTAAAAAAGCATCCTCTTTCGTATAAAAATAAAATTGTCTTGAAAAAAAAATTTTTTACTAATTTTTTTTTCAAAACGCAACTTACATTCCGAACAAGCCTCTTATGTCTACAATCAACAAGGGCGAATTAAAGGGGGGGGCGACCGCCCCCTCCCCTGAGAAAAAAGAAATTAATGTAAAAGATCCTATTTCACTTCCATAATAAAATGGATGTATATGTTAATCTTCTAACTAACCGCCCCCCCCCTCCCGACAAACTAGCAATAATCCGCCACTGACACTCACTATATTTAATCTTCGCTCACATAAAATAAATGACTTAATATTAAATTTTTATTAGATACCCAAATCGAATTTCATGCTCTTCTGGAAGTGTTCAGAAACATTTCGTATTCGAACGATTTCATTTTGTGTAAACAGTTACCTTATATCAATGCTTCATGCAGACGATATCCTTGATGCTATCTGGAAAGACTATTTTAAACGAAATTGGAATCGCAACTTTCCCTTCAAAGCCTGATAACCGTTATTCCAATATTACGTCATGTCTATTGCGACAGCTAATTTTGTCACGCAAATTATTATTATTATTAATTTTTTTTTACTCACGGAAATAAAATGGAGCTGAAAATAGAGAAAAAGCAGTTAAAAATTAGGGAACAGGTGGATTTTCAGATTTTTATATTAGCGCAAATTGTTTTCGGTATTTTTATACATAACTATGAAAAATTTCAAGTGGATCTTACAACGATGTAAAAGCTATTGCGCTTAACTTTTTAATCTATTTGAATTAATAACGGTAAAAGTTTTATCTTGGAATGGTTGCCCGGTCTTGTTAGAGAGTCAGTGAGTCAGGGATCAGCGTAAACATGCAGTAGGATAGTATTGCTTATTTATTTTTCTAAAAACGTTCGAACTTAAACACTAGGAAAAAATTATTGTTATTTTTAAAAAAAATTTTAAATGTTAAGTGCTTAGTCATGTATTTCATGTGAGTTATTTTAACGTATGAAATATTTAACCTATTCATAAGTACCCATTGGCAGTGTACTGTCTTTTTTTTCTAATTCCAACAGTAATAAATAAATTGGAAATGTTAAACATATTAACTACAGAAGATATAACTGGGTGCAATTACGGATGATTGACCAGCCAAATCTCAAGACCGAACCAAGAGAGAATGTTTAGGACTCTCTCTCGAGAGAAGACCATTGCAGTGCCATTTGGGTGATTCAAAAACCTTCTTCGAGAATCACCCAAAGCCTGGAATAGCGTCATTGAATAACCATTGCCGAAGGAACTCATAACCCTTTGAAGCGCAACCATTTCCCAATGCTGAGAAAAGGGGCAGCCGCGCTGATATCGCTCGATTTAACTACCAGCAACATTCGAATCGTTTTTGCGTACCCGTTCTAGAGACAGATCTAGAGACCATTTTTGACACAGCTGGCTGTGTGCACGCACAACCATCTTTGTCAAAAATGGTCTCTAGATCTGTGGCACGTGATGAGCGATTCGATTGACCGCTATGTTGCTGGTAGTTAAATCGAGCGATGGCAACGGCTGCCCTTTCTTCAACACTCGCAATCCATCCAGTTATTCTTCTACATCCATGTATTACCATCGAATTCCCCCAGTTTTCAGCAGATGCCAGTGCTGTTAAAAAGAATCCTGACAATTTTATAAATAATTGACAATTTTTATGACAACAATCGAAACGATAGAGTTTTGTGTCCTCACGCTGTGGACACCGCGCGTTTAAGGGTTAAAAGGGTTTATTTTCAGGATGAGATGATGGTTTTAGGACGTGATGTTCACAAAAGGCGGACAATACTCGCTAATAACTAGGGATCGACCGATACCACATTTTAGCCGATGACCGATACCGATACTTTACCTATAAATTCATTTTCAGAAATAGCCGATACCGATACTTTTAAGTTATGGTATCGGCCGATACCGATACTTTACATAATTTAATGTCATTTAAACCTGCCTCTATTGGGCAGTTTTTGTAACGAGAGTGTAGTACTCGTTAAAATGAATAACAGAATGATGAAATTTGATCCCAGTAGAAAGCATTAAAAAGAAAAAGCAGTGGATACGTTGAAATGTGAATTTATAGTAGTTCTAGTCTTTCTTTTCTATTCAAATTATGCCAACGAATGGCCGAATTTATAAAAAATCTGAGCACTGGGAAGCGTCTTAGTGTGCAGGTTCGGAATTCTTTCTCCTCGCGTGGTCGATCGTGGTCGCTGTCGATCTAGCAGTCTAGAGTTTTGGGCGATTTTCTCCAGATGTTACGTGAATATGCGTTAGACTCCCTTAAAATGTCCTCCGCCCAAGCCCCCACCCTATAGGTAGATGCCCCTCATTTAGGCTTGACAGAACACAAACACGGGGGGTGGGAGTTAAAGGGATATAAGATAATCCATTTCATTTCCAGTGCCGACTGGTGCAAATATTTAAATCAATTTTTCTCAACCTCTATTTTGTCGCCTAATTGTTGCTATGAGCCAGATAAAAGGTTTCCACATTAGACCAAAAACAGCTTCCTGCTTGCTCTTACTATATGTGTCTTTCTTGCAATTTTTATTTAGATTTTCTTTAATTAGAATTCTTTCACATATGAAAATATTTTTTAGATTACTTAAACTGCATTAAATTGTGATAATGTATAAACTGTACAGTATTATGTAAGTACATATGTATTTAGATATTGTTCATTAAATACGTATATAAATTCTTCCCTTAAAATGCATAATAAGTTCACATTAATTAATGGTTTTATTTATCTGCGCCAATTATTTAACCACTAAGTGAATTATTAAATGTTTTAGCAAGATTTCTGTTTAATATGAACTCATATGATCATTTTTAAGTTCTTTTTGAAAATCCAAATATTTTGGTTCTCCGGACAGGGTTAAGTCACAATTAATCCGGAAGGATCCATGTATTTGATCTTTTCCGTACGAAGAGCAGGTACACACCGATTAGTCCTGTGTTTCCCTTACATATAAACCAAATACTATTATTCACAAGAAATATGTTTTTTACCCCAAAATTGGAAATAAACTATATAATAATTAGTATTACTAATTATACTAATACAGCTTTAATTTTTTAAATTAACTATATAAATAATTATTAGATATTGATAATTATTACACTTCTCAAAACAGAATGATACACAAATCTGTAATTGCCCGAGACTATAAGTTTCTCTATAGCGAATTTTTCAACTGGAACCAAGCGAGTTCGTTGTAGGGAGATTCAATTGTGTGTGTATATATATATATATATACACACAAATTGAATCTCCCTATAACGAACTCGCTTGGTTCCAGTTGAAAAATTCGCTATAGAGAAAATTTTGTTGTACAGAGATTAGAGATTTTTGCAGTTATTTCAGCAAATATTACAAACTTTTTAGTTGTCATATATATATGTATATATATGAATGAACTCTTTTTCGAGTCAACACAGTGAGAAAATAAACGTTCATAAAACTGAAGTAAAATTATAGCCTACCTCTCGACATTTGTTTTTTGCAATCCTTTCAGAGAGCGTATTTAGTGTTGGGCACGAATTCAAAATAATTTAGAAGAATAGGCGATTGTCCTGTTAAACTGTCATCTAACGATTCTTCGTCCATAATTTCGACCACACTTGGTGATACGACATCCATTTAGCGATGGTTACAATTTAAAAAAAAAAAAACACAGTTCGAAAACACTCGCACAAACAAATGTGCCAATGAAACGACGCCTCTCATCTCATTACCAAAACAAGGATTCTAGAATGGTGTTGCGACTGCGTTGTTTTTTCTGAAAAATGAAGTATCGGTTGAAAAGTATCGGTGAAAATGGATGAAAGCAACAGAAACCGATACTTTCCCGATACTTTTAGAATCGGAAGAACCGATACCGATACCTAAAAAAATTGGAGGTATCGGCGCCGATACTATCGGTCGATCCCTACTAATAACCAGTTTTCTGTGTACAATTATGTAACCAAAATCTCATCCCTCCCGCCTCAGATGAGTTTTACGCCCGATCATGCGTGTGCGCTATAACTACTGAAAAGTTATTTTGTTTTCGTGTTACATTAACCTAAATTCAAATCAAATTTCATTAAAATATTTCTTCTTTTCATTGTAATGGCTGGGTTAGCGACCTACTTGTAGTCTTGACCACTAAGAAGGCCTGAGATGTTGGTCATTTCATTAACTTCGAGAACCATCCATATTCTAGAACAGCATCATTGAACGACAATTGCCGATGGAACTCATAAATTGCTCAGAGTCTGCCTTGTAGGCAGAGCAATGTTGCTCCCTACGAGTAGTTTCCTAATTTTTGAACTAATTCCAGATGAGAGACCCAACATCTGGATTGGCACCTCAAAGGTATCGTTGGAACATGGAGGACATTGAAGCCGCGACAGATTTTACGTGCACCATCTCCCTTTAACGTACATGGTCCACAGCAGATTTAGTCAAGAGAGGAGCTCACCCTCACAAGCATTGGCCAAGCCGGTGGTACTCCACTTTCGGTATTCTAGTGAGAACAGAGTTTAACAGACCGATCTGCTGCCGGACTTCATTAAAATATGTCCCGTAGTATTGAAGATAAAAGACCATAATGAAAATTCTCTTCATTTTTAACGTCTGCGTACTTTATATGACGAAGTGCCCTTACGAAAAATGCTGCATCGGTAATCACATTAGCTTTTATTTAAGAATATTTTTAAAGTTGTCATAGAAAAGCTTTAGCATCGTATGAATCAAGAAGTCAGACTTCCCCGCAATGCATGATTATGCCGTTTTGCGATGATGATCTTGTATTACCTTAACATCCCATACAATAATAGTCAAACACTTTCTATCAACTGAATTGTCTTCTGAAAATCTTTTGCTTTCACATTAAAATTGGGAATAATTTTGTAAAATATAAAATAAAAAAATGAGCATTAGTTTATATTGTTGTTCTTATAAATCCAAATCATTTGTAGGAAATAATGAGTACAAATTATTACCTGTTTGAAGCTCTCAAAACTGCTTCAATCACTTCAAATATATAAGCGAATGCAAATTTTCATTGATTTTATCAAAGGAACTTGTAAGAGTATACTTGAAGCAGCGCAGATTGTAAATATATCTATCAAAAGATGAAATGAAGTAGCATTAAAATTCAATTGCATGTTAGTTTTACTTAATATTTTCTGTACACACAATTACTTTAATTTTTTTTCTTTGTACATTTAACTTGGGGTGACATTTAACTTGGGTTTTAGGGGTGAGTTTTAAGAGTACAGGAAAGTGTGCTTCATGTCGATGCATATCAATTTAATTTTAATTGAAACTTGTTGAATCCTTCTTGAAACTTGTTAGTTAAGGTTTAGGTATGAAATGTTATATTGGTCATCATTACTGAATGTTATTGTACTAAATAAATAAATCTGTAGTTGGCAGTCAATTATATTAGAGGCATGTATTGCCAACATAATTATTGAGAAAGCCTACGGACAGTTTGAGCGAAGTTTAATTTATAGCGTTTCAGTTTGTGAACGTACTTGGTTCTGTAGATTTGCCGATGGAATTTACGATCTGTCGATCTTCTTGCTAAAATTTCTTTAAAGTTTCTGATATTCTCGTAGCATGCTGTCGATTTAATATCGTCCCCATAAGTTCACATAATGTAAATAGCCACTGAGATGAATTGATCCGATAACTCTAAATAACATAAAAAATCCTCAATGACGTTATCTATAATCTTTAATATTCATAAAATATCATGGCAGTAAAGTAGATTCACCAACCCAACATTAATAACAACAATAAAACGCACTTATTAAAAAACTTTTCTCTTTTGGGAGATCCTTTATATGTTTGTCTTAGATTATTTATATGCAGATTTCATATTTCACTATAAATATATGCAAGTGTTATGGTATTTTAGATTTATATTCCCGTAGTTTCTGAACTTCTAAACTTATTATAACGATGGAAAAACTTACTGAAAATGTAGGAAGTGATAATAACGTTATATACTTTTTACCGTATAAACTATCAAAATCTAATTTGTATTCCTAATTTTCCATACCTCCAAGAATAAAGGCATCTCAAAAATAGATTTTGTACAAAAATGTATTGAAAGTTTAAAAGTAAGCGTCTGTAGATATTTAAAATGAATTGTTAAGTTTGACATTAACGTCATGTAAAATTAGCTCCAAAATCACTCCTAGGAAACAACAAAACCCGACTTTGTTCTTCCGAGCAACTTGTCATTTTCATATTTAAAAAAAATGAGACTCTTATAACATAACGACTTTTTTAAACGTCTTCGAGAGATACTAACGATGGAACTGCTTTCGGTGTCAAGGTTAGGAAGATGCTCCTGAAGATCATCCAGAGTAAGTTTTAGGGGTGTTCTGCAAATTAAATATTGAAATTTATAGATTCGGTTTAAGGAAAAAGGAGACGAATGTAAAAAATATTTTAATTGAAAGATGAATTTATATAACCGATATTTTTTAGCTATTAATGCAGTGATAAATATGTCTTGAATCAATATGGTACTGTTTCAAATAATATTTTATTCGCTTCCATTTTACATGCTTACACGAGTAAAATGTACTTGTGAGTAAAGGTACACTACTTTACAACATTTAAGTAATATATTTTAATACTTGAAATATATTTAAGTGTTATCAGCACTAACAACAAAACAGAAATGCTAAAGTTCTTTTTATGTGGATGGAGATTAAGAGGAGAAAAAAAAAACTAATCTGACGAAAGGTAAAATAGTTTTAATTCCCTTAAAAGAGTATTATCGGCTTTTATTTTTAATCGGATTTATTATTCAGAGGCACAGCTTTTGTTTTTCTTTCTTTGGCTTGCAAATCCGTCCAAAATAATAATGATAAAGAAAGCATGTATAAATGAAAATTTAACACTAATGAATACTAATTCCAATTAAAGAATTAAGAAGCTGTTTCTAAAAGGAGAATTACTAATCAGATTCCCGTGAACTTATGGAAAGCAAATTTATTAATACTGGTTTTAGCTGAACTCTCTTGAAAACGGACAAATAATGTAAAGTTGTTTTCCCGGTCCAGTTTTCACCTACTTCAGCGCCATACTATGGGATGGTGGGGGGGGGGGCAAATTAGACACGTGTCCCTTTAGCCGAGATAAAAGAGTCCTCGAAAACAGTTAGTTACATAGAAAGGGGTACACTCAGCGAAGATCTACTCAGGTGACATAAATTCTACTTGATATACTATATACAGTACAATGCGTACAAAACTACCAGTTCAACGCACATTTCATACTGAAGCTCTCTATATATAATCATTTTTCCGTATCTAAATCTAGATGCAATAAAATTTCCTTATCCAAATCTGTGAATATTCGAAAAAGTATTTATTTTTTATTCATATATCTACAAGTTATAATATTCTCACACTTCACTAATTAGGACATGAGTTTTATCTCTTAGCGAATAAACGTTACAAGCAAACGTCTTAAGCTTACAAGCAGATTTCAAGTTTCACAGAAATTACAATTAGATTTCGCGCAATTAACTAGACGCTATCCAAAGCTGACGATATAAAACAGTGAAAAGAAAAAAGAAAAATGGTGCAAATTTAGATTTTATCTTTGCATTTAACTCTATCTATGTTGGCGTATTAAACTTTTTTTTTTCCCTTGAAAGAATAACACGATGTTGTAAAAACAAACTTTCTCGTCTCGGTTAGGTCAACCACTGTGTTACGCACCCCAAGCACTTGTTCAAAACAGGAGGAAGAGGTCAAAATTAGCGTTACTTGAAACCTCTCCTTCCTGTCATCTTGTGTTTTCTAAGTTGTCTGGTCCCAAGGAATATATTCTGTCTCGACGGTGTTTTTTCCTTTCTTTTTTGTTCTTCCAGTACTCATCCTGATATTTATAAGGTCAAAATTGTGGAAAAAGGGTCACCGTGATTTACGGATGAGTGCAACTTCTCATTCATAAAGTGACTGGTCTTTTTTTATGAGCTTGAAGTGTTTTTTTTCTTTCTTGCATCTACCACAAAGTATTATTTTTTTATTTTTGATGAAAATAAATTAGCTTAGTGGTTATAAGCGAGCGAAAAATTATGAAACGGTTTGCAGTTCTTTGGAGCTATAAAAACTATTGAAGCTTTGACTTTGCAATAAGAAAAAATTTAAGACTCCGGCAGACGCCTGTAATTTGGATTCCCGCTATAAGTTGTCGTTATTCTGAGTCCGTTCTAAAATTATGTTTACAGACTAACTTCTGGGAAATTCCACAGAAATAGGGAACTGGTGACTAAATTTTTAAAATCAATTTATTTTCACAAATGAGGTACCATTTTAAAGGTTACGAATTAAAGTATAAGAAAATAATAAAAATTATCACTAAAATTAAAATCTGGAGGAATTATAGGCCTTTAAATAAAGACATTATAGTGATGCTGCTGACTCATTTTTTTAAATATCATTTTGAAATTGGTATTTTGATATATAATTACAATATATTTCATGTTTAAATGAATTCAAATGGTTGCCATAACACTTTAGAAGAACATAGTTTAACAAAATCGAACTTTTGTGATGTATTTTTGTCCTGAGGAGCTTTTTCATCTCAGGCACTTTGATAAATTTACGCCCGACACTAAATTGTTTTAAGGTTGTACCTGTATAAAATTGATTGGGTTATTTTGTAAAATATTTTCCCTGCAAATCAGGACTTCATTTACTATTAAAAATGTGCAATCCAAATTAATTTTAAACAATTAATTTTTTATACGTTTTACATCCGACACCAAGATTTTACGTCCGACACTAATTTAAAAATCATTTTGCACCTTAATTCAATTTAAATAAACAAAAACAAACCATAAGTTATTTATCTTTCATCAATGTATTTTAGCATAAAAGTAGTTAGAATTTTGCAGATCAAACCATTGACCTGAATTTTAGATTTTAGTTTTGCAAGTCTCATTTTTCAGTTTTAGCCTCTTACATCCGACACCATGATATATTAATATTTTTTTTTAAGTTACAAATTTTTGCAGAAATTATTTTTATATTTCATAAGTCTACAAACATAGTTAAGTATTAAAAAAATATTTTGATTTGTTTTAAGTACTTTAATGCTTAGAAAATTTAGTTTTTATGACAAAATTTTATGCAATTTTTACATCCGACACTGTGGAATTGCCCTTCTATAACTTTTGGTAATAATTTTGCGAAAGGAACAAATCAACCAATCAATAAATAAAAGTTTTCTGACCTTGGCTCCGGTTTCAGCTCTAGAATTGTTAGCTCCCGTTATGGTCATTATACGAAAAATAGCTGACTCCAAGGAAACAGTAAGATTTCATACTTTGGCATCAGTCTCATAGCATCATTAACCTTATAGTATCATTTATTTCATACATGCATACTTCGTTACATATATTGAATGAGGAATGTATTTTTGTTTCCTTTGTAAGTGAACGGCACAGAAAATCAGACGTGGTAAATAAAAGTTTGGTTGAACATTACTTACATGGCTAGAACTTTCTTTGACAGAAAAGTTCATATAATGGCAATTTAAAATGGCTGATGATTTATCTAATCTCACTAATAGATAGATAAAAATTGCGGTAGGTGCAGAGCACATGCAAAAAGGACAAATCATACGAACGCATGTTGAAAGAAAGTCCACTTTTCAACACGATTACATTTCTTTCTACCGCAGCCTAGAACTTTCGATTCGTAATTTGCTGTTGGGTCCGCTATTCTAAATTTTAATTTAAAGTTTTTATGTGAGGAATAGCCAATTGCTGCGTTTAAATATTTGATAGATTTTGATAAATAATTTCTCATTCGTTAACATATGGATTAGATGGTGTAACACCAAATTAAAATAATACGACAAATTTGAAAATAGGTTTAAAGTTTTTTTAAACTTTTAGCAGCTCATAATCTGGCATGGAATCAACAAGGCTTTCTGAGGTAGACCTAGGGAATTTTGCACATTCCCCAATTAAAGATCCTGAAGCATTTCTGCCAATGAAGAATGCTTCCGCCTTTTCTTCCAATTCGTTTCCAAAGGTGTTCAATTGGATTGACCCAGACAGCACATAAGCTTAAATCAAGTTTGACATTTCTTTGAATTTGACGCATTAATGCAAGCTTAACAGTTCAACTCATTCTAAGCTGGCAGCAAGCTTGCAGGAGTCAAGTTGAATTGTCAAGTTTAAATACAGCTTGATTTAAGCTTGAAAATTGATACTCGCGTGATTTTTCCTTTTTAAAAGAGCGTTGATGGCGCCATCTGTGAAAGAGAATGGACATTAATTGTCTAGCGTCCTAATATTTGCTGAAAGTTCGTAAAAGATGTGTTTTATTTTATATTACCAGTGCCTTATTACCGGCAGGGAAAACGGGGCAACTGCCCAGGGCCTACAGATTTTAGGGCTCAAAAATCTTACATCTTACACTTTTGTAATTTTAAAATAAAATTACAAAGGATAAAAAAAATTCAGAAGTTAAATAATTTTTTTAATTATAAAGTATGAACAATGAAAATAATTCAAATTTACATTTGTATAAATTAATTTTAACTTATTTTTAATTCTTCGAAATGCTCTATATCAATATAGCATACCAATATGTAGGAAAATAACCACATTTGTAAAGAGAATTTTTAGCGTTAAAAAATAGCAAAATTTTTCAATTATTTGTTATTTTAAGAAATATTTACAAAAATGACTAAAGTGTTTGTATTCCATACATGTTAGCAACTGTGATATAGCATTTCGAAGTAACGTTTAACTATCTGTTTCTTTCATTTCAGATTACTTAACACAAAATTTGTGTTAAGTAAACCCATTCTATATTTCCAAATATGGAAATTCTTCAAAATAAAATACAATTATACTACGAAATTGATTTCAAAATCAGTCGTTTGTCTCGATTTTGGCCAGCAGTATTGCTTCATGAGTGTTGCGGTACTGAAAGTTTTAAAACGTGTTTTTTTATTTTAATTTTTATTTTAATTTAATTTATTTTGATGCATTATTTTAATTCTGATGCATCCCATGGAAAAATAAAAGAAACAAATAACACATCGCCCACTTATCAATTTGGCGAGAAAACAGCGTGGTAAGTCACTTCAAACTTTAGTCATAGCTGCACAAGGCTACGGTGGCGGAATGGATAGCGTGCTTGACTGCGAAGCCAAAGGGCCCGGGTTCTATCCCAGCGACGAACACTCGATGGAAACAGATTAAATTAAATTGAAATTTCAGCGTAGAGGGCGAAAATGCGCGGAAAAATAAATTATGTGGGGCGTGTTAGCGGCGCTGTATTCAAAAAATTTTTTTTTCTGAAAATTTTTTAAGCTTGAAATTAAGCTTGAAATGTCAAGCTTAATGCAAGCTAGGGCAAGTGTAAACTAGAACACTTGATTCAAGCTTACACGATTGGAATTTTCAAGCTTATTGACTTGATAAATCAAGTTTGCTGCAAGTTTGATGCAAGTTTGCTGTGCTGTCTGGGGAGGTCAGGTGACTGACTCGTGAGTCTGAAACTTGAATTTTCTCGACTATAAACCAAATTTTCACCATTCTGGAGATGTGCCTCGGATCATTATTCTGTTGAAGCAACCATCCTTGAGGAATTTTTTTGTGAGCACAAGGCAGTATATGTGTTTTACTAAACTGTTTTAATAAGCAATGGGATATATTATCCCATCTTGATGGAAAGCTCCCGACATCATTACGGATCTGTTTCTTAGCTTTATTGTTGGACTTTGGTACCATCTATACACTCTGGTGCATTTTGGATAGCGAATCGGTCATCATTTCCAAATTGAATTTGGATTGATTGATCCAAAAAGGTTTTATTATCTTAGGTTATTCACATTTCATGCACCTTTGCAAATTTCAATCGGATCTTCAGATTCTTTGCCCAGATTAGAATTTTTTTTCTTTTCTTCTGAGACTCGTGCACACAATCCAGAAGTATCCATGCTACCTTATTCTCGGAAAAAGATGGTGTGGATGGATGTTTCAACAGGATAGTGATCCCAATCACATCTCCAAAATGGTGAAAATTTGGTTTACAACCAAGAAAATTAAAGTTTTGGACTCGCGAGTCAGTCACCTGATCTCAATCCAACTGAAGACATTTAGGAGCACATCGGGAGAAAAGTCGGGACATGGAAACATTCACCAAAAACTGAACTCCTTTAAGATCTTTTATCTTAGAATGGGAAAACTCCATAAGTACACCTTTTTGCTAATAGCATGTCCAGATGATGTGCCACAATCCTGAAAGCAAAAGAATATGTAACTACATGCTAAGTATTGCTGCTTCCGTTACATTGAGACAATTAATTTCAACAAAAGTTTACAAAAGTAAATCATCTCAAAACATCTTTCAGATTTTCAAATTCACGATTGCTATTGTTTAACCCTTTAGTTCGCAGTTTTGCACACATACAAAGACGCATATAAAAGCACCCTTTCGAAAAGTATTCAAGTCATCAATGCTAGTCAATTTTCTTATGTTGATTTCATTATAAAGTGTTGTTCTTTATAATAAGTAGATTATGTATTATATAATAACAACTTCTAATATTTCTTATCAGCTGCACGCTTTTATGAAAAATTAATGAGTTACTCAGAAAAATAACATAGGAAATTTCTCTCATACTTGAATACTTTTTTAAGCGGATGTACTAACTAGTGATATTTTTATAAAAATGCATTAAAAGGTTAAATTAACAGTTTTCACCCATTTTATTAGTTGTGTTGTGGTAATTCATCGTTAAAGAAAGAGGATGCAGTTAGATTAAAACTTAACAATTTATTTTAGCATTTTCATACAAACATACGAATAGCTAGCGCACGGTTCAGTGACTGACTGACTACTGACTGACTTGGAGGTCGTAAAGAAAGGGAATACCTGGGAGGTAAGCTGTTGCCAATATCTAGGTGTTAAAAATTCCAGTGCTGCCAAAACATAAACTATGAATATTTCCTGGATGAAGTTAATTTTCCTATGAGCCTGCTACAGTCAGGCAGCGCCATCTCTCGTTAGTATTGAGAAATATTGAGTAGTAAACAAATCTAATTGTATAATCACAACAGTTGCATACCACGTAGGAGGACTAGAGCTACAAATTACGTATTTACATCGTTGAGAAATTTTGTTTACGGAAAAGAGCTGAAAAAAATATACTTTCTAAAAACTTTTACGCCTTTCTGTATTTAAAGTGCATATCAATCGATGTTTTTAAGGCAGCATCGTTTAGCTTTGTTCCAGCATTAGTATCGATATATAAGAATGCAATCAAGGATAGGGATTAATAAAATCTCCCATTTGAGTTTGCCTGTACATTTTCATTTAAAATAAAAGCTCATTCGCGACTCAGAATGATTGCACTACCATTGCCAAACTAGACAAAAGGAGAAAAAAAATCATCTAGTTTGGTTCTGAACTTACAAATAAAAAATTGAAGTTGAATTGAGAAAGAAGCTACTGAACGACTGGTAAAGTGAAAGAAGGGATTGGAAATGAGTGAAAATACAAGTCTGTCTAGAATTTGTTGAACTGCTGCAATATCGTATACAGTTATTAAAAATACAGCTCGTGCCAAAGGAGTAAAAGTCAACTAATTAACTTTTTACGTGCAAAATTGTGGCACCAGGATAAAACGGGAAAGAGCGATGATATAATTTTCTGCTTTAAGTACTTAACAAGCTTCATGAAGTTCTAAAAACAGCCCTGTGTTTAAGCACCCTATTTGTTACATAATATCTTACCTCTACACTGCTACACGGTACATTATTACATCATTGCCCCTGAACCAGTTTAATTATTTTATTTGATGCCGATGTCTGACAGCAGGAATGCTTTATTAATTTGATAAGCCACATCCCCAAGAAGATTACTATGTCGGTGCATGTGGCATCCCCCATCAAATGATACTCCATACATTTGGCGGACGTGTCACGGCACGCACTGAATTCTTCGATTTTTTTCAATTATGATTCTGCATGCTTATAGAGAAGGTCTTGCGTCTTTGGACGAAGTGACGAATGCGCGTCAGCTGAAGCAAAGAAGTTCGTTGCTCCATCCAAAAACTATATCCACCGGATGCTGTTGCTATCAGGTTAGTACCATAGAACACGTGGTTCAGCTCGTTGAATTTTCCTTCCCCCTTCTTTTTTTTTCTTCTTTTGTAGAATCTTCAACTAACGCCATCCACGCGTGGTTGGGGGAAGTTATGGATAAATATCCTACACTATTTATTATTATTTTTTTTTATTATAAAATATCGTTGACAAGATAAAAGATCCATAGAGAAGAAAGAAAAAAAAACAGTTTTGAAAGATCGGTTGCGGTTTTGATCAACTTTTTAAAATCTAAATTTAAGACTGGGATACTTCTTAAAATATCTTTTTTAATTGCAAGAATAGTTAAAAAATATTACTGAACATATGTCCTCTAAATGACACTTCTCTTGAATTTTACAGAAAAGTGTTTTATTGTCATTTGAAAAAGCTTTAACTAGAAGGCTTTAACTAAATTGGCTAAGTAATATCGTATGGAGTTTTTAAAAATACAGCTCTTGTCGAAGGAGTAAAAGACAACTAATTAATTTTTGCGTGTTTCAAACTTGTTTTATTTCCATGTCATTTTAAAAAACTCCCAATTACCTGTCAATCTCTCAATTTGGGAATCTATATAATATATTCTCCTATCTTGGCATTATTAGTGCTCTTTTTATTTTGAGTCTAAAAGAAAAATTATTCACAGATAAAGTCTTTACTATTCAATCTTTAATTTAAGTTAAAAAAATATCTCTTTCACATTTGTCCTTTAATTAAAACTTCCATTCGAAACTTTGCATGGATTTGACTTGCAGATTTAAACGACCTTTTTTTTTTTCCGAAAGTCTAAAATTTTTACAAGAGAGCTTAGTGACAAGAAATGTTTTACTTGCAAATTAATTATTTCAAAATGTTTTTCCGAATATTTTCGTCTCGTTTAGCATCCATTTTTTTAATCGAAATGCCTTTCACTCTTGCAATATGCAGTATTCATGCATTCATACACAAGAGAAATTAGGAATGAACGTCCTCATAATCGTTAAAACTTTAAATAAAATATGTTGTGGTAAAAACTGGTGTTTAAGTACTAGATGCATTTTCTGTTGATTGCATCCACATGTGCTATTAAGAAAGAATATATCATTTAATCTAAAATTTTTAGAGTAAGTAAAAAGTATTAAAAAGTGGACAAGCATAAAATATCCCATTTTATTTACAAGGTGCCCGTAGAATATGCAGAATCTATTTTGAAAGGCAAGAAACTTCTTTTTTCATTCGTTTTCCATGTGAACTGCTTGTCAAAAAAGCTGTCAGCTTACAGAAACCTTGTAAATGGTATTAGAAGAGTATCATTGCAATGCATAAGTGTATTCACTGATATTTTCATCGAATAAATTTTATGCAGATTAACCGAAGTGCGTATTCTTTGTATGAGAATATTAATACAGCTAACACAGATAATTTTTTGTCCCTCCCCCCCCCGGCAGAATAAGGCAGCTTACGTCATCGAATATGTCATTTAGAGATAGTTGCATCTGTTCTCAATTTCTTGTAGAATTTAGACAGTTATCAGAAAATGAATGATTCTGAATATTGGCGCCCCTCGAAAACAGTTAACGACCACCTCCATGGATATAATGTGCACATACATTGCATGTACCTGGTGGTGACAGGGGTAAATAGGGAATAGTTGTGATTATGCTTAAAAACGTGGAACATATAGAGGATGGTAATAATTAAACTTCCTCTAAAAACAGGGTTCCAAAATTACATAATAGATTAAACGTGAAATGCTCTCAGAACTTTGAAAAAAATAGTTCAAAAATGCCTAGTAGGTGGTGCTTTGGATCTAAAAATAGTAAATTTAACAAAGGAAATGATTTAATTTGAAGATGCAAATAATTTCAACATTTATGCAATACTGAACGTTTATTAACCAAGTCAGCCATTTCTTGACGTGAATTCCCAAGTAAAACGCAACTTAGTGGATATTTCTGAAGAACTTTTTCAAGAACTTCCTTGAGGGCATCTCGTGTCTATGCCAAAGCAGGCGAGAATCTGCTGACTCGTATTAGTTACAGAATATTGTTTATCATGACATTTTAAGTTTAACTATAACCATTCTGTGCATGTCGAATTATATTTATTTACTTTGTGTATTTGTACACAATTCTAAGCCGAGCATCTGACGTTGTTAGAAATGTTTCCTTCAAAACTAAAAAGGGCAAAAAAGTCGAAGGACTGATGAGTTTATTCTTTTATAAGGAAATAAGATTTTTTTTTTTTTCTCACTCAACCGTTATTTACATCCTGTCGCTCTAACAGTGACGAAAATGTTTTCTGTTAGTTAAATAAAGCTATTTGATTTCAAACAGAATGATTTCAGTCATTGTATGTTTGAATATATGTATTTGTTATAAATTAACGATACTTTAATTGTTATACAAGTGCACGCATTGAATTCTCGTCTCAAAACTAAATTATCCACTTATATAATATATTAATGCATGCAAAACCAAAATTGATCAATATTTCTATGCTGAGAACGGCAACAACTAGATGTAAACATTAGCGTAATAACAATAACACACGCGCAAAAATCCAAATGAACAGTTCAATGACGTCAAGTGAAGCAAGCATATTCGTTACTGATTACGTATGTCACGCAGTAGCTAGATTACAAAATAACAATGTATACGCGAAAAAGCAAAATCTTTCGGATCTTATCACATCGCGTTTATCGCACATTTAAAAAAATCGCTTTGCAGTGGGCTGAAGCATATTTAGCCATTTCCTGTTTCTTTTATATTTTTGTAACCAAGGATACGTATTAAATAATGCAACCGTACTATAAAACACCAGGTTGCTAACTTTGGCACATTAACCCAGCAGCTGCTGCAATTAAGAAGCATTTCTATAGGAATTTGCAAAACACGTTATTACCCAATACAGTATTTTTATAATAATTTTATGAATGGAAACGTCACCAATTATATCTTTTCATTCATCCTGCAATGTTAGTACTTGGCCTTGCCACCATGTCCACAACCAGCTTTTATCATGACACCCCAAATTTTTAGCAACCCTAACCTAAATAAATTTAATGACAAATACTGTTAAAACAAAGAAACATGATTTTCGTTGAAATGACTCCGATAGTTTAGCCAAAACTGCACTGAGTATATAGAACTTAATCTATGGGACAGCGAAGTTGGCTGCCTTGGTGGCTAGTATTTATTTAAAGCTCTATGTTTTAAAAAAAGTTAACATATTTTATCAATGAGAAAGTACCGCCTTATTTAAGATCGGATAATTTGTAAACATTTAGTATTTTGCAGTCACGTTTTTCTATAGAATAACCTCCAAAGCAGGTTTTGCCAGTATAATTTCATTTTAGTTGAACCTTTTTCCCCTGATACTCATACTCTTATTAACTTCCCCTGGTTTATCCCCTATTATTAATAAAATTACTCTTTGTATTACCTTAAATTAAAAAACTTTAATTTTGTTACTGTTATTAATCTTAAGTTTTTTAATTTAAGCTAATACAAAGAGTAATTTCATTCCTACAAAAGGAGAAAACTTCTCACAGTATATTAGGGATGTATCGAAAATATTTCAATATAAATTCAGTACTGTCACAATACTCCATCATTCACCCATGATACAGCTAATATTATACATAACTCACATTTCTCTGTGTTTTAAAGAAGAAATATTTACATTGTGTCCCTATTATCAGTTAACTGTTATATGTAAATATTAAGAGTTTATAGCATATTCTTTTTTTTTATAGAAATGTTAAAGAAAAGGTAATTATTTTGTACAGTATCTGTTTTCTTTATATTATCCTAAAGCAGGTGATTAAAGCAAACAACTAAGCGCCTTATTTAACAACGCTACTGTACACAAATAAATACTTACTTCCTAAATAGACCAAACCAAAAAGCATTTTCCACTTCTTGATTTTCAAAAAAAAAAAAAAAAATCTCTGGTGTTTAGATACGGTTATACGTCCATGTAGTATTGCCAAGCAAGTTAAATTTTTAACAGCTGTGAAGCCGAGACTAAGAAAGTGTCTTGGGAAAAAAAAAAGGAATAAAGAAATGACCGCAAGTTTTTTGAACTTTTGAGTTGCAAAAAAATATAAACAGGAATATCTCCAAGACACTAAAATCACATTCGTGCATTGAGACGCCCTCAAGGGAATCACAAAAAGCTGTCTAGATATCTTCGTGGTTTTAATTGAATCCAACGCTTCCGCATGCTCTAATTCTTTTACCAGATTTGTGGTTAAAAACAGACGCTTTTTGTTCTGATTTCGACTCCCTGGGTACATCTGTCTAAGTATAACGGACATATCAATGTTCTGTGGACAAAAACAGTGCAGTCTGGGAACATTTTAAGTAAATATACGTACTTTTTAAGCACATTTTTAAAGAACAGAAGAATTTTTTTAATGTTGAAAATAATGTGTTTTTTTCTACTTAACAGTAAGACAAAAAATATATATACTGTTAAAAAAGGTTTTTGATGTTAATGTTAAAATATATTTATTTAGGCATCTATAGAATTGTGAGAAGACATAAAATAGTATCCAATTTGTAATTCAATAAAATAAAAACATTGAAGAAAAAAAGATTAATATATTTTTGTTTATTTATAGTTATAACAAAAAGAATTATTATTAAAAATAAATACATAACAATGTGTTTTGACTTTACACTAATTTTACACTATATATATATATATAATAAACTACTCAAAAAAATTAATAGGCAATTTTCTACCTGGATTTTCTTGGAGTTCAGCATAGAATATTTTAAGATGCCCTACTCAAAAGAAATATGAAAGGCGCATGTTTAATTAATAAATTTATGTACCTAAATAGGAATGAAACTCAATAAATTCATTTGCCCAAAAGTTTGCCGTTCAAGTAAACTCATTTCAGATTTTAAGTGAGCGGAGCTGTATCCTGATGAAAACTTAATGAAAGGACACAGATGCTGAAACATATTTCATCATGTTATTTGCAAATGCTCTTTCAGAATTTTTTACTTTTTTGTTGTTGTTTAATGAACAATTGATTTTTGGAATGTGTAAATTATAAATATTCAGGAAAGGGGAAAATCGTAAATTGTTATAAGCTTTCTTGCAACGTCCAACTGCTTGTCTCCGAATGTTTCTTAGTATGAGCTTCTTTGGTGAATTTTATAATTCTATAAGTTTCGGTGAGTTCTTTAAAACATACCGTATTTAGCCTATCATTAAATTTCATGCTCAAAAAACACTTTACAACGCAAGTAACAACAGAAGAACTACAAATTTATACTTTACAGCATAAACTCTGAATGCTTATAGTGAATTTTATAACAAGGGAATTAATATTTATGTTTGCATTTCAATATTTATAATTTTTTGCAAAACATATTCAGTATCCTTTTTTAAAAGCAGAAGATCTCGCTTTTAAAACAGCACCACACAAAAATATCCGCTGCCGTACTTGCCTTTTTTGTTAGGTTTCTGAAAAAAAAATCTAAATTGATTTCGTCTTTTATTTATTACTTCTTAAACCTGAGGTTATATGATGGCGCTCGAATCCAGTCACTTCATTTGAATCACTACATTGTATCTTTAGAGACAAGATAGTTCCGGTTGTTTTTCTTAATCACTTAAAAAAAGTTTAAATCCTAATTTCTGAAATGCAGTCCAACGTTTTTTCCATGCAAAAAGTGTATCAAAATGTAATAAAGATTGCTGATTTATGAAAGCACTCTACAGAGTACTAATCTATAAGACAGTTCAATATAATAAGTAATCAGTAAAGTAATATAGTAAGGCAGTTAGTTCAATAAAAACATATTAGAAGGCTGCATTTGCAAAATAGTGAATTTACAGATGCTAGGTCTATTGCATTGTCAAATTAATACGATATATATTATACGTTATTTTAAATAATGTATAATATGTATCGTATTATACATTATTATTTTTATATGTATCGTATCATTATTCTTCAAGTGTGAAGGCTTATTTTCTTCACAGTCCGTGAGTGATAACCGCTTTCTAAGTTTCATTATTTTATTTTTAAATAAAATGTTTCATATTACAAATGAGTCTAATTTTATTAGTACAGTCACAGTTATCATCAATAAATCATCACTGTCAAATCGAAAAGACTTCATAGCATCTTCCATTTGCATTGACGCCATTAAAGTCAGAGACGGAAAAAGTTGATATTGTGAATTTTGTCGACTTTTAAAATTCTGGGATCATTAAAAACTTAAAAATTATTTCTTATTGAATGCTGCTCTTGAGTTTAAAGCTTTTCGACCAAAAATTTATAATGGAAAACGAAGCATGCTCTAAGAATGTCTTGATGTATCATATTCTCAAAAAGTGCATATATATAAGCTCAATAAAATGGCAAAAATAAAATAAACACGCTGCTGAGGAAATATGAGATATTTTGATTTCAAATAGAGCACTGGTTTTGAATCTACGTTCATTTATCAAGTTTTGACTAGAAACTGTAAAAGCGTGACCAGATTTACATTTATTACAATATGAAACGCAAATGATACTTTTGAAATCAGTTTTATTTTATGTGTATATTTTTAACATTACAATTTCCTTTATAATTTCTTTGTTACAGTTTCTTGGTTGTGAAAAAGCATTCTCTAGGTTGGAGAATTTAAAGATTCATTTTCGATCCCATACTGGAGAACGACCGTACCATTGCCAATACCTCGGATGTCCAAAGGCATTCAGCAATTCTTCAGATCGTGCAAAACACCAAAGAACACACCAAGATTCGGTAAGAATAGTTTTAGTTGAAAATCTGTTTGATTATCGATTGAGATTGTTTTGAATGCAACCATTTACTGAAATGCAACCATTCACTGAAATGCAACCGTTTACTTATGGACAGTAAAATGATCCTCCCCTCCCCAATTTTGGGCATTGTTTATCAGACACTGGCCAGTATCGTGGACTTGAATACAGGGCGATCATCAACGTATTCTAAAAGAATTGAAGACAAGACGAAATTTGCCTGTAAGATGGCGCTGTAAAGTGTAGTCATTGAGTTTATATTGTGAGCATTCGTGTGCTATACTCTCAAAAACTATTTCTTCAATTCACGGAAATTTGGTAGCTATGCTGCCGGAATATCTCCAGTTCTCTTTTCTCCTATTAATTGAAGAACTTTTTCAGATTCAACGAAGTGTTTCCTTCTTTTTCAGATTTTCGCGAAGAATTCACGGAAACATAGCGTTTCCTAGGAGTAGGATAATTATTCGTCGGAAGAATAATGTTGTGTATAAATACGCACTCTCAAAAATTATTTCTTCAATTCACTGAAATTTTTCTGACAGTAGTGCTGTCGCAATATTTCCGTTATTTAATGAATATCCGTTTCGTCTTTTTCCTGTCAATTGAAGCAACCGCTTAAGATTCAACGATTTTTGCATGCAATCTCAGGTAGCTTAAAGGTTACTCTATAAAAATAAACATCCAGCAGAATTTTTTTTTTCAAATTTCAGAATCCAAGGTTTAAGAAATGGTGAATGATTCATTAAGATATTTTAACTTCTATGAGTAATTGTTTTTCGAATGAAACTGCCACTATCATATTACGCCACACATCGCCACTTTGAACAGTGTTCTGTGTGTTGTCATTGGCAGGCTTACCAGTTGCCTGCGTTTAATTGAATGTTCCATAAATTGAAACCATCTCTACCAACAATGAAGATCTGTGTAAAACAGTTTTTTCTGTGCCTACATTCACTTTAATAGTTTAGAATAAGAGCAACAAATTCTTTTAATATTTTTATTTTAAACATGCAGGTTGATTTGTTCATATATTTATTTTATATCTGAATTTTAAATATGTTTAATTAAACTCGTTAACTGGAAAAGAAATATTTGATTATTCTATCGAATCTTTAAAATTTGCGTAAGTTGATAGGAATAAAATTTGATAGGAAATCTTCGATGATTTGTCTCCCCCTCCAAAAAAATATTAATTAATAAAAAAAATAAAGCAAAAAGTCACGTTAAACGTGCTAATGCAGCGTCTTCCAAGAACTGTTTTTTCTTATTTTTACTGAATTTTTAAAATTGCGATTATGTTCATAAGCAAAAATAAATAAGTAAAATAAAATATTGGAAAATACATACCTTTATTATTATTATTTTAGAAACCATATTACTGTCAAGAGCCAGGTTGCAGTAAAAGGTACACGGATCCAAGTTCCTTGAGAAAACATGTCAAAAACCATGCACTAAGACAGGAAATGATAGATAAAAGGGTAACTATATATATAAATCTTTTCATGTTTCCAGAAAATTTAAAATTGAAAATGTCACGTAAGAAAATGTGTATTTGTGCGAAACTGTTTGCAGTTTAACATTGACATTAGCTAAATTCACTTTAAACACATAGCCCTACCTTATTTACTTAGGTTCAAATGCAGAAAGAAGAGAACAATCTCAGATCATCCTTCTACAATGACAATCTGGAATATTACGACCTAAGCATGAAAAGTTCTACGGATACAGGTTACGGAGGTAAATAAAATGTCGCTTTATTTTTCTGAGCCTAAAAATGTGTGCAAACATGTCAGAATAAATGTATTCTGGATGCAGTTTGGAGTCTTTCATATAAAGTATTTAAACGACGCTTGCGAATTTATTTGAAGGAATCAGATCAAATGGAAGATGAAAGATTTATTTAAACTTTATCTTTCAAATACAACAGTGCATTTGGTGTTGCTGCTTTTTAAGGGATATTGACTCTTATATAAGACTGAAATACATTTATGTAAACTGTTCCGATATAAGTTTTTACAGATGAAAAGTTAAATATTTGTGTAGCTTTTAGAGGGAGAATTTCAACCGATATTTTCACTCTAAACAAAAGGAAATTTCTCGGTTTAGAAATTATGAAATGGAAAGGATTATGAAGTAAAACCGTAATATAAAATCGATAATAAAGCATTTTTTTCCTATTAAAATTAAAAAATTCTAAAATGCACATAACGAACTCTTACTTTAGCTGAGTAAAAATATGTTTGAATTCACAACATTCCTTCCCAGAGTCATTCATTCGAGTAAATAGAAGGTCACCAATATAATCAGCATAAGAAAAATTAATTCCTTCGATTACAAGAAAATGAAAACCGAGAGAGGTTCATAAGTTCAAAGAGTACTTAAATATTTGTTTTTAACTTCCAAACATAAATATAAATATTTTTTTTTTAATCAAGAAAACAAAGTTCCTCGAAAAATTCGAGAAATAAAGCATTCTCTTGAAATTTAAAACTGAAAATTAAAAATTACCAAGATAATACATGAAAGGTTGAGGAAAATTACTTATTTATTGCGCACGCAGCATGAATATTTTTTCTTTTAAACCTTCGTAGTTCATAATAAATAGAAATTCAACTTAAAATAATTTATTTATTTTAAAAATTCAGACGAAGCAGTGAGCCATCTACATTTTTTTTTTTTTACTCTCAGAGACAGGCTTTTTTTAAATGTACGATATTCTTAAATTCGCCGAACACTTTAGCTATAAAAAAGTCTGCATTATCGAATATGATAAAAAATATACCGACATACTTCTGAATAAAGGATAATGTGTTGTTTATATTACAAAATCTAGTTTATTTATTTTATTAAATATAATAAAGAACTTAAATTTGTAAATTGTATATTTCTAAGCTCATTGAGAGTGTTATATTCAAATATTTAAACATTCAGTTCTAAAATCTAAATAAGTAAAATGCTTGTTTCTCGTCTTCTTTCAGAAACCGACCACAGTGGGTGTCTGTCTTCAGACACGGAAGACAATTACATATTCACATGGAGCACGCAAACACTTGTAGACGATCGAGAATGGTAGGTAAAAAAAAAAAAATCTTCTCACAATCATGTTGAAAGTGAAAGGGTCATAGTAGCACTTCAGACTCTAACTGAAATATTGTCAAAGCCAAATTTCAGAGATATTACACCTTTGATATGCTTTCACATTTTTAAGTGAGAGTTTTGCAGAAGATACTTAACGAGTTAACAAAAAAGTCTAAGTTAATAAAAAAAACCTAAGTTAACAAAAAAATCAGCTTTACCGCTTTTCATTGAATTTTAGAGTCTATTCATGTAAAATATTCGCCAACTTTTCAAATACTTATCCAGTTTTAGCTTTATTAGTTCAGTAAAAATCTATTAGCCGGATTCGTTACCTCGTGATTTAGTTTGAAGGGAAAAAAAACGCATATAGTAGTATTTTATAATACAGTGTTATTTTATAATATAACATTTAATAGCCGCATTCGTTAGCTCGTACTTTAGTTTGGAAAAAAAAAAAAGAAAATCTGAAATTCTTCCAGATTTTATTTACGCACTCGGCTGGAAGAATTTCAGTTTTTTTTAATCTGTTCAATAAATTCTGCCATATAGAGGAAAATGATATAACTGTAAGTGCTCATATAGACACCCGTTCGCATAATTTTGTTGCTAAAAATTGCATCAGTTGTTGTTTGACCCCTAGTGGTGAAATATTTTGGATGAGTGCATAATGGAAAATCTAAAGTATCCATTTCAGTTACAAAATTGGATACTCGATCGAAATTTATTTCTACGTTAAAATCTGTACTAAAACAGTCTTACAATCATTCTCCTTCAGCAACGTTTCGAATATAGCATCTAATCTATCTTCATATCAGAAATTCGAGGATTAGCGTATGTAACTGCATATCTAACTTTATCTTGAATATACGCAATGACCATTTGAACGCCATTGATCTGGCTCCTGTAGGCACGGGTAAAGTGTTTGATTAAGTTTTCTCTCTATTCTAAAAAAAAGTAAGGGCCGCTGTCGTCGCCGCTGTCAAAAGCTTGTTCGCTTATCTTCTCCTTAACCGTGGGGATTTGAATTTCGAGAGACATGTCCACGTATTCGGAAAATTCCGAGGAAACTGCTAAGCTAAGTCAAATTTCTAAAATTGAATTTTTTAGAAGATATTAATAAAAAACTGAAAAAATAAACATAATGGGTGCCAGATTTGGCATAAAATCATTCATTCCTTTGCAACAAAGCGTTTCCAAGTATCTAGAATCGCGTGAAATTTACAAACATTTATGCCCATTTTATGACAAAATAAAAACTATATGAAATAAATAACTCAAATGTGTTACACAAAGTTGACAATTTTCAAATAGTAAGTTCGCTTAGACAACAGGAGTTTAGAATTAGCGATTATTCGTTTTTCCAAAACAGAATAACTAATATCTTCAAAATGAAAAATAATTAAAATGCATCATTTTAAAGCCGGTTCGGTCCAGCTGGATTATTTGCTACCAGTAGAAATATATGGCGGCGTTAACTGTGCCATTATAGCAGTTAGAGTACACCTTGGATATCTGCTAGCGCGACGAGATGGTATAATTCGTGGTGCTAAGTACGCCAATCTGCAAACGATTATGTAAATGAAAATATGGATAACGGTTTTCCGGTAACCTTAAATGAACAGTAATTGTAGGTTGTAAGCATGTGTAAATCGCCAAATAATGAAAAGTCGCCATTGGTGGCAGGCTATCCTATCTGTTCCGTAGCTTTTATTAACTTTACATGTACGCAAGTCGCCAAATAATGAAAAATCGCCATGGGTGGCAAATTCGCAAGGTGTCCAAGAGGTTTTACATTATTAAAGATACAGCTGAAACAGATGTTCTGATTTTATTACGCTTTAGCTCCTAATTAATATAACTTTTGAATGGCAACATTAAATATCATTGTGTTTCTGAGGAGTGCAAATGATTTTTAGAGCGATTATAAGCGGAGTCCGCACTCCAGGTGGAGTATAGCTCAGGACCCGTACAACACGGATTCCCATAACAAAATCCCTCCGTGTTACGAGGGAGAGGGGGTCTACTGTAGTGTGAAGTTTAAATTTTTCTGCACCAATGAACATGCAAGGACCAGGTAATGTGTAGCTCAGTAACATTTTATCTGATTCAATCTTCGGGTTTTGTCTGTTGAAATTATGTCTTTTTTACGAATAAGCCTTACTAGGGGCCGAATGCCTCGTACGAAAAGCGAGCGTAGCGTGTCTGGGGGCCTTGGCCCCAGTACTTTATAAAAATCATAACTCTAGATGGCTTTTTGCTTTGGAAACCACTGTCTATCCGTTCGACCAAAGTTAATCCTGGTATTTGAAAATCCTCTGAAGGGATATAGATCATCGTTTCCGTTAGCAATATGAAATCACTCAGCAGAGTGCTGCAGAAAACATAGATCAAACGGAAAAGTGACCACGCCGCGCCGTGTAGACAAAAATCCCGTGCTTCAAAGAAATAGCACCCGAGTGCTTAAAAAAAGCTGCTTATAGTTAGTATTTTATAATCCAACAGTGCATTATAAAATACTAAGAAATATTACATAGCTTTATTGTTATTGTAATATTGCTTATAGAATTTTATAATTGCCTCAACGTCTGAAAAAGAATCTGGGAATAACTCTTCAGCTCAAAATTAACACTGAATATTTTAGAAGTTAAATACTAATATAAAGAAAAATATGTTTACATAATTATAACACAGTTTAGCTTTGTGAGAATTATTAAATTTTTACACGATTCTTAATTGTAAATGGTTGTAATACCAATAATAAAGAATATTAGGATTGCTCTCGTAAAACCAATAAAAAAAATGAAAATAAGTGCATTCGAAGAAAAAATTACAGCGGAATGTGTAGACATTATAGGAATAATTATTGTGATATGAGGAAAAAATATATATATAGTGGAAATCAATATTTAAAATAAGTCTAATACAATTTTATTAAAGTATGTTATAAGTAACTTATTTTAGAAAATTAATAACTACTATTGCATTACAGGTGTTTTATTCATTCTGAGCCAATCGATAACAACGTTATTCCTGCCTGAAAAATGCATGAAACATGTCTGGTTTTACACAGAGAGAGTTGGTTCATTTAACAAGCAAAATTCATTTGCAAAAATGTATAAGGGTTTTAAACTAGTAGAATGAATTGGAATTTATTTATCTCAGTTACATGATTCTTAAAAAAAAAAAACCCCACTAGGTTAAAAAAAAAAGAAAAAAAAAGAATGGCTTTTATAATATTTATTTCTTTTTAAATCTGGTAAGATGATAATATGTTATTAATAATCTAATAAATTTTTTATAGGAATGATATTTTGAATCGAGAAGATCCTCCCAACTTCCAAGGTGGGGTTTACGGGCGTTCGGATTCCATGATGTCCGATTGTGAGAACGACAAAACAGACTGCCCCGTAGACTGGATGATAGATGGCAACTGAAGAGGTGAAATTGAGTTAGAGAGAGATGAGAGGTAATTTAAAATGATTATATTATGTTTTGGTGCTTTTATGTAAATTAACACATACATATATATATATATATATATATATATATATATATATATATATATATATATATATATATATAGGGTGTCCCAAAAATAGCGCTCAAACTCTGCGCAGCCAGATACCTCGTTGGGAGTACATAAAAAGTGCTCAAAGAACCATAACTGTATGGCCCGTACTTTTCAAGAAAAGTGCGAGAAAAAAGCAGGAACGTCATTTCCGGTGTACGAAAAGAGCCTTACACGAAAGAGCGTTACTGGAATCACGAACATAGCCTTTTTTGCATATGTTTTCATAAAATGATGCTCAAATGTCCACCGTGCATATCAAGGCTTCCATGCGTGCGCAGTGTAATGGCCAACTGCTTATGTTCCATCTGGTACCCACATAAATACACCAGCACAAAAGGGAGGGACTTAAACACTATTTGTTGTAATTGGGACTCCATAGATCAATTCTTTCAATCGTTTTCATTGAAAGCAATTCATTGGTGCCAGATTGTAGCGGCCATAACACCGAGTCCTCCATATGTAATCCAGTAACCAATTTAATGTTTCTAGTTGTTTTTCCTCGCACGGGATGTGACGTCATATTTTGTTTTTCCTATTTTTCTGGAAAACTATGAATCGTAGAGATACAGCTCTTTGGGCAATTTTTATGTACTCCCAACGAGGAATCTGGCTGTGCAGAGTTTGGGAGCTATTTTTGGGACACCCTGTATATAACATTAAATATTCTCTCGAAATTCAAATTTTCTATTAGCTCCCTTCAAAATTCTACTAGGTCCCAAAAGATTTCGTTTTCAAACAAATGATTTGTATCCAAATGCAAAGAAAAAAAGGCAATTGATGCAACTTCGCTTGTTCTCACGCCTCATAGTCATTTCAACTCTCGGGAATTTCCAGGCACTATTTAGCCAATAAATGCACCTTTTTCAGAAACATGTGACTAACTTATAAATCATGTGACTCTAAGCAATAAAAGTGTCAGCACCATCAAGAGAGTGGACTTTTAGTGACCTCTGTAGCCAGATACGTCTGATTGAAAAGCTGTTAAGATTTTAATACAATGTGTTCTAAGCAGAAATATGATAAATTTACATAGGACAGTCACATCCACGAGGATCTGGGTTACCTCAATACCTCATAAACTACCGTGAAGCCTCGACCAGACTACAACAGTATTGAACAATTAAGCATGAGGAGTTTATTTTTCATGCGTAACAAAAGTTATCAGAAGAGCCATTTACTTTTATGTTTTTTCATTGTTAATTAGTTTCTTAGAGAATAGGGGGTTTTAAATGAAATGTATTTTTTTCTTACGAAACACAGTAATTTTAAATAACCAGAAAAAAAACACCGCATGATGTGCCCATAATATTGTAAAAGCGAGTATCTATGGTTTTGTTGAAAAGATATTGCTAATTCCGTCTTGATTTGGTACGTTCATTTTGTAGCTATAACTTAAATACTTGGTAATAAGAGCGGTTTAGCTCTTTCTAAGATTTATTAGAAAAGTACCTAAAACATTATTCTTCAGTTTCCTAAAAAAATTATAGAATATGTGTTAAGATCCTTAGATAATATGTACTGCCCATATATTGTACTATATCCTTGAACCCCATCAAAATACAAAACATTTTTTCTCCGATTTTATTTATTTATAAAAGTGGGCATTCATTTGAAAATATAATTTTTAAAAGCTCATGATCCTTATGATTGCGACATTAATCAGCGGTGTTCAAAGATGATTTTTACTTAATTTCAGTGCTAGTTAGTTGCAGTGCTGTCTGCTTAACAAGTTTAAGATAGTTAATAAATATTTTTTGTCATGTTAAATTTATTAATAATTATGTAAATACATATGTACAATACATATGTACTGCTTAACAATTGCTAAGCAATAAGCGATTTATGCAAAACTGTGTCCCAGACAGCTGACCAATACCAGTAAATTAAAGTCCAGGACTCGTTATCTGTATAAAAGACAGTGCGTACAAGTTCATGGTTCATTCGAAAATTCAAGCGCTTTGATGTTTGACGAAAATAATGCTGGATGTTAAAAAAGTTTTTTTCTATAAAATTCTGCGTGTCTCCTGTAATAATTACGAGCAAAATGTCAGCAAGCAGGACTCGTTATCTGCATAAAAGACAGTGCGTACAAGTTCATGGTTCATTCGAAAATTCAAGCGCTTTGATGTTTGACGAAAATAATGCTGGATGTTAAAAAAGTTTTTTTCTATAAAATTCTGCTTGGCTCCTGCAATAATTACGAGCAAAATGTCAGCAAGACACCATTTGAGTGACTACGATCGGGGACGAGCAGTTGGACGACTGGAAGCAGGTGCAATGTGTCAACACCATTTTTGCTGCAATGGGTGTATCAAAGAGTATCATCTCGCGACTAAAGAAGACCGCTGAAGGTGGAAATGCTTTGCGAAAGCATGCCGGGGGTCGTGGTAGGAACACCACACCTTTAGAGGATCGCTATTATAGCCCTCGTGGCAAAAATGAACAGAAATTACACTCCTGCCCAGATAGCTGCAAACCTTGCAACCGCTCCCGGTACACATGTTTCAGCAAGAAACATCTCACGGAAATTAAATTAAGTTGGTTTGTTTGCACGGAAGCCTGTTCGTTGCAACCCATTTCAACCACGCCATCGTCGAGAGAGATTACGCTGGTGTAAGGAACATGCTGGTTGGGATCACCAAAATTGGTCAAGAGTAATGTTCTCCGACGAATCTCGTTTCAGTGTGACAAGTGATTCTGGCCACCAATTATTATGGAGAGAGGGTGGAACACGTTATGCACAACAGTTTGCTTGTGAACGTGAGTGGTTCGGCCCAGGCGTGATGGTGAGGGCTGGCATTTATGTACAATGGCAGAACACTGCTTCACATCTTTGTGCGAGGAAGCGCTACATCACAATGTATTGCAGAGAGATTATTCTGGATCATGTTCGTCATTTTAGAGGTGCTGTAGGTCCAGACTTTCTGTTAATATACGATAATGCGCGGCCACACAGAAGCGTTGAGGTATCGAACACACTGCAAAGTGAAAATATTCTCCGTATGCAATGGCCTGCCTACTCTTCCGTTCTAAATCCTATTGAACATGCCTGGGATGCTCTTGGCAGACGTGTCTCATATAGAACCATTCCTCCCCGAAATGAGCAAGATCTCAAAACCACCTTGAGAGAGGAGTGGGACAATATCCCCCAAGGCCCTTCTCGATAGTTTAGTGATGAGCATGGAGAACAGATGCAAAATGTGCATTAGTGTCCGTGGTCAACACACATCTTACTAAGGTACTCATGTCTGCATCATTTTGACCTGAAGATCAATTTTTGGGGCTGCTTGGAAATCATCCAAGGAGCATCTTTTCTATTTTAAGTTTTTAATTCTTCGATGTGGCTATATTTGTGTACCATTTTGCACTGTAATAAATGCCCATCGTCCCTACTAAATATGTACTTAGTTTCATTTCTTCAATCATTGTCAATTATTAATTATTCCGAAAAACGCAACTGTTACCTAGCAATTGCCAAGCAGTGTACATATGTATTATACATAAAGCAATAAGTTGTTTTAGCTTACGCAAAAGATTGCAAATATATTTTCCTTCCTAATTGCAGGTACAAAGTAATGTGATCTTCACGAAAGAGGAAGATCGCGAAAAGACTTAGGGAATGAAAAAGTAGTAGAAGAAAATTGTGAAACCTTTTAAGTTTTCAAAAACCACGACTAAAGAAGTTTGTTTCGCAATTGCATTTTGCCAGAAAGAAAATAACACTCCATTCTTGGTTTTTTGTTAACCAAAAAAATGTTATCTCATTCATTTGAGCTTTTTTATGAAATATTGTTGGTGTACTATATTTGAGGCTTTTATGATCAAAACTTGTGATAACCAATATTTAATGTAACCTTTTAATTATTATACATTTTAGTTAATTAAAAGGAAGCTATTTATCGTGAAACGTACATATATTTGTGATTGTAATCAATTGTGTTTGATTTAAAACATGGTGTAATGAAGTGAAATATTTTATGATTATTCAAGAATCAAACTAGAAACATATGCACAGTGAGTATTTAGTCAAAATGAAGATCATTAAGTAAAACTGATAAAATTTAAAATTGTATTTAATTGTGAAATTTATTTTAATTCTTAACGTTTTCTATACAACATAAAAACATATGTAAGTAATATTTTCGATGGTGTAATTGGTTGGTGAGTTTTGTTTTGTTGGTGTAATTGAGTCCCGTTTTTATAATAAAACAACGGTTGTATGAAAACAAAGTTCTTGACCCTGCTTCACTATGTGGTTTCCAAATGATCTCGGTTTCATTAAATGGCTTTTATGGTTATGAGAGATATATTTGAAATAACTTGTGCAGGAGTAATTTTATATGTTATTAGAAAAATACTTGTTTCCCCCCCCCCCTTTTTAAAAATGAAGTTGTTTTGGTATTTATTTTTGCATTTACTCATACATTTTCATATGAAACTTTTTTTTTTTTTTATAATCGTAACCAGCAGTTCCAATGTAATAAAAGTACAATTTACAAGCAATGAACGAATGATTAAGCCAATAATTAAAAATGTATTAGGATATTTGTCTATATACATACATTTTTATGTCGTTTTATTGCTGTCGAAATGTATAGTCACACACACGCACATTCATGTCATTTCCAGTAGCATTTTTCATAAGAAATATTCTTGTGAATCATAATCATACAGTGTTTAATTTTTGTTTATCGATACGTTTACATTAAAAATATATGCTAGCACCAAATAAGAAAATGTAAATGCATACATCTAACATTTGTTAGGCATTATCTTCGAGCTGAAAAAAAGAACTGAATTATGGCTGTCATTTATTGGCAACATTAAAATCTTTTTGCGAAAGTTTGTGCCTAAAAATATAAATTTATATATAGTGTGTAACATAATATTTCGCTAACAACATAATTATCCCCCTCCCCAAATTTTCGTGAAAGAAATGTATATTTATAGCTGATATTTTAATATTTTAAATCTGAAGCGGCATTTTGATTTCTAGAAAAATTGAGTTTAGTTTAAATTATTTTCAATGGTAAAGTTGTTCTGTTTATTATTTTTTTAAATATAAAACTTATCTTTTGTGTGAAGAGGGCATATAAAATATTATTTTATAATATGTATATATATATTCTTGATGAGTTCATAATATATGAAGTGAGAAGATAGTGTTGTCATTAAAATTTGAAAATTTAAAGTCTGTTTTAATATTAAAATTTCATGTACTAAACTATGTATTACAATTCATGGAAATTTGATATTATTTTGGAATGTATAATTAAAAAAAAATTCGGTTAGTGGAGTAGGCCTTATTTTTATTGAATTTATTACAGATGTCACAGAAATAAATTTTGAACAATAGTACTAAGCATACATTAAATAAAAAAATTCGTCTTATTTTATTTAGAACGATGTTAATTTTATTTTTCACCAATTATTATTCAAAACAAATATTGAAAAAGACAAGACGTTTGTACTAATTATTGCTAAATTTATCATACATCATAATTTAAAATAAACAATACAAGACTAATTTCATACACAGTTTAGCTATTATTCAGCACCCAAGTTAGAAAGAATCATTTTGTCGAAGACCTACTTGCTTTTTTATTAAATATTTAATTTGTGGAATGGAAGCTTGCTTTTGTGAAAGCTCTCCGAAAGATTTTATTCAAACTATATATTCAAATTATTTTATGGATTCTTCGTATTAAAATCATCTATTAATTACTGATTTACAATCTAGTGCATAAAAATGTTTTTTATCTCATTTTCTTTGTTATAGTGGTTTCCCTTACTTTTTATATTATTACATTTAATATGGTGTTAAAGTTTTGTATTTTATTAATTTTTCTATTTGTCTGTTTTTCACAGACGTGAGAAAAAGTGTTTGTAAAAATGTGATTTTATCAGTGATCTCAATTCATGTTATGTAACCATTGTTAACGTTTAGTCATTTCAATGTAAACTTTGTCTTTTGATTTGCTGGACCAATATTTTACATAATTTTAGTGCAATAAATTCTTAAAGTTTATATAAAATGTCTTATTGTGTCTTTATTTAAGAGTTAATTTATATTTGTTCAAACAACATAAGGCCCCCCTTAGCACAATGCAGCTTCTATTTTCCCACTATTTTATGCAGTTTTTGAATTTTGAAACGTTCATATTTTTGTAGGTCATGTGGTGATAATGTTTTAAGTATTATTATTTTTGAGGCACATGACTCTAACATTAATTTTTTTGGCATGTTTTATATTAAGATACGATTTATATTTCGGTTTCTAATCTATCTAAAAATATACCAAATTTATATGCTGTTAGTACCACTTGACTTGTTACATAGTCATCTGGTTTGACCATAAATGGCAACATATTTTATCATGTTGAAATACATGTTTACTAGCTTGGTAAAAAGCTCCCGAATCTTTAAAGTCATAAAAAAGCAGTGTTTTTTCTCATTATTATCTTCTTTCTTTTCGAGAGGAATAGAATATTCCCGTTTTTTTGTTTTTTGAATAAAAAGAAATTTATTTTACTTTATTTTACTTTAGAAACATTTGAAACAACTTTTTATTCTGTTTAAATAAACGAATGTCTGATTTTAATTATCATAAAATTCAACATGTCTGTAAATAGTTCGCATATTTAAAATGACTTACTAAGTAAAAATAGAAACACTAGTCAAATATACTGACAAAACACGCAACTGGAATGAACGGTGGAAACAAATAAACTTTTAAAATGACAAAAGGCTTGCACAAAAGATGTATGAATTGCATCCCAAGTCACATTGGAATTTAAATTTGGAAGTAAGTTATACCTTCTTTTAGAGTTTCACTGCCGAAATAAAATTGAATTACTATTTGTTTTACATCTACTTGGAATATTTTGCTTTTTTTATTCTGAAAAAATCAAGTGTTCTTTTTGTTACGTGGCAGGAAACAAATGAAACACGGATGACAGCTAGTATTGAGTCTATACTGAAACTAACATTGATGTTTGAAACGAAGATTTAATTTTAAAATTCTGAAGAAATGTCCAAATGAACTAACGTATATTTTTCTTTCCAATGTAAAATGCTTTGTCTTATATTTATCTTTTAGAAAATACTATGGATGGCTACTCATTCACGTTTCATTTATTTTTAAAACTTTAAAGTGCAGAGTTTGATTCTCATCGTTTTATGTTTGTTTATACATACAAGGTGATGACGCTATTCACACTTGCGATTTTCAATTCGTTTGGAGTCAGACTACTGAAATGCTCATTATATTGATCATTAATTGAAATTTAAGGATATATGCATATATATATATATGCATATATCCTTAAATTTTAATTAATGATCAATATATATATGTATATATATATATATATTACAGTAGGAATCCTAAGTTAATAGGCAATAGGCAATAGATGGCTCTTTTTTTGCTAGTCTTTTTTTCTTTTTTAGATTTGAGGAGCAGGTTGTTTAATAATTTTAAATTATAGAGTTTTAGAATAATGAAAAGGAATCTGGAGGCAAAATTATTTTTATTTGCACATCTCAAAAACTATATACATTTCATCTTTGTTCTTTTAAAAAGAGCAGTAATGTTTTTTTCGATATTTCACATTCTAGCTACCATAGTAACAGAATTACTTTTGTTATTCGAATTGTGAAATTTAACCACCAAATGAAATCTGAAGTTATTTCTAGAATTTTTGCATTACTAAAATAAGAATATATAAGAATACAAGAAATATAGAGAAGTAAAAGATTTATATTCTGGAATCTTAATTCATGCTAGTAACCCTCATATCCATGGTTCGTATAGAAGGCATCCCTTTATTTACTTTATCACCTGAAAAAGTCAATCTGAGTAATCAAAGAACTATTTGATTTCCAGAGATTAGGATCGCAAAATTTGGGTTTCTGTTTTAAATTATGACTTAAACTATGCAATAGAGCTCAACAATCAGAATTTTAAAATCTTGACTTAAAACTTTTTAAAAATGAATTCAACATAACCAAACAAATAAACATGCTTCCACTTTTATTTATAAGATAAAATATTTTCGTTCAAATTATCAAAAGATCTAATTTGATATTGTAGAAAAAAAAAATCAGATTAGGCAACTTAAAATAGTAAAAAAAAAAAAAAACTGCTATTCGGTTGATTGTAAAGTTTACTTCAAAATCATTAACTTATGCTTTGTATTCTTCATTTAGATTATAACAATACTTCATTAATTTGTGCCGAATTTAGTTTAAAAGTTAAATGTGGGTATAATCTTTTTTTCAGTAATTTTAATATTATTAAGGTGACCAACCGTACCTCTATAAGGAGCTTTGTACTCCATTTTCTTGCATATATATATGTACGGTACTCTTTTTAAAAACCTGTATTTCAAAAGTACTCCTATGTTCTCTTTTGTACTCCTAAAAATACAAAAAAGCTTTAATATATAATTTATACTTTTTAACGTTCGTATACATAAAATTGTGTATGGTTAGGCTTGCCAGATTTCTGAAATATGCAACCGGGACACCGGAATGCCCTTAGTGCCACGGGTATTCAAGGGTACATTTACCCGACCTGTGGCTGAACGCGTTTGCGCTCTCAACTGGGAGACGGAAGATGCCTGGTTCAAAACCAGGTCGAGTCTGCCGACCTAACCGTTCGGACTTCCCCGTGGTTTTCTACGAAACTTCGCATAAATGCGGGTTAAGATCCCTTAGAAAGTCCACCACGGAGAGAAATCTCCTCCCCTCGGTCCAGATTCCTGGCCGCAACACTACATTTACATTTTCCCCTCAAGGGTACACACTTTTGGCGGGTTTTTGGAGTGTTTTAGAGGATAGTTTATTCTCAGTGCTATGAATAAATGGTTACTGATTAAGAACCTGAACCAGGAGTATTAATAAATGACACAAGCATATAAATTTAAACATTTTATTTCTTACATGTTAATATTTATAAGTTGCTTAAGTCAAAAGAAACACTTTGAATGACGAATAAAATTTGAACAATACTTATTAGCACACCACCACTCTTCGATAGTTCTCACTTTTTATACAGTACAGTGAAACAAGTTTCAAAGTAATTATCCTTAAAAATCCTTCACAGTTAATTATTTTTAGACTCGTTTGGTCATCTATAATCAAATTTAATTTTTACCGGGACGTGAAGTAAACCGGTCGGGACACCGGGATTTTGTCTGCAAACCGGGACGTCTGGCAAGCGTATCTATGGTGATAGTTGCGCGTGCGACTGTGTGTATACTGTAACGTTGACATAGCGTAGTCAGAGTTTAAAAAAAAGGGGGGGTGGCCCCCTAAACGGTTTCGTGCATACAGGATGGCTTTTCATGAAAAGCGAATCATGATGTAAATAATCACTACTTATATATATTTAGTTATATTTCTTTCTATCCGTGTGCTTTCCAAAAGACTATTCACATAACTGGAAAAAAGAAATTTGACTACCACTCAAAAAACGTTAGCTTTTAAACGTGAAGAAAATATCCATAATCATATATGAGCATAAAAAAAACCAAATTGTCGATTTAAATAAATATTTTGTCGCATAATTTATGGAAATACGAATGATTTAATGGTAAATAATTTTGTTACGTTAAAAAAAAAAAAGAAAACAGAATTTTTTTAGTTACTTCTTATCAGTTTTTCACTTAATTTGCATTTATAAGAAACTAAATTGAGAGGAAAAAGCATTATTTAGAGCCTATACGACGGATGTGAAATCTACATTTTTACTCCCTCTTTTTAAAGAAGCTAGCCACTTGAAAATTCTGTTCTTTTACTTGAAATATACTCGAAATATATTTCTGTGTGAATTTTTTACTAAACTATTGGAAATTTCTCTTCACTCCAGTAAAGTTTTCTATAGTCTATCTTCTTATGAAGTATCTTATTGATCCATAGAACTCAAATAAAACAACAAACGTCTCGGAAGACTCTTTGTCTCATGGAATGGCTCTCGCGAGCATTTTCGATAGAATAATGATCACTATATATTCAAATGGCGACTGATATTTTTTTAAAGACAGATATTCAATCCTCTCTGGAAAAATCTCCGTTTCATTTGAGCGCAGCTTAAAAGTTACTCAGTCATTTTCCAGAAGGGGGCAGGCGCATAAAATGTTTGTTTCCGCGGAGAAATAAAAGCAAATGGGCTTAGCTTTTCTGAAACTTCAAAAAGCTTTATTGAGGAAATATTCAGAGGTTTTCATTAACTGATATTTTCTGTCTCAGCAATGAATAAGAGTAGGCACTGAGGTTAGGAGGGAAAAAAAATTCTTTTAGCTCCACGTCAGTCTGCAGTTCAGTAGTTAAGATGATATGCTATTTAGGGCCAGTGGCGGCAGGGGCGTAGCCAGGGGACGATATCGGGATATATCTCCCCCGAAATTTTTGGATTAGTCATGAAATTCCGTCTATTTATACGGATATAAGTTCATATCCCCCCCCCCCCCGAAAAATTTTCCTGGCTACGCGGCTGAGTGGCGGATCCAGAATTTTTTTTTGGGAGGAGCTAAATTTTAAACAAAAGCTTCGGACAATTAAAATGTACTATATATCAAAATTGTAGTGTAAACCAATGTGCATGATGCTTTTGGGAGGGGCTAAGTTATAAAATATGATCATTTTAGCTATTTAAAGTGTGTGTAATAAAGGAGAATGTTACCCTTTAGAAATCTCTTTTTTTGGGGGGGGGGGATGAACGCTCCTCCCTTCCCCTGGATCCGCTACAGTCTACGGCTTTGAATTTAGTTCGGGAAACTGACTAAGTATTAGTAGTCGTGGTGGAAGGGGGGAAGGAGCGAGTGGGAGTTTCTTTTTTTCAATTTGTACATCTTTTCATTGTACATTCATTCCACTTATAATTTTTTTCATCGAGATTCACTGGCAAATTGGATTGTAAGAAATTGCGACTAAAGGGCGGCAGTTTGAAGGTTTTACGCTCAGGGAATATGTGCAACCGTGAGAGCTCTCGTTTCCTCACCTTCTGAATCAACTACGTATTTTCAAAATATCTATAGGTAGATTGGAAAACCTTTTTGAGACCCAACATGGCCGAGTGGATAAGACACTGAACATGGTAGATGGCGTAAGTGTGACGGTCCCACCCTCGGGCTTATGCGTGGGAGTTTTGAACGGTTTTCACCAGATCTAACGTGAATACGCGTTAAAGCCCTTTAAAAAGTCCTACGCCGAAGGCACCTTCCTGTAGGCAGATGCCTGCCCCTCGTGTAGGCTTGCCATAACACAAAACTTTTTGGAATCAAAAAGACCCGTTTGAAAAATTCATATCAGTAAGGCTGTTTAAGTGGGTGAAAGTTTTTTCTAACGGAAATATTATCTTAGTTCCGTAAACCGTGGTGCACTGAATTTAACTTTCATTTAATAGCCACCTTTAGGTGAAAAATGTTCGCCTCTGAGGTTTAATTTAATAGATGTTCGAGTGTACATTTATTGTTGCATTTAAATTGGTTATATAAAATATGAAAAAACGAAAAAAAACAAACCTCATCTCAGAATTGATCCTTGCGTCAGGTATAATAAAGTTAATTTTCCCATAATTCCAAGAAGCGGCAAAATGACAATATAAATCTTCGTCTTTCGAATAGACTTTTCTCTGGAAAAGTTAATGATTCTTCGTCATGTAAATGTAATTTATCACAGCAAAAACTATGGCGAAGATAATGATTGGCTGTAAAGTATAATGAATTTAAGCAGTGACTTTTTTTTTTCACGTTTAAATTGTTACTTCAAATTTTTGCTCTTTCAGTCTTTTAAACATTGTACTGAATATTTATGCTTAAAGAAATAAATTTATTCTGTAAAATATTGCCTTTTGAAATGTCTTATCAAATATTAATTATGAAGTAAAAATTGGATCATCATAAAAGCACTCAAGCGCATGTTTGACAAAATAATCATTGCTGCTATTCAAATTGCAGCTAATTCTGTATAAATACAGCATTATTTAAATGAAAAATTATTCAATAGTTTAGAATAAGAGTTTAAGATAAATTTGTTTTGACATAGGAGGATAAACAAGTGAAAGAAAGAATATATATATTTAAATATTAGTTGTCGTTTTATAAAGTGCAAGGAAAATAAATGTCATCGAGATTGTACCAGAAAATTAAAGATTTTTCTATACTCTGTCATATTTTGATACAGTACGGTGATTTTAACAGAATATTAACTACGCGAAACTTTCCAAAGCAAATACTTATGTAGTACGTCCGTAATCAGTTTTGAAAATAATACTTTAATAACTACGTAACTATAAATGACAGCAAAAACTGTAATTATTTTCCCGTCATTCACAATATGTGCTCTCCATGAAATGGACATGGGTAACGTCAAGTTAGTATTCAATTCATGGCATTTAGCAACATTATCAATAGTAAACATGTAACAGGAAGCGAGAGCTACTTGTATATAGTTTTTTATGAATAAAATATCGTTTGTACATAACAACTGAAGCAGAAAAAAATTATCTAAGTAAGATTGACTTAACTGATTTATTTATTTACTTTTATTTAATCTTAAAATTTTATCATTGGTTCGTTTATTTTAGAAAATGGGATAAATAATAAATAATCTATTATTTTTAGAAACAAAAAATGTAGTTTATAATGTACTTTACATGATAATATGATTTAAAACTTGACGAATTGCATGAAATGCAGTACAATTTATAATTGAGTTTAGACTTCACAATTCACCACTTTTTTAATCCGCTATGAGATAGATGGCAGCACTAGACATTTATAAAATGCAGTTTCTATTAATAAGTAAAATTTTGAAGTTTTCTAAGGGTTTCACAAAGGTTTTCTGCTTTATTTTCTCTTTTCTTTTCTTTCTCTCCTTCTTAAAAGAAATCAATGTTAATATTTATCACTTATGGATGAAGGAATTTAGAAAACAGTATATTGAATGCTCTTCGAAGATGAATGAATTTTGAAATAAAGATTTCTTTTTGTTCTACTTCCATTTGCCTAATCTTTGGAAAATGTTCCATGGCTCTCAGGTGACGTAGGCTTTTCTCGTATTTTTGGAAAAAAAATGCGATTTTACTGAATACTGTTCGCATGCTATTTATAGTTATGTGTCTGATGTATTGCTAAACACACTTATTGCACTTTCTCTTAGGCTAAATTAAAAACAGCTATTAAGTTCATTCCGTTAAGCCGATTTTCTAAAAATCTGAATTTAGAAAAAATCTGCGAAAACAAAGGTTTTATTGTAAAAATGTTTTTTTTTTCCTGTAGTGCAAATATTTATTCAGTCAGTGAAAAAGGCTCAAAAGACATCTGGCTATAATAATTGGCTATATTACCAGCTATTGTGAAAAACTTTTGGAAATTGTCATCCCAAAATTAAGCAATATTAGGATCAGCAGGCAATGTAAATTGAAAAACTCTTCAAAGTAACGTAAAAGACTGCTAAGAAAAAATTACTCTCGTTCATTCTTAAAAATTCACACAGTTTAAATTTATATACGACCCCGTACAAAATAATTCTCAATTAGTAAAATGCGCCCCATGCACCAATGAGGTGAGAGACAAAATTTGAAGCTTCCATCATAAAATGTTTCGGAGATATATTTAAACATAGATGGACAGGGTCTGTACGTGAATTTGAATCGAAACGTTCATTGCTAGAGTGCAAAAAAATATTTGCTTTCGTAATTTCTGGCCGACGTGATTTTTTTCCCCTTCGAGAGTCATGGAAAAGTGGTTTGAGTCAGCATATATTTAACTTCACATTTCTGACACTTTTTAGGATATAATTTTAAAATTTTACATCACCTTCTTACTACATGGGGCACATTTTACTAATTTGAAATTTTGTTGTTCGGGGGTCGTATACAAATTTAAAAAGTGCAACTTGTTTTAAAAAAAAGCAAGAGGATTTTTTTCTTAACGTAGTTTCCCCCCCCTTACCTTATTTTGAGCATTTTCAATTTACATTACTCACTTATCTCAATAGATAAACGATTAAAGAGTATTACCACCTTTCTGGGACACCCTGTATGATGGTTATATAAAAGACCGTCGTAGGAAGTGTTGTCTTTTAAATTTTTCAAGAACTAATAAGAAACTTAAGAAAATCTGGTGTTTATTGGTTAACAATAATGAAGAACTTTATAAAAACACACTTTTTTCAATTATGTGTCTTATTTAAAAAAGTAATTTGTTAATTTTATTCAAGATTTAGATAATACTTCAAAATGTGAGCACCACAATAAAGCTGCGAGTTAGAAAACGGGATTATTATTATTATTTATTTATTTATGTATTATTTTTTTCCTGGACTACCTTTGACCTCTCTATTTAGTTTGAAAGTATTTAATATAACTGTATAGAATGCTGAAAAAAATGAAATTGCATATAAAATAATTCGATTATTCCATGGAGTTATAAAAGATTCGATTGGCAAGTATGAACTTTTCAGAATGTTAAAAAAATCCTGAAATACTGCATATAAAATAATACAGAAAGAACATAAAAGCAACAGTTTGTTAAGAAACGAAATTTACTTTACAGGACTTTGCACAAAGAAACAAACAGGCACAAGTAATTCAACTATTTCCACATTTTGTTCTCAGAAAAACTTCGTTTTCTGAGATGAGTCGTTTCCTAGAAAAGAAGATGGGACAATAAATAATTCTGTGTGTGTATTAAATGCAGATAAGACTTTTCTATTCTGTGAGATTATACGTTGAAATAAATAATGTTTCCCTTGAGACAACATATATCATAAAATACCTTACAGATCAGATTCATATCTTACAGAATAAGCAGCTGATATGATTTTTATTATTTAATCCACGGAATATATGGGTGTGCGCATGTGAATAGATGTATGGGATTTCTATTATTGATGCAATTTGCAAATCTGTACGATTTTTAATTATGGTATGGCGATATTTTCTGGCTAGGAGTTATTATAAAAATGCGTAACTAGAAGGTTATTTTTGTGCAAATAATATTCTGCAAGCATCAGTTATTCTAGAATTTTTCCAAGCGAAGGCAAAAGGGCTATTGGACGATAATGAGAATGAGGTTCACCTTTCCGAGTATAGGAAAGTAGAACAATTTGCCAGTTTGCTATTTTGAGGAATAGTAGTTTTTGCTTGGTAAAGAATTAAATTATTGAATAAAGTAAAAGCTATTGTAATGAAAAAGGTGCTCTTATAATTTATAAATTAACCTCATCTGGATTGGGTGTTCTTTCAATCAATGTTATGTCCAATCATAGTCTTAAACCTGGCAGAAGGAGTAGTCGTACCAAATGCTTAAATGGTCATGCAATGCAGATATGTTTTGTCTCGTATAAACGAATATCATTATAAAATTTTGGCTAATGCTATAAAGTGTACATTACTTATAATTTGCATTTCAAATATAGAGAGCTTTTTCTCCTTAATCAAGAAAGAAATCGTGCAATTCTAAAGCATTCTTTTGTAAATAATACATGTGTTTAAAAATTGCTAGTTGGCAGGAGACTGCTGCCTTGGGTATCTGCAATGGATACGACTTTGTTTTCTGGTAGATAGTCAATTTAATAATTTATAATTTAATAAATTTTAAATTTTTCTTTTTTTTTAAATTATCTTCTCCAAAAAAGCTTTAACTTCTGTAGGTTTTTAACTATAACCATTCAAACTTAGTAATACAGTTTTCTGTGCACCTTGTATATGTAAAAGAATCATACAAGGAAAAAATATCAGGATATATGAACAAAAGTTCAAAACACAAAATTTCGCAAAAGGGCATGCCATAGTAAATTGAAATTTTATTTGTTACAGGTACAAAGTTTTGAGTTCTATATTTATTATCAGAATTTTATTTTTTCAGACCTAATACCTTCAGAACCAATGCTGTTGAGGAAAATAATCGCTCTGTTGCTGTTTCAGTTTTATTTCTTAAGATGATAGCGAAACGATACTTTTTATTTTTTTAATTAAATTCATGAAACATGTTTTAAAATAAAAATCAATTATAACTTCCTATGAGTCATAAATCAGCACTTTACACGGAAATGAAATTTCATTTCACACTTCTTACACCCTGTATGAAAGGAATATACATTCGCATAGGCAATATTATTAATATTTTATAAAATAGGAATTATTATTTTATAAAATTTTTGTGCATTTCTTTTTTCTATGGAAATAAGATATTACTTTTTTATCTGAAGAGAAGAAGGATATAGGTCATAAATAATTCCGCTAAATGCAGGCATGGCATTTCTTCCAAGCATCAAGCTGCACTGAAACAGAGAATGTTTCCCTTGGGACAGCATATATCATAGAATACCAACAAAACATATCCAAATATAACAAGGTAAGCAGCTTGCATGTCATTTATTATTCAACCTTCTGAATAAATTTATAATTGTATTTGAAGATAGGAATTCTTTTATATATATATTTTTGCTTTGATATTAGTAACACTATGTATTTTTATAGTTGCTCTAAAAATGTATGAAAATACACTTTTAAGGACTCTTTTATAAATTAAGTGATGAAAATAATACAAAATGTTTTTATAAGTAAATACATGTATATACTTGGTATAAATATTTAGTTTCTTGCTTTTTGTTTTTATATCAGTATAATCTTTTCTCTCTCTGTCAAGACTTATCTTTTAGCAATATCTAAACCTTTAAATTTGAAAAGTGTATTCTAATGAATTGAAGATTCAATGCATTGATATTCTTAGCAGGAGAAAGTCTCAATATCTTAATTAGTACTTGCATAGCTAAAAATGACACGTAAAGCGCTTTTTTAATGTACTAAAATAGAATGGCATCATATTTCAAATGCAAACAGCAGTTGTATGCACAACTGTATATATGTATGCTATATGTATGCATATATGTATATATGTATGCATATATGTATATATGTATGCACAACTATATTCCAAGAAAATCTGTTTACACAATTCTAGTAGAAACGATTTTGAACTATTTGATATATATATATATATATATATATATATATACCGGGTGTTCCAAACATGACCGGTATATTTGAAAAATCGATAAAAACTAAACGGGCAGCGATAGAAATAAACCGTTTGTTGCAATATGGTTGGAACAACAGTAAATTTTCAGGCAGACATACACAAAATTAGTTACAATTTTCAACAACAGATGGCGCTGCAGGCGATTTGAAAGATGTAGAAGAAAACGTAGTCTGTGAGTTCGCCATTCTGTGAGTTCCGCCATTTCACAGCAAGCTTCCAATCTGCGAACAGCACACGCTTACAGCAGAAAGACGACTTACAGAATGGCGAACTCACAGACTGCGTTTTCTTCTATATCTTTCAAATCGCCTGCAGCGCCATCTGTTGTTGAAAATTGTAACTAATTTTGAGTTTGTCTGCCTGAAAATTTACTGTTGTTCCAACCATATTGCAACAAACGGTTTATTTCTATCGCTGCCCGTTTAGTTTTTATCGATTTTTCAAATATACCGGTCATTTTTGGAACATCCGGTATATATGTATATATGTATATGTATCAGGGGCGTAGCCAGAAAATTTTCACGGGGGGGTTACAACTACTACAACTCATATATATGTATACGTGGGTGTGACAATGTAGTTAAGAATATACATTTTGTATGGCAAAAAAATTCCTCATGGGGGGTTATGACCCCCGTCACCCCCCTTTGGCTACGCCCCTGATATATATATATATATATATATATGTATATGTATATAATATATGTATATATATATATATATATGTATATGCATATATATATATGTATATATATGTATATATATATATATGTATATATGTATATATATATATATATGTATGTATGTAATAATAAAATAAACTTTTCTAATTTAACCTACTTTAATTTAATGTTATTTGAAAAATCCTTTTTTAATCTTTTACTCTTACTGTAAAGTTTGTTTCTCGGCCATACAAATATTACGCTCGGAGACGTTTTTTGAAGTTCCATAAGGAGAAAATTGTTGATTCAGCAATATCTTCACGTTTCCTGTGGTTTCATTAATACGTGCTTTTAGAACTCCTGGGTAAGCAGGTGTTTCTCATGTCTTGATTGACAATCTAGTTAACTAATTACGTTTGAGAGTAACGCCTTCGTGATCGTGCTGCACCCTGCCAGCAGGTGTAGTAACTAAGGAGTATTTAAGCAAGAGCGCGGAAATTTTGGGAGCTTTAGAGTTTTAGCTTAGCTTTTAGGAGTTTGGAACGTGAAGCTTTTGCAGGAGCTTCCAGCTTTAGCTGTTAGACTGCTATGTACGAAGATAGCCTCGGAGCTAAAAGGTCGCCGGCCTGACTCCTGCCCTCTGTCCGAACTTCGAAATAAAATATTCAACCTAGAACCCCAATGGAGTCGTGTCAATCATTCCAACAAGGAATGGCGTAAGGCCCATTCTTTACATTTAATATATTAATGAGAAGAGGGGAGGGGAGACGGGTACAAAAATCAGCGTGGACTAATTAAGCAGTTCCAGTGGCAGAAGTCGCTCGATTTTCGATGTGCGGGTGTATTTACGCTCACCACACCACATGGTTTGCGAAGACATAACTCCGCCTCTCTCTTATCTCTAATCGAACCACACACATTTACCAACATGACCCGCATCCGGGGCTACAAAGGCGTGGGGACGCGTGTACACTCTAAAGAACTCAGAATCGACGGCCTGATGTCTGACAAAATAAATAAAACACAGCTCCAGAGCGCACGTGGCAAGTAAGACAGAAAAGCAAAACTTACAGTGAAAGTACCTGCTTGAACAATACCCAAACTACTAAAACCCAAATTACCTTTTTATACATTACACACACACACACACACACACACACACACACACACACACACACACACACACACACACACACACACACACACACACACACACACATATATATATATATATATATATATATATATATATGTATATACCGGGTGTTCCAAATATATATATGTAAGATTACAAATCAAAAGTCCATCAAAATCCCATATTTCTAGAACTACGCAGTTTAATTCAGTTGGAACAAAGAAATCCGCGTTCAAAAACTGCAATTACTACACGGTACCTTGCTACTCCTTTGTAATTTTGTAGACGGTCCCGGCAGCCAGCCACATAGGCGTCTTAAAAGTCATAACAAACCCTGGGAAAACCTCTGTCCATATGTAGCTTTTAGCCAATGGTTGCAACACGTTCGAGGTCATGTGATACGACGTCCAAAGTTTTTATAAGGACCTGCAACAGATCAGGAGCAGATTTCCCCGTGACTGCAACTGCCTAATAAAGATGTATTGAATCCAAATAAAATTATGTAACCGCAGTCGGAGTTCGACTTATTTCTTCCATCCTTGGCCCGACTACGACTACAGACAGCGGTCGGCCGGGGTCGGCTCGAAGCCAGAGTCCCGAGCCAGCCAGGAGACCTCAACAGACATGCCTCTCCCTCGCCTTACCCCTCCGGTTCCTCGACACAACTTTCCCGTAGCGCCCTAATGCTACACACACACACACACACATATACATATATATATTTATATATATATATATTACTATATCAAAATCAAGATGGTACAAAAATTTAAATGTGCAATAGATCTTAGTTTTAGAAAAACTAACTGAAAACGATTATCTTAATTTTTTGGAAGGTTTTTCCATTACCAGCACTTGGAACGTCTTTCGAACGATGGTTTTTTTAAATTCCTTTTATTTATTCTTCTTGGGGGCAGTTGTTCTAAAGTTTTATTTAATTTCTTCTTTTAAATTCCCCTTTACCCAGTTTTCCTTTGTATTTTTGTGTTTTGTTGTTATTGTGTGTGTTTTCTGTAATTCCTTAATGTTTATTATTATATAAAACAAAGAATTAGCTTCAGCATGGAACAGGGGTTATGACACTGGAAATGGTAAATGGGCGAAGTGTGAAGGTCCCTGCCTCGGGTCCCATTGCGCGTCCGTCTACCTAACCAGAGTTTTATTAGGTTTTCTGCAGATGTAACGTGAATACGCGTTAGAACTCTTAGAAAGTTCTCTCACAAAGGCACTCCCATCCTTGGCAGATCGCTCTAGCTTTGCGTTGCCATAAATATCAAATATTGCTACTGTGCAAAAAAATATTTTCTTTCGTAATTTCTGTACCCCTGAAAACAGAGGATCCGACTTAGCGTGAATACGGGTTAGGACCCCTTAGAAAGACCCCTTGGAGGGTACCCACCCCTTCCTTGTGTTGTCCTTCTGACGAGGATTTATAAACGGGTGAGGAGTCAAGCACACAAATCCAATTTAGGTGTTCATAATAACAGCAAAAAAAATAGTAAATATAAAAATCAATAAATAAATAAATAAAAGAAATGTGTTGTCCTGTATGTAATGCCTGCTTTTATATTTTTATTATCCTTCCTTTGTTCTTTTGTTCTTCTGAATTCTATTGTTTTTTGCATGTTCTCTTTTTGTGCATTTAAAAAAATAATTAAAAAAATTTGTATTTTATTTTATTTGTATCTTTATTTTATTTTTATCTACCCTCCTTTTCTTCCCCTTGCCCCTCGCTGGTTTTTTGCTTTTCGGTTTTTTTTCCGATTGACAACTTGCTGTTCGCTTCCGTATACATTTCAGTTCCCACTATTTTGCCACACGGAGGGTTGACTGCTGAAGACGGCTGAATACTTTTCAGCATAAACGATCGTCCAGTTCGATATGTACATTTTTATGTGTGTTATTATATAAAGTTTTTATTTATCTCATCTTTAAACACCAGTTTCTGAGTGTTTTTTTTGCTGCCAGAGCTATCTGCCTGAGAGAAGAATGCCTTGCGAAGAAGACTATTTAAGAGTTTTTAACATGCGTATTTACATTATATCCGGAGTAAACCACCCAAACTACAGACCGTTAGATCGACAGCCGCGCGGTCGGGCAGAACCCTGGACCTTCTCGCACGTCAGCCATCTACTAATGTTCAGTATCTTAACTACTCGGCCATTGATGAGTATACAATGACGAACGAGAAAGCTTTTGGCCAGATTTTTTAAAGCCAAAACAAGACACAGGTAATTGCAAATACGCTTTCTATTCAAACACCATTTTCCCACAAATTCTCCACACAAGTTCAGACATTTGTCCCATTGTAGCACTAAATTTGAAATGATCTTGTTGTAGAAGTCGCTTGACTGACAGTAGAACCACCAACGGACGTTACTGTCTTGCTTTAGCCTTCACTGAAAAAAAAAAATTACCTAGGTTACATCACAACGTATGAGTAAACGTAACGCTAATACGTTGTGATGTAAAGACTGTGTCAATTTGTTGTACATGGTTCTGCGTGATTGGCTTATCAACGTCATTACGTCATTTCGTGAGTGGATTCACAACACACAGTGCTGTACTCCAAACCTGCAGCACTTGCGCTGTATTATTTCACAGCAATATATGTAGTAAAAATTACAGGTATTTCTTACAGTGTTTAACAGGAACTCCTTCAGAGAACCAAAACCGCGGCAATCACTAAGGGTAAGGATCGGAATGTGGTTGGATGGTCCACTCTCCCAGGTCTCTCAAACTCTAGGTTAGTTTTTTTGAGACGACCTGTATACGTATAAAACATTTAGGTTTTGAAGTATTCTGCGTGTGTTTCACCAATGAATCGTTCTTTTCTAATCGTGAAATGCAAAGATACGATGAAATCTATGATAACTTAAAAAAGAAAATTACAAATTGATTTCAATATGCAGGTGACCAAAAAAGGCGGTAACGGGCTTTAATTCTTTATCTATTAGAGATAAGTGGGCACAGTAAATAGAAAAAAATGCTCAAAATAAGGTCCGAAATAAGACTACCGTAATAAAAAATTCCTTTCGTTCATTTTCAGAAAGTTATTCTTTTTAAATTCCTATACGACCCCGATACAAAACAATTCCCAATTAGTAAAATGTGCTTCTTACACGGATGAGTGGACTTACAAAATTTGAGAACTATACCTTAAAAAATACCAGAGACATGAAGATAAATAAAACGCTCACTTAAATCACTTTTCAATGGCTCTCGAAGGGAAAAAATCATTTGGAATGTCGCATATCAGGGGTCGTACAGAAATTACCAGAGAAAACCTTTTTTCTACTCTAGCAATAAAAATTTACATTCAAAATCATGTATAGTCCCCGATCACCTTTGTTTAAAGATATCTCTGCGACGTTGAACGATGGAAGGCTCAAGTTTAGTACATCACCTCGTTAGTGTATGGGACACATTTTATTAATTGAGAACGTTTCTGTACGGGGGTCGTATACAAATTAAAAATGTGTACTCGTTGTAAATGAACGAGAAGAATTTTTCGTAACACTTATTTCCGACCTTATTTTGAGCATTATTTCAATTTACACTGCCCCCGTATCTCTAGTAGATAAAGAATTAAAGCCCGTTACCACCTTTTTGGGACATCCTGTATATGTATATGTACAATAGCGTAGCCAGGATTTCATTTCGGGGGGGGGCTGGGTATCAAAGTTGAAGCTGATGTTCAATTGTAAGCTAAATATCCATTGTAAGCTGAGCCTCCCCCCCCCCCCCGGCTACGTCCGGTATATATATATATATATATATATATATATATATATATATATGTATATATATATATACACATACATACATACATATATAAATTTTTATAAATATTCATCTTTAGAATACGCAACACACCAGATTAAAAACACTTTTAAACGTACTTTTTCAATTGCAAAGAAATTCAATGAAAATGTCTTTTCAATGAAAATGTCTTTTCAAAAAAATAGGCTGTTTTTCACCTTCGCAAAATGATTTTACCTGACAAAACCATTTTGCCGAATCAAAAGAAAATAGAATTTTATCTGAGCTAACGGGAAAACTTTACCCAAACGTTTTTTTCTATTTTTGTTTTTACAAATCAATCCAGCAATAGTGTTTTTGTCTGGTTTTCTAAGGTTTGAAAAGAATAATTTAAGTTTAAAAGCTATCTGCAAATTTTAAGATATGTTTGCCGTGTCTTAGGCAATATCTATGTGAAGTATAACACATGTAAAAGGATTTTCTTTTGAAGTTTTCGGACATGAATTTTCAAAGTAATTTCAATATTTTTTAGGAAAATGTTTAGAAATGAATTAGTCTAAAAATAAAATTTATTTATTTAAATTAATTTGATTGACAGTTTATATTTTAAATGCTGCAAATGCACATGTCTTTTCCTAGAAAGTTAAAGTAAATCAGGAATACTGATAATATTAATTGTTGCGTAGCACAAAATAAGTCTTTTATGCACGTATCCCTACTAGTAATTTTGCTCGGGCCATCATCGGCTGGTTACGTGGCCAGTGGTAGCCCGAGCAAAATTGCTAGCAGGAATGGCAGTATGAAAGTCAACAATAAATCTTTTGTAAAATGTCCGACAATAAGTCTTTTTATTCACACTGTCATACTCACAAAACCATTTTAATTTGTAAAATTAACCAAACCATTTTTTTTTACAGATTGAGACGAAATTCGGCATATATTGACTAAATAAGACAAAATGCACAAAACCTACCGACAGAAATTTCACGACATTCAGTTTGAAATTATTAAAATCAGTTTTTTAAGCAATCACTTTGAATTAATTTTTTCAATTTTTAGCTCAAAGAATGATAGAAAGATCTTTAGTTAAAAGAAATATAGTTGAAAATAATTATTAGAACAGAATTAATTTTAACATATAAGAATTTAAGACTTTTCAAAATTAAAATATGCTTTTTTTGAGAATGCTTTATTTTTTGGTATGTTTCCACATAGTTTAGGCATACGCAGTCATAATTTATTCAATAGGATTTCTAAAATGTGAGAAAGAGAGGTTTTTTGCAAAAGAGGTTCGATTATTATCGTTTTGTTAACAAAAATACTAATTTGAAGAGACAAACGCCTTATTTTCTATGGTTTTGTCTCTAAATGAAATACATCGGTCAGTTTTGTATAACATAGATGGAACACCTTTTTGTTTTACGGATTACTACAAAGACAAATACTAAATTTAACAAAAGTAAACTGGGCATTCATAAAAAAAATTTCGTTATTTTTCAGCGGATTAATTTAGTTATATAAATCTGTCATAACTTGAATATTAATGAATTTTAAAACATTTTTGAAACTGAAAACCTATACTTAAATACACAGATGTAAAAATAAAAGTTGTTTAAAAACTTTTCTGAATTTCTCGCATATTCCATTGTCACTACTATCATGGGAGACAAGCAAATTTTTTTTTTTCAATGTCTCGCAGCTTGGCAACATCAGGCTTTGAATGACTACTAAGGCCAGAAGTATTGGTATGTTTATTATGAGGCACCTAATAGGTGGTCCAAAATATGAAGGGACGCTAAAGCCTATGCGGGAATCGAACCCTTACCCGCGGTGTTATTTTGCCACTAAACAACCCGGCCAGTTAAACAATCAACTACTAAAGCCTTGCTATGTTTATTATCAGGCACCTAATAGGTGGCCGAAAATATGAAGGGACGCTAAAGCCTGTGCGGGAATCGAACCCTTACTCGCGGTGTTGTTTTGCCACTAAAGTGCTTTAATTTTAAACAAATTTTGAGTGCCATTAAACACAGTTATGTTATATCTCAATAAATCGAGGGAAATACATACACCGAACTAAATGGATATCAAATTGATTGTTTAAAAATATTCAATTACGACGTTTACTAGAGTAGTATTTTTCATAAGAGCTCGGTAGTGTAAAGTCGTTTCTGTAAATATCCCACTTTAAGCTGGAGTCTGCGTAGTAAAATAATGTTCACTAAATGTGTATGCAAATGTGTACGCACAATGTAAAATATCGAACATTAGGATGAAAATATGCATTGTAAACTATGACTGACTGTTTCACCAAAGGAATGAAATGCATATAGTTGGAAGGAATTTATCGAAATAAAAATTGTAAAATTCCCTCTTAGCATTTTAATATGAACCAAATTGTATTTTAACAAGCTAGTTTATTTCTAAAATTTGAAAAAAAATGGCCATATTTATTTTTTATTGGTTATTACTAGTTTTGTAAGTGAAAATAATGTCCGATTTGATATCTCTTACTTAGTTTTGTTAGTCAAAGTTTCTTGTGTAAAAAAAGTGTTTCTGTATCTCTTATTAATTTAGAAGGATGTACATCTTTTTAACATTTTAAATATTAAATGACGAAATATATAGAAATGCATTTGAATATGAAATATTATTATTAATAAAGTAAACAAATAAGCAGTAATATTATTTCACAGATGTGTGTGTGTGTGTGTGTGTTTGCTACAATAAATCATCTTCTCAAGATTAAAGATCTTTTGGATGTATTGGTAAATATTTTTTCAAACGTCCATTCGTACTATTATTCATGTTACTCAGAAGATAATCAGGAAATTTTTAAAATTTAATGTGACAGAATTATGACCCCTTTTGACTTAGCTTCTTTTTCCAATTTTGCTCCTTTGATAATTGCATAGGAAATATTATATAGGAAATGAGTTCGTTTAACATTTCTAAATTTGATATCAAAATTATTTTACTGAAAATGCATATAGTCAGTGATATATTATTTGAATAAGAATAAAATTATTTCTTCCAGGAATACAATATGTAACTAACAACTTATTGGAAAACTGCTTAAAAATATTTTTCAATCAGTATTTTTATATTGCACTAGAATTAATATCTGCTACTTTTAATGAAGGTTCCATGCAAAAGTTTTCGGTATTTTATCCCTACATTACTTTTAAAATAAAATGAATATTGTCTGAAACATCGTACAAAACATCGCTCATATTCTACAAAACGGTAAAAAATTCAGAATACTCACATCTTATAATCTTAAGTATAGTGCATTGGAGTAAATATTTCTTCTAAACATTTTTATCCATCAACATTTGCGCATTTCAGTGAAAATGTAGGAAAAAAGCTAGTAGTGGGGGATGAAAAATGTCAAACCTTGTAAAATTTAATAATGGAGGAAAAACAAAAATTTGAGAATTTTTTTTAAACCATAGAAAAAAAAGCAATTTAGTGATTGGCTATAAAATGTGTTATCTCCAGCAGATTTTAAGATAGAAAAATACTTTCAAAGTTTTCATTTCTGTTATTGTTTTTCCTTTAAATCATTTCACTTTGCTTTCAGAAGAGCTTGTTCGGATGCTACTTTCTAATTCAATTTACACACCAAAGTGGAAATAAATAAACATATTAAATCTTATATTATTTTTTACGACACAAAATTTATTCTATTATCTTTTTATAAAGAATAAAACATTCAGCTTGAAATGTACACTGTTATATTTGAACTATTGGAATGCTTTTTCAGGCGAGAAAATAACAGGGAAGATTTATCTCCCCGTAACAGATTGAAAAGGAGTAAACTTTAATGTTTAAATCCATTTCATTGGTAATATATGTAATATATGACCTTTGATTTTATGCTATTTTAGATCTACACTTGGAATATGCATGGTGTTTTGGGACTTCGTACACAAACTTATGAGAGACATAGAGAGCACCTATAAAAAACAACATGTGAAAAGTAGGAAAGCATTGCATGAAACGGATAAAATGAAATGTATGTAAATATTTAATGTCGGCACGTATGGCTTTCTTACGGTGGAGTGGAACTGGCTGCATGCAATCAGCTTAAACCGTTTCACAAGCGTCGAGTTGACAAATATTCATTTTGTCTATATTCAAACTAATGGTTTTGGACGCTCTGCTATTCTGTTGCATTGGGGAAGCTATTCAAAGTACTGCCAACTAAATCTCAAGTTAAAATTGGCTAAGAAATTTTTGCGCAGAAAAAAGATTTCCATTTCTTACAAAGTTTAGTTAATTTTAACCTTTTATCACAAAACTTTTGAGTATTTTTATTAAATTGGAAGTATCTTATTTTACTCCAGAAGGTTCTTCCAGAAAAACTTAACTCTTTCTTCTGTGGTTTCCAGAGGACATTAGAAACAACAACAACAACATATTAAGCAGTAACTATAAGTTTAAACAGGTAATTTTTAAGGCAATTATTATTCAGTATAATGTTTAGGTTCGGAAATTTTATTTTGAGTCTTGTACCTAAGCACACACTTGACAAATAAATTGATCTGAATAAAATAGATCTTTAAAAAATCTCTCTCTCTCTCTCTCTCATTAATATTTAAAACTGTATATTTTAGAGAAAACATGTTATTTTTCACAATGCTTGGGCAGACATTTTACTAAATTCTTTTATCCATAGAAAGGCGACTTTATTTAATGCATCACAAGATACAGATCAGCAGCAAATGATTTTATCAATTAAAATTAAAATAATAATAAAAGGGGACACATTTTGAATATAAAATGGGAGTTTTACATACAATATAGCTGCTTTTATTTACTTGCTTTTTACATCAAATTGAAATTAAAAATTAAGCGTCATCAAGTAATATATGTTACTCTAATTTCTTACATAGACTTTAATATAGAACGTCTGTTAAAACTTTGTAGATTGTGTTAAAAAATATTGAGTTATATGACTTTTTTTTTCTCCTATAGAATAGTTCTTCAAAGATTTTATTAAAAATTGTTTAATGTATTCCACACGAAATCACTATGCGCATATTTTAAGTTAATGAGAATTACATCAGATTTGCTTACAATTTCATACTCAACATACTAAAATAATGCAGTAAACTAAAAATTCAATGCTTAATCATTATTTAACCTTTTCCTTTTTAATCAATAGCTAAATGGGAAAATGGTTATGTCTGAAAAATTTACCGTTACTTCAGTACCCCCATCAGTTATTATAAATTGCAAAGAAAGCATATTGATTTGAAAAGAGGAATTCAATTTAAACGTGCTTGCTTTTATCTTTGTAGCATAAATGCTCTTTCATTATAAATGCTTTCAGTTTTCAAAGTAGAATGCTGATAAGCGATTGGAATTAACTATTATGTAAATTATCTTTGAGTAATGAACACGTAGCGGTTAAGTGCATTTGGAAATTAGAAATAACCGTACCATTGTGCGCTGCAATGTAACATACAACAATAATGCTCATTATTGCGCAAACATTAACTTAAGGAAAATAATGCTTCAATATTGTTACGAAATTTTCGGGGCAACCCGCTGCTCTGGGGCTTAAAATGGTTTAAAATTCGTATTCGACGCTTCAAATAGATAAATTTTGCTTTTTGTTGCATCAAAATCGGCCAATTAGAACCGGAGATATGGAGGTTTCGGTTTGCCATTGTTTTTCAATGGATGTTCTAGAAAACTCGAGAAATATTGGTCCTAGAGCTTAGATCTCTTCACATTTGGGGACTTATTTTTGGCGCCAAATTTGGCGATATTTCGCAAAAAATCGCCAAGCTTGGCGACTTTTTGGCCATTTAGCGCGATTTTTCCAATGGGGCCTGGAAGTTGTTTTTCCTGCATTAATTACGCATTATAACCTAACATTTCTCTTCTATGACGTAATCAATATTCTCGCTTTATGTAGAATCTTCAAGAAATATACTCCTCTAGAAGCTTCCCGCAGTTTCTGCCTCCTCTATATAAACCAGCGCGTTGCCCCGACAGTTCAGTGTTGATCAAGCTTTAAGAAAGTGAATACGCTTGCTTTGCGAAGGAAGCTGTGTTTCGCGCTGTTTGTGAAGCTTTGAATTTAAGTGCTGTGTGTAAATTCTTCATCGCTGAGTCTTGAGAGACTGTTAGTGTTATTTCTCGTATATTTTCGCTGAATTCTTGCCAGTGAAAGTGTTCTATTTTGTGTGAGAAATACAGCATTTGTGAGAGCTTCTGATCTAATCGAACTGTTAAAAGCACATTACTGCTAGATTGTGCTTGTGAATTGTGTACAGCTGATTGTTCTACGAAGTTCTAGAAGCAATAAAGTTTGTGTTCCATCCTGACAAGAGACTTTTTACTTGAACTTTATACACCAACTGGACTTTAGAACGACGAACCCCAGGAGTAGCAGAGTAATTCCGCAACAATATTCTTTAGCTTTCGGATTTCGTTTGCTGATAGCGCAAGAATAATAATACATCAAACTCATCGTGTAAAAAAATAATGAACAATAATGTTCATTATCCAAGATATAAACCATCCAAGTCCATGTCGGGAATTGAACCTGCGCCGACCTAACCCTTCGAGTTTTCCGTGATTTTTTCCGAAATTTAGCGTAAATACGGGTTATGACCCCTTAGAAGGATCCCTCATGGAGGGCACCCCCTTTGTGCTATCCTGATATAGATGAAGTCATTTTCTTGAAATATGAATTTTATTATCGGGCACAATGTTAAAAACTTTCATTTTGAGGCCCGATACTAGTCTGCTACTTTACTTTAATTTCATGTATACAGTACCGAAAAATCTTGTTCACATAAACGCGCTGTGCAGAACGGAATCAAATGTTCAAAGTTAAAAGTGCAGGGAAATCAGGTCTGAGAAATCATCAAAAGTTTGTAAGTATAACTTAATTGCAGATTATTGAACTATTTGCAGCCGTATATCATAATTTTACACAACCCCAGTGATGGCTACGTGGAACCCCAGGGGACCTCGGACCACAGTTTAAAAACCAATGTAATCACTCATTAAAAAAAAAAAAAAACTACTTTTTCAAATAATGAAAATTTGAGAAAGTTGTATAAATTGTTACCGTGGCATATGGTTGCTGATTTTAACAGGTATATCGCACGTTTAATATAGAATTTGTCCTGCACAATATCTTGCTTCGAATTTTGCGGTTTCACTTTAAACGCAATTTCTGACCATTTTCAAAAACCGAAGGAAAATCTATATTCAACGAGTGAGTTTTTTAAAATGTGTGTACGATATTAATGTAACCGATTTCTTGGTCATCGATTTGGATATTTTAAAATGTATTCTTTTCGGGTATATTTTGTCGCAGTTCCAAAGATTTTTCAATCACTCGTAATAAAGTGTTTTAAGAAGATTGAAAAAAAAGTTTATGAGATTGTCAGCCGTGTAGTCTTCTCACAGATTTTGAGTTATTTCTGGTAATGTAACTCACATATTAGGTATGTCATTTCATCTTCGTTGCTTCATAATTGAACAATTTTTTATATTTTCCTAGGTTAGCGGTTGCATGTAACAGCTGAGTGTATTTAATTAAACGTGCAACAATAATAATATGATGTTTGCAATGTGTGCTAGTCCTATGTAGATATTTCATGGTTGAGACCAGTAATGGTTAAAAATACATTTTCGGCTTAAACAAGTTTTCTATGTCATGGCTATGAAACTATTCGATGCACAGGGTAATCAATTTAAGAGGGTACTTGTTTGTTTTCCTTATTACTCTTAAACCTTACAGAATTGGGAATTATTCTAACACTTAAATACAATTATTTTTACCTTGTTTAAGGGTGGGAGATAATTTCCAACACCGGTGGACTGTTATGGGTGTTACCGGTGGACTATTTGTGAAGCGAAAAATAAATGGAGATGTACAAGGTCATTTAATCCAGTGATAATTTTATAAAAACTAAATTTAATTCATAATTTTTACATTATCATTCCATCATTATTAATCATTCCTCACCCCTTTAGATTTTTTTTTGTGTGAGGCTATCTTAAAGATTGTGTCTTCCAGAGAAGTCTTGCAAACATCGATGAATTATAACAAATCATAACTGAAGAAATCTCGCCAATGACACTAGCATTGTTGCGAAATGTGTCAAAAATATTGGTTCGACGTGTTCATGTTTGTATTCAAATTGGTGACGAATATTTTCAACATTGCATTAAGGAATTGAGTGATGTAAAAAATTTGAATTAAATTTTATGTTTTTTAAAAATAAAATTATCACAGGATAAAGTAACATTGTGCATCTCCATTTCTGTTTTAACTCACAAATAAGACTGTAAGAGTCCCACAGTGATGGAAAATTTCTCCGATACTTTAATAAGGTTCAAACAATTATACTACAGTGTTAGAAGAGTTGCCCCCACCCGCCAGATTTAAAGGTAATAAGAAAAACCAACGGGTACTCTTTTAAAGTGATCACCCTGTATAAATAAAAAAAAGGGAAGAAAATCTGAAACACTTTCAGATTTTAAATACTCACTGAAGTGCTATATATTAAATGCGTACATAATTTATGCTTCGTCCCTATTTTTCTTGCTTATTCCATTAAGTTTGAAAGTGTATCATTATTTATGAGTGTGCCGTATTTTTCTTCCTTGTTTCACAAAACCCATCTTTGGAATCGAAATCTATCTTAAAATCGCCTACTAAAACTATTTTACAATCTTCGCCAAGTATATTACAGCCATACTTCATCGTTTAAAATATAGTTTTGAATGTGCATCATAATTCATATGCTGTGATAGTGTGCTGTGTTTGTCTTTCTTTGGTTGATTCCTTATTTAAAGCCCCGACTCCCGCCAAGGTAGCGATAGTTAAACATATGCAGTTACCATGACGATTTTTATATTTATGTGGCAATTGTAATTTAGCATTAAAACGGCGATTTGGAACAACATGTGAGTACAGTATTCCGTTACATGTTTATTTATTTTGGGTTGCCAATTAGATCTAGTTTTAATAATTAAGTGTCTTCAAATTCCTTAGCTGGTGTGTTTATCGCTAATTTGTTCACTTTAGTTTTCATCTAGTTCTTTGGGGAGCGTTGAAACTTGTGCATTAAGTCCTAGAGATCCGTGACTGCAAAGCTTACAAAAGTGCAGGGATTTTTTAGGTTGGCGAGAATGGAGGCCGTTAAAATTGGAATCAACTCTTTCTTGTACATAAAACCCATCTTTGGAATCGAAATCTAAAAATCATCGCCTACTGAAACTGTTTTACAATCTTCGCCAGGCATTCTATAGGCATATTCCAACTATATGTCGTAGACCTTTTAAATATTGTTGGGGATGGGCCTCATAATCCATGAGTGTACCGTGTTTTCCTTCCTCGTTCCATAAACACTTCTCCGGAACAAAAATCTATATTAAAATCGCATACCAAGACTGTTTAACAATTTTCGCCAGGTATAGTCAAACTATACTTCTCCTTTATAAATAGCATTTGGAAAGTGTATCATAATCTATGAGTGTACCCTATTTGTCTTTTCTGTTCTATAGAGCACTTCTTAGGAATTAAAATGCATATTAAAATCACCTGCTAAAACTGTTTTAGAATATTCGCCAGGCGTTTTCCAGGTATACTCGAAATATATTTATAATAATTTGCCGTGTTTTGGCACCAAATTTAGCGATCCATTATCAAAAATTGCAAACCTTGTGCAACTTTCAACATTTTATTAACGCCCCCCCCCTCTCCATGTTATCTGGCAAATACATTTGAAAATATTTCACCGTGACAGTTCATATCTGCAAACCTTGTCGACAAGATCGCGTAGACAAAATTCTCGTACTGAGCAAAATAGCACCCTAGTGCTAATAATCCTGCTTTGAGGGAATTCACTCACGTATCACAGTACAACCTGGAACGTTTAAATACCGATAAATGAGGGTTGATGGTATACAAAATAAGTCTGGACTCAATTTTCAGTGTATTTTTTACAACAAATGGTTCTAAAATGCCCCACAAGATATTAAGATTCAAGTAAAATTCGATAGGTTAAAACATGAATGCCCAGATAAGCAAATAAATGTAGCTCGAGGAAAAATACTCCTATAAACAGAAAACTTTCAAGATGAGTATGATGACGACACTGCTAACGTCATGATAAGCATTTAAATTATGTGAGCTCTAATGGGATAGATCGATTATTTCACTTTTCCGTGTACATATATTACTGTGTCCCATTTTAAATATCTTTTTTTTTTTAGTTTTATTAAACAATTTTGGTAGTGATGTCAGAAAAGCGGAATTACGAAATACTGTTGTAGATTTTTCCAAGCTGGTAGATTCTTAAAAGTTGAAATTGACAAGAACACATTCTCCAATATACAGAGTTATTCATTCCGGGATTTCAAAGAAATAGAGTAAAATTTAAATTAAGACAGATATAGCAAAAAAGAACATTTTAAATAACACAGAAACAATTAAAGTTTCATTGTCAGAAGTTGCTGGTAGGTGGCAGTAAACATGTCACTGCTGAAGGCAGTTAATATAAATAAAAATGGCGTTTACTGGCGAACAGAAAGCCTTTTGTATTTTTGTTTTAGAATTTGCAAAATTTCAATCCGTGGTGTTGGTTCAGAGGATATTTAGTCAAAATATCGAACACACCCCGCTCTCACCGGATTTAACACTGTGAAATTTTTTCTTGGGGGGGGTATGTAAAACAGTAAATTTTCGTTTGAACTTCAGGAACTGAACTATCACATTTATGTACGCCGTGTGACTAAGGGTTCACACTTCAAGCATCAATAAAACTTGAAAACTTGAATTGTTTCTGTATTTTTTCAGATGCTTATTTTTGTTGTAGTCATCTAATTTTTTTTTTACTAAGCTTCGAAACATCAGAAGAAATTCTGAATAGCCCTGTACATAGCACGCACAATGCTGAAATTTAAGGGCAAAAACCAGCTTTATCTTTTATAGGAATCCCAAGATAAATAGTATCTATAGAGCTCAAGTCAGAGATCGCAAACAATATTTCACTACGAGAACAATCAAAGCTAAGTGCATTACACAGTTCAACTTTGCAGCTTCTGAAAATACTACAAATGGAGAAAATCAAACTACTCCACTACCGAATATTGAATAAATTATTACAGGAACAAGATCCTTCAACATTTCAAATCCTAAAATCTAACAGAATTCAGTTACTTAATCATGGGAAGAAAGTAGAAATATTTTATTTCTCAAAGTTCTACTGTACTCTTGAAAGTCCTACTGTACACTGATGCAAAACAAATCATCAGACTTATAAGGTTTTAACTCTTTATCTACTGAATAAAGAATTGTAAAGAATATGACCTTGTATCTATTTGTTTTCTATTGTTAAAGTTACGGAAGGAACGATAAATACTGATTAATATAATAAAAAAGAAAATTATGAAAAAATTAATAAGCTATACGTTTTTATAACTGGTTTTCTAAAGAGTCTTTTCCAAAAGAGTATAGTATCCAAATATCTGAAGGACTCAAATAATACTTTGATTGACACACTTTTAGAAAATCTAATCCTTTAATCATAAAACAGACATCTGAAAATTCCCTAATGCTCTTCTTTTCGGAAGAGGGGGCAAGGCATGATTAGAAAAAGAGCATGGTAGTATAGCTATAAACATCATTTTATTATTCGCAAACATTACAAAATCATCTTACAATAATTTTCTTGCAAACTTCTTTCACTAAAAAAACTTTTGAACACCAACAACAGGCGAACTACAGGATAAATAGAAATTGCGAGCCAGCGACATGGAGTTAGTTGGATGGATTTTAACTAAAAAGGATGACGTTGCTTTGGCGTCATTTTACGGTTGTTACAGTAGTGATTTTTCAAAGGAATGGTTACAAGAAAGAGATTTTTTTTTTTTTTTTACGATTTTAATTTAACGGTACTTCTAAGTACTGCCAGTAGATAAAGGGTTAAATTAGGCCAGTTTTGATAAATTATAGCCAAACTGGGTTCCAAGAAATTTTTTCTAAAACCGAATTCCGCTCAGCGTTATCAAATGCATTTGACGAGATATTACCAAATTCAAGTATAAATTTAATCGAAAATTTAATGATCATAACTCGTCCTTTAATTAATAAATTTACATGAAATTAAATGAAATTGATTGAACATTTAACAAATAGAAAAATAATTATAGCGCATAATTGAGGTTAGAAAAGCAAATCACCTCTGGAATTTGCATTATCTGCATGTTGCTTCGTGATGATTCGAAAAAGAAATTTTTAATTGCAAAAAATCATCCTTCATCCAATTTAAAAAGTTTTTTAATTGAAAAAAATAAATATATTTTCTTATTTGCATCATAGTTCAATTAAACTGCAATAACATAGCATTTCTAAATATTCATTCTTTTTTTTTATATATATTCAGTGCTTCTCTAATTTTGGAATCTTTTAACGAGAGCAATTAATTATTTGAAGAATTAACGAGGTGAAACATTGTTACATTAGATACATAGCTAGGGGTACTTTTTATAACATTAAAGTGTTTCCTAATTATTCATGACAAGCAATTCCCATCAAATGAGTAATTGAAAAAGATTTTGCTTAATACTTTTTACCAGGAGCTGTGCGCACCTCCTGGAGAACCTACTGACGCTAATATGCTTATGTTACTTAAGCTTTAGAGATTGCGCTTCAATATGTTACATCTAAGCTACTTTCCAGCTTAATGGCTTAAACCCTAATCAAATGTGTCCTGCCATTACACGAATCTTATGATTTATCCCGTTGGAAATATCCGGGGATTACGTTTTACCATATAGTAAGTACTATGTCGTGGGCTTAAAACTGTATGTAATGTGTTGCAGTTCCTGAAAACTTTTGTGCCAATGGCAACTACTTTTCAGATAACAGTTTATTCTGACAGGTGACTTAGAGTATTATGTTCCTACCAGATAATAAAAGCCCGTTGTGGAGGGCAATTACGACAGTCGCCAGAAGCAACATTTGACAAAAATACGTCTACACTGAATATATTTAATCATCGTCCATTTAAAATAAATAACTTCATATTAAACTTTTATTATGTACCTTAATCAAATTTCATGCTCAGTAGAAACGTGCAGAAACTTTTCGCATTCGAACGATTTCGTTTTGTGGGAACAGGCCCTCTTATATCAATGCTTCATGTTGAAGAAATCATTTTATTTGTGAAAAATTTAAACAATGGAATCTGGAAAAAACTATTTCAAATGAATTGGATTCGTAATTTTCCCTTCATCCGTGCTGATGGCCGTGTCTTCAATATGACTTGAATGTGAATTGCGACAGCTAGTTTTGTCGAGCAAATGGTTAAATTTTTTTATTCTCGGAAATAAAATCCCTTAAAAATTAGGAAACGGCCGAATTTTCAGCTTTTTAAAGTAGCAGAGATTGTTTTCTATATTTTTAAACATAATTATGAAAATTTCAAGAGGATCGTACAAACGGTGTAGATTTTATGGTGTTTTTAGACAATAGCTTTTTAATGTTTGGATTAATGGCAGCAAAAGTTTTATCTTCGAAGGTTCAACCGGAATCGTTACAGTATAAGTGAATCAGGGATCAGCGTAACTATATAGTAGGATCAATACCCCAAAGACTTCTATCATTCGTCCAGCAATGGCGGAAACTATTCTTATCTTTTAATTTCTTCTGTAAAGTACTATTAAAGATGCATCAGAACGTGTGCTCTATTTTCGGATTTAATTGAAGCAGAGACAAAAGATATAAAATCATTTTATTTCGATCCGTTATTATGAATGCTAATTGGACTTAATGGAGACATCTGCACTTAATCTCTCTATTCTAAAAAAAGCTACGGCCACTGCCACCGCCGCCGCTGTCAAAAGTTCTTTCTGCTATCTCCTCCAAAACCGTGGGGATTTGAGTTTCGAGGAAGGCTCCACGGATTCGAAAAACTCTGGGGAAGCCGGTAATCTGACTTAAATTTCGAAATTCCAATTATTTTAGAAGATATTAATAAAAAACTGAAAAAATAAGCATAGTGGTTGCCAGGCTTGGCAATTTTCGCCAGCATAAAATAATTTATACCTTTGCAAAAAAGCAATTCCTGCGTGAAATTAACAAACATGAAGTAGAATTATACCATTTTTACGCCAAATTAAAAAGTAAGTGAAATAAACAATTGAAAGTGTGTTACACAAAGTTCACAATTTTCAAATAGTAAGTTCTCTTAGATAACAGGAGTTAATCGACGCAAATTTGTTTTTCTAATAATAATTGTAACTGATTTAAAAAGTGCGATTTTGGCATAGGGTACGATCTGGAAAAACGCTGTCTGAAGCTGGGTGAATCTAAATACTGCGTGTGCTCCAAAATGTTAACCCCATATATTTTGAAAATGAAAAATAATTTAAATGCGTACTATAGCAATGCCGGTTACGTTCAGCTTGGATATTTGCTACCCGTAGAAATATTTGGAGGCGCTAACTATGCTATTATAGCATTATAGCCAGTAGGGCTTGGACATTTGCCAGCCCGGCGAGATGATATATTTCGCGGTGCTAAATAAGCCAATCTGCAAAGGATTATGTTTATGAATGTATGGATAAATCTTTTCACGGCAACCTTACATGAACAATGATTATCGGTTTTGAGCATGTGCAAATCGCCAAATAATGAAAAGTCGCCATGGCAAATACGAAGGTGTTCCATAGGTTTTACACAATTAAAAATAATGTGAAAGTTGTTCCAAGGAACATACAAGAAACAAGGAATGTGAAGCTCGGTAACATTCTATCAGGTCCAATCTTTGAGTTTTGTCAATTATGTCTGTTTTACGAATAAGCCTTATTAAGGGCCGAATGCCTCTTACGAAAAACGAGCGCAGCGAGTCTAGGGTCTTTGACCCCCTAGTATTAAAAAAAAGTTTTGTGATAGTCTTTATTGATAAGTCTATATTGAAAAGTTTCATTCAGAATGCTCTAAGAGGTAAAATGTAAATATATACTACGGATATATGAAAAGAGAAAAGGTGGGTGAGGTTAACCCATTAGCGGCCAACTTTTTTCAGCACATTCTCAAATTTATGTTGATGCTAGAAGTGATAAATAAATTTCCGACATTTGTCTGGTATGTAGAAACTAAATCTTTTTCTAAAAATGTGAATAAGACAGGGAAATATTTTCATTTAAACTTGTTATCGCTTAGTGTTTTGTGGAAACCAGATTTATTATTCAAGAAATTAAACTAAGAAAATAAACTAATGCTTAAATATTTGAGTGACTTACAAATTTCACGACTGTCTAGAAATAGATCGCTGGGCGTTAATGGGTTAAGGAGGTGGAGAAAGTCTTCCTCCATGCTGACGTCTAAGCGTACGGTCGTATGTTCGATTCCCACATAATCCCTTGGTTGTTTGTATACCTGGTCACATATCTCGATAAACTTTCTTTCTCAAGCCAAGTCAATAGAAAAGGTTTCTTTACTGACTGATTTATCATGTAGCTGCCAAAACCACAATATAGTCAGAAACAGGAAACTTGGGGTATAGTTTCTTTTCCTTACACAAGTGTGTACAAAGGAATGGTTTTTCTAAATTCGCTCCCTCCCCTTCAAGAAAATGCAGAAAAGAAGGTGAGGCAGTATAGAGCAATTTTAGTTTGTTTTATAATAATGACTTCTCTTTGAATTAAAAAAATAATAATAATATTTTGACAACATTTGGCTTTCCCAGTAATTTTTTCCGGAATTTAACCTTATTTTATTCTTTGAAAAAAAAATCTATTTCCAAAAGATACTCAAGTTTTCCCTTTATGCTCTTTTCAAAGCACAGTGGGACACAGGTTGGGGTAGTGGGGCAATGAGCAAGGCACATATAAAATCAGGTATATTATGACAGCATATTATTATAATTACAATTAAACACAAGTTGAGATAGTCAATGCTGGAGATATCGCAGCAGTTCCAAATGACAAGAATTAAAAATAATAATGATAGAACAGATTTAAGAGTTGCAAAAGAATCTTTGAGGAATTGAAAATAATAAAGTAACATCAAATTAAACAGTAAAGAACGATAAATTGTTCTCAAAATTTCATTTTATGATGGAACAAAATCGGAAGTCTACTAGAAATGATAATTACCTCATTGTTCTTTCTGTTCCTTCAGAGGTTTACGTACAGTAGGCACAGGTAGTTGTACAACATTTATCAATAGAATAAAACACGGATCGAAATTAAGGTCGTCCTGCTGGCCGGAGACCACAAACTATATAACGGACCAATTGAATACAAAATTTGTTGGTTCGTCGAACCATTAAAGTTTTATTTACATATTTCTCTGGCAAACGTTCCTCATTTAGTTCCACAATACCTGTGATGTGATTTTACCAATACGTGTCATATAATTTGACTATTAACTACTATTTTTGTAGCAAGTATTCAATTCTAGTTAAGTTCTTAACAGAAATCAATATTTATTGGTCGTATAATTTCTTTTGTTTTGGTATTTTTTTCAAATTATTATATGGACCAGTGATAAATGTTATGGACTATGGACTAGGACTCTCGAGATGGAATCCTGTGGTCCTTTGGACTAGTGACGCAATATTCTAATTTCTACCCTTAGAATAAAGATGATTAAATTTATACAATGACGAAAGTTTAAGCTTTAAATTATAACAATGGTATAGATTATTGGAGGACATGGGTGCCGGCAGAATATTTCCCAGGGGGGGGGGGCAAAACCTACTCCTGGGGGGTGTAAAGACTACTCAAGGGGGAGCAAAGACTATTTCAACGTATGGTTACCATGTTGGAAAGCGCAAAAAAGCAAGGGAAAAAACTGCATACAAAAATCCAGGGGGGAATTGCCCCCCCCCTTTGCCCTATGCTGCCGGCGCCCATGTTGGATGATTATTTAATGATCAAATTCAGCAAAGTCAAACTTGCATGTTTTTCAACAGTGATAGCAGAAATAAAAATGTTCCAAACTTTCCTACATGATGAATTGCAACAGTGGCTAGCTTCCAGAGTCTTGCAATACAAGTTAACTAAATAATGGCATACTTTTCTAATTCTTGAACATTTCATAAGGACAATATTTATTGATCCACTGTGCCCCTTTTCCCTAAGCGGACAAAGAGTTCTTCCCTTCATATCTGAAAAAAAAAATTCCATAAAGCCAAAAAATTCTTGCTTTACGATATAAAAAACGAGAATACTTTACCTACTAACCAATATTAGGATTTTTTTCATATTCGAAGGCGTGCAGGTGCTCAAAGAATATATTTTCTTGCTATAATATTTCTTGCATAAGCGAATACTTTCACTAAAAATCGCCAAGTGCCATTTAGAAGTTTTTTTAGCTTAAAGCAAGCGATATTTAAGTAACTCTATTAAATATTTTCATTTTATGTAAAGAAATCTTTTTAATTACATGAGTTATGCGAGACAAAATACATCTACATGCATAATTCTGCAGTCAACAAAAGGCTGTTTTTAGTAGCCAGTGTACGAGAGGACTGCAACAGATGAATAGTCATGCAAAAAAAGCGACAATTTACATTACTTAAAAAATTAAAGTTCAGGATTGAAGCATGCAATACAAATGTAAAATATAGAAAATTTCTAGAAAAGAAAATATTAATTCAAAAGTGTCATAATTTACCATTCATAAATAATACCATGATACAGAGTCTTGTGGATATATTTTTCTGAATGTATATATATCTTGTGAATATATTTCTTCATAGTGCCACGTAAAGAAATATCTCAGTAATATACATGCTTAAGGATATTCCTAAGCAGTATCATGTAAAGAAATATGAAAGTGTTTTACATGAAAAATGGAATTTAAGGGGCATTTCTTCACAGAGTTAATGCACGCGCTGTAAAATTTAAGGAGAAAAACTAAAAACTCGATCGCTTAGTATAAGGGAACACGCTCCTGCTACAAATTCGGCTATTATGTATTGTTTCTGCTCAGGGACGACTAAGGGCAAGTGGATAAGGCAGTGAACATCGTAGATGGCTCGAGTGTGAAGATACCTGGCCCACCGCGCGGCTGATGATCTAACGGTCTGGAATTTTGGTTGATTTTCTCCAAATGTAACGTGAATACACGTTAGAACCCTTTAACACTTACTCAGACCAAGGCATCCCCCTTTGGAAAATAGTCCACGTCAGTGGCGTAGCCAGAAATTTTTCATGAGAGGGGGTTTACGACTACTGCAACTCACGTCTATGTAAACGTCCCTACTAGCAATTTTGCTCGGGCCCTAATCGGCTGGCTACGTGGCCGGTGGTAGCCCGATTAAAATTGCTAGTAGGGGTGTGTGTGATAAGGGAGTAGAGAATATACATTTTGTATGGCAAAAAATTTCACATGCGGGTTTTTTGACCCCCTATAAACCCCCCTGGCTTCGCCACTGATCCATGTTGATTTAACCACTGAATCAAAATCAAATTAATTTTTTTCTCCTCAGGTATAGTTTTGTAAGCGCATAAAAGAAACAAGATGTTGTAAAAGTAACAATATAATAATAATTGTAGCAGACATGTGATCACCTCCACGATTTTCGATGCTCCTCGATTTTGAAGGCCGGGTAAGAGGATACCTTTTGTGCGGATGGATAATGCCTGAAATTACCACGTCCAAGACCCTAGGCTCGATTCCAGCTCCCGCCACATGCTTCCTTCAATGGTGACCCAAAAAAACGAACATGCACTCTTTTCGTCTTCAGCGACAGACAAAGATGCTTCCTTCTCTCTCTCTTTAATGTCCGCAGCACGCGGCAACAAAGCCCACCACAGGCAGCATTTGAACCAAAGTCTTCGACTCGCGGCTGCACAGCCCACAACTGATGGCGCTCCACTCAAAGCTCCTAACGCTTGGAAACAAAGTCAACAACATTCGGCATCAGGCTCCAGCCGACACGTTAGGTGGGGAGGGACACCATCGTTGCCACGAAAGCTACACCTCAGCATTTGAAAGGCCACGTTCCAGCTCCCGGTGAAATTCCCTTCATAATAAAGTTAAAATTTATATATTTTAAAAAATGAACCATTACAGTGTATTATTCTTACTACGCAGGTATTTTTCGTACCTGCTAAATATAAAAAAAATTATTGAAATTTAGCTTCTCCATTTTAAAGCTTTTCAAAAAAAAGAGGAACATTTTGATTTTTTGGGTATTTTTCTCGTAAATCTTTGTCTTTCAGTTTTTGTTATGCATAATCATGTTCATTTCTTTCCCAAAAGTTTGATTAAATTTGACAATTAATTAGCTACAAACTTTCATCTTTAACTCTGGCTAATAGTTTCAGCACTATCACGAGTAATGGTAGCGTTTAAGAAAAATATAATTAATTAGAACGCTCTGTATAATATAATTTTTTAATTCTAAAGTATTGTGGATGCATCTCTTTTTTAGAAATTTTAAAAATCATAAGATTAGTTATTCCCCCTCTCCACACACACACACACAAAATAATAAATAAAACGAAAATAAAATAAAGTGCACTTTGTCTAGATAGTTTTTTTAAATAAAAGGGTATATTAATTAAAAGACTGCTTACGCTGCTTTTCTCTTCTTCATAACAGTATTTAATGAGAATCTATGAGCTTTGCAGATATAATTTTTTTTTCCTTGCAGAACCCAAGAAAATTCTATTTCTTTAGGTAATTATGATACCCTTTTTAAAAAGTTATTTATGATAGTAAACTACTTAGTAAAGCAAATTAAATGAAAAACAACAATATAGTTCTAAATACGACAAACTGAGAATTTTAACAGATAATTTATATTCTCAAGTTACTTATTCCTCTATTTTCGTGAAGTTATTCTAATAAGATCCGCTATAAAGCGAGTCACTGAACTCCATTTAGATTACTTTTCAAATTTGAGTGTTGTGTTTTGTGATATGTATGGCAAGCCTATACGAAGGGTATCTTCTACTACGTATCCTCTTGCGCTATTCGGAAAACTTTTTAAGGGGCTTTCACGCTTAATCACATTGTACCAACTTCAAATTTGAAGGTGGTGGTAAATATGGGTTGTTTGCTGTTATTGTTTCTAATGCCCTCTGCAACCGTGGAGTGGTGCCAGATCTTCTATACAGTACGGGGATGGGCGAAGGCTTCCATTTTAATGAGCCCCAGTGGCAGGAAGTCAAACTTCGCTCTGAGTACCCTAATTTTGAACCAATTCCAGATGAGGGACCAACCGCATGGAATCGGAAGCCCTAAAGGTATACAGTTTGGACCCGGAGGATATTTGTGCCATGACGGATTTTACGTGCATCAGAGCCCATTAGCGCACGCGGTCCCACCGCAGTCCAGCGGAGAGAGGTGTCCACCCTCCCGAGCACAGGCCGAGCCGGGTGCTGCTTCACTTTCCGTGTTCTTACGGGAATGGTGTATAGTGACTAGGCCACTAGTGTAATATAATATGGGGATAATATAATATTATATAATGTAATATAATAAGGCGTAAATATGGGGTTTTCCCCAGCAAATTGGAATGTAAAATCGTTTAAGATTCCACAAGTGCTATGAAGGAGGAATTCTTTTCAAATTGCATGGGGTCTTTCAGTAGAAGTGATGCTTTTTGAACTAGAAAAAACTTAACATATCAAAGTAAATGCAAAGTTTTTATTTAGAAGCTTAAGCATTGCTGTTACAGTCTGAACAAAATATCATTCAAACTCCAGCACATCTTTAAACACACTGCCGCAAACGTTAGCTCCAACTGCTAATCACACTGTTTTACTTAAGGTGAATACGCGTTAGAGCCCCTTAAAAAGGCCTTCCTATCAAGGTACCTCCATCCTTGACCAACAGCCCTTCCGTAGCTTTACCGTAACACGACTGTCTAACATTAGCCACGTTATATCTACGATTGCCGATAGTCTGAGGAATATGCGCCTTCAAATGTTCCAAAGTTTGGGGCTTGTCAGAATAGACTCGGGCTCCCAAGAAGAAAAAAAAATATGAATGGATTTAACCCTTTAACGCGCAGTGTTCTTGCTCTGGGAACACCAAACTCTGACGTTTTGACTGCTGCCAGTCACGAAGAATAGATTTGATTTCTATAAAAGCAGTTGCGGGTGACATAGCTCCACGAGAATCCTTTACCTTTTAGCACGTCATTTCCCGTAAAAAATTGTCACGATTATTTTTAACGGCACTGACATCTGCTGAAAAATGGAAGAATGCGAGAACAGCTGGATAGATTGCTCAATGCTGAAAAAAGGGCAGCCGTTGCCATCGCTCAATTTAACTACCAGCAAGATGGCGGACGATCGAAACGTTCATCGCGTGCCACAGATCTAGAGACCCTTTTTTGACGACAGCTGGCTGTGCCGGCACAGCCAGCTGCGTCAAAAAGGGTCTCTAGATCTGTGGCACGCGATGAACGTTTCGATCGTCCGCCATCTTGCTGGTAGTTAAATTGAGCGATGGCAACGGCTGCCCTTTTTTCAGCATTGGGAAAGGGTTGCGCCTCAAAGGGTTAAATCACACGCCCTCGACAGCCAATTCATATATCCATGTCTTGAGATGATCCGGGTGTCAAACTTCTTTCACTCTCAGCAAATTGAGCTGTGTGATACATCTGAATGATATTTTGTTCAAAACATAGGGGATGGTGGACCAGAATGATCCTAGCGGGCAAAACGATAAGCATATGTTTTCTTCCAGGCAGGCAACGCTATTCTCTAGGTAAGACATAAACTAGTTGTTCCAAGTCAAGAAGTAGCAATGGAGATATTTAAGAGATCGGTGTATTATGTGCTCGAGTAGAATTCTTTAAAAAAAAAAAAAAAAACCTGGGTTTTATCATATATCCTATAAGATAAGCACTAACTTTCGTATTTATTTAGAAATAAACTTTTTAATGTACCGAAATATGACGACTTGGTTTACTGAATAGAATATGTTTTTAGATGTGAATTATACTTGTTTATTTTGTTATGTTTCTCGGCATGTTCCAGTAATATGATCTAAAGTGGACAGCCTACTCCCGGATAAAATGACCCATCGACTGAAGAAACGCCAGTATCGTGTCCTAATAATAATGTCAGCTCTTTCGACGTTCTCAAGATGCGTGACTTCTCTTTACATTATTTAATTTATTTCTGCGTCTATTCTAGGCCATAATTTTTGAATTATAATTTTGAAATATTCCATTTTATTGTTTCTGACATTTTTTTATTTAAAAATTTTCATAAAAATAAATTATGCATACTATATGATTGTAAAACTTACTTTATTTCATTATGTATAGTCATAAATACTTTTACATGGTTTATTTTGCCGATAAAAAACAGTTTCCAATTACTTTCAAATGAAGGAACATTTTGCCCTTGGGTGAAGGTAAAACGATCCCTTGGACTCTTTTTACAAATTGTATTTTTTTTTTTTGTTACTCAATTTGGGTTTTAAATATTATTAAATATTTTTATGATGAAAAATTTTGTGTAAAATATTGTGGCAAAGGGCCAAAGTTTCTTTTAACATTTATGTTATTTCATTCAAGTTTTCCCTGTAAGGGGTCATTTTGGGCTACCTTCCTCTAACTGAAATGCCTAAGCTTAAAATTAAAGGACAATTTATCTTGATAAAAATTGAGTTCTTTTTTAAAAATTCATATTCCAAAATGTATCATTTTTTTAGATGAGAGACCCTATATTTTGCTATCTGTTAGTGCAATTGTTTTTCATCTTCTCACAATATCATCAGAATACTGCCCATGCGATTTGGGATTCAGTTAAGTAATTGAATGGTTAGGAGCTTGATCCACTGAAGTGTGTCCAAGGAGATTAAAGTAATCTCTTTGGAGTTTAATCTCCGTGAGAGTGCTATATCAAAGAAATGGATGAGCACAGTAACCATCCATATTTTCTGAAATCATCTTATCGATGGTTAGCAGTTTTTGAAGAATGGTAATATCCATAAGTTTGTTTTTTAAATACTGAGGAAGACTATGTAAAGGGAATAATCCCTGGTATAAGATGCAACGTCTCTAACAAGCATATGTGAACATGTGAGTTACCCTCTCCCGGCAACGAACTGGTTATTTTTTTATCGTTCTCCAAAATAAATGTTTTCTCAATGTGATTGAGGAAAAACATGGACATGAAATGTTAAAAAAAATTTTTGTAGACAATTTTTTTTCTGCATGAAAAAGGAGAAGTACCATAGTTGTGAAAGTTTATAAAGGAATATTGAATTTTTATTTCGTTTGAATTTACTGGGGAGAGTTTTTGTTATAGCATTTTACCAATAAACCGAGCGAAAATCGTAATGGCAGTCGTTTGAAGAAATATGACTGAAGTTTCTTAATATTAAGATAAACATAAAAAATGATTTTCCATTCAAATATTATCTACCTAATAATCAGGTACTGTGGCTTTTTAAATTGCCGTTCTCTGTCAGACGTAATAGGACAGGAAATGAAAAATCAAAACACCAAGAAGAAATTGGATGTTCAACAGCGGTCTATGCAATTTGACCGCTCACAAAAATAGCTGAAATCTATGTAGATAAAAATGGTTCATCATCCAAAGTAAATATCCGAGTTTTTTAACATGGAAAATAAAAGCAAAATATTCAAATGGTGAAAATGTTTCAGAGAAATTTTGAATTTTAGTAAAGAAGAAAGCAAACAACGTTTAGAACTTGGAATGCTAGAATTCTGTTTATACTCCATCTGACCATCTAATCTTTTTGAGATAAACTATAAAGTTAATAATAAATTAGGACTACCATAAATATTTCCTTCTCATTACTATTTAAATATTTATGGACCACGAGGAGACTTTTAAAACTTTTCATGTATCCTTTATTTGGGAAATGTTAAAGCACAAATAAACAAAGTGAGTATATTCAGTTCCATATTTAATAGTATATTAATATATGATTAAAAATTTATCAATAGTGAATTAAATAATATCCAAAACTCTAATAATGTATTAACATTTCTATAACGTATATTTTAAAAATATAAGTTTTTTAGAAATTCTAAAACTACTTTTAACTTCTCTGTCTACATTTCGCAAAATTCACTTAGTAACACAAAAGAGCTTCACAAACGCTGATATTCAGAGCATAGTTCAAAGAAAAAAATATTAAAATATTTTTCAAAAAGAATTCTCACATCAAAAAAAATATTAACGTATTTGAATTTTTTTGACCTCAAAGCACAATGAATTGAAATCATTATCATTTCAAAGATTCTTCAGGTAAAATCGATTTGTGATGAATAATAGCGAGGTATAGCTATAAATATTAAGCATATATGCCCATACACTGAAAACCTTTTGCCAGTCCTTTGAGAGTCTAAAGAATTTTTTTAAATTCTCAAACATATAAAAAAAGGAAAGGCAGCTTATACGAAAAGATATCCAAGCAAACATTCTCCTGAAGACATCTATTATACTAGTTAAAGTAATAGTACATTATTAAGTGCTTTTATGACAAAAGCGTTTGAAAAAGGCCATTGGTTATAAAATAAGTAATTTAATGAAGTTTCTAACTACATTTTTCGGGATTGCATTTATAAATTTTATTACAAATGACAACCTCAATGTATTTATAGTCTTAGAGAAATTACACATACTGTGTAGTATTGTATTGTAGTGTAAAACACACTACAATACAATACAACACAAAGCAAAGCTACTCGCGGGCTATCTGCTTAAGGATGGATGTATTTGACAGGACATTTTATAAGGATTCTAACCCGTATTCACGTTACATCTGGAGGAAAGCGCCCAAAATCCCAGACAGGTAGATCGATGGTTGCACATTTACTTACTTTTTTGCTAGACATAAATAATTTTATTCCCTCAAGTAATGCCGAATACTGGAAGAGCAAACATAGGTCTTTCGTCAAATTATTTTAAACGGTACTATCTCTCATGTGAAATATGTGATGGAATTTTCATGCAAAGTAGAGTTTAATGATCTCGCTGATAGATATTCTAGGATTCTGGCTCGGTTGTTATCAGAGCTCATGTCCAGATATATTACCTTCTCAGATCCCATAAAAAGTATGCGGTGCTTGCTTTTTCAAGTGTTAAGCTTGTATTCCCGTACTAGAAAAATATATTTATTCTTTTTAGCTGAATTTTGTTTGGTGAAATAGTCTCATTTTAAGGAAGAGCGAAATGTTTAACATCTTGGCGTTACAGAGATTTTGAAATTCTCTTGTGTTTTATTAATAAAATAAACCACAAAATGTTACCGGTGAAAGCCAAAAAGCCCGAAACATGCTCAAGGATAATTAACAATTTTTTAACATGGGAAGCAATAAAATATGATGCAAGAAAAATACGTACAACTCTTTTTTATTTGTCTCTGTGTTTTTAATTCATCAATTACAATAACCACTAAATTTGATTACGTTAAAGCTGTATACTATTAAATTTTATTGTTAAAAGGTGATGAAAAATAACCCAACTGAAAATGAAATCTTGATGATGAATGAAGAAAGATAGATTTCATAAATTATTTTTTTAAATAAAAAATCCATTCAGTTTAGAAATGGGATAGGCAGAATACTTTGGTATTCTTCTCTACCTTAATTTTGAATTCTTAGGAAGATGAAATATGTAAATTAAAATAATATTTGAACATTACATAACAGTTGCAAATGTTAAATTACATGTATTATTTTTCTAAATTTAATAAATTCTATTTATTATGAACTTCGATTTATTTTCCGCATCAGAATTTTCTCTTCCATTAAGAATTAAGTTCATAAACCAGCGAGAATAATCTATCGCAATATTCCCATTTTTTTTCTTTCGACTTTGCCTAGAAGTGCAGGCTTGAAGTATGGCATTCTTGGAAAACCCACGTTTTGAATGTGCGGATATTGAATTTCAGTTCGGAGACGAATCTACATTATTTTTGAAGCCTTCTTCTTAAAATATCTCCTTGCAGGATATCAAGTTTATGTATCCAGAAAGGTATTCTGTGTATAGAATAATAAAGTAAAATGTCTCAGCAGAAAGTTTCATATTTAAACTATTTCTGGTGCTCAAAATTTAAAAATGTTTTTGTTTTATTTCATTTGAATATCTGAAAATGCGAAACTTGAGCAACTTGGTGCCGCGGTAGTCCAGTTGTGAAGACGATGAACTAAAAGGGGAAGGAGGCTGATTCGTTTCCGAAGTACCACTGAGAATCACCAGGTACATGTGATGCACGTGAGCGTTAAATCTGTGATTTTGAAAGTCCCCTCGAGCGGTCGATAGCAGTTTCCAAAGACGCCGATATACAGAAATCCCCTCCACTTCTGATGAGGATCCAAATTGCGGTTCGAAATTCCAAGAACGACACAAGCAACTCAAAACAACATATTTGGGGACGTGAACTGTCCTCTTCTACAAACAATATTTACTAAAATACCAACCAGATTGTATGGTGGGTAAAGCACCGTTCTACGGTTTCGAGTTCAACTCCCGGCGGTCGGGGCTCGATCCCCGACTGGGCGTGGTTGTCATTTGTCCGTCCCTTCATAGGGGGCCACGTTGGTCCACCTACTAGGTGCCCCCATAATTAAGTGGCCAACAATTCCAGTCCGTTGTGGCCAAGGCGTTCCAAGGCAGCGGCCGGCCATTGGAAAAAAAATATTTACTAAAATAATTCATTTTGTTGAATACAAACTCCATAAGAAGTCTGGTGTGTGACTCGAAGTTTGAGTCTTTTCGTATCTGGACTTCTGGACTTACACTTCCCTGCTAAATATATTTTTAGTATATAATTAACAGAATCCGTGAAAACAAATTAGTCAAAAAGGCTTGAAATTTTGTGATAAACTTAAAATAAATATATTTATCATTGCTTAGTTTTTGTTGTTGTTTCAGATTTCAGCTGAAAATTGCGAAGCAGTACCAGAATCTCGATATATTACGGCAGTGGGTGAAAGGGAGCAGCTACCATTTTAATGAGCCCCAGTGGGGGGAAGACCGACTTATCTGGGGGTCACCTAATTTTGAACCCATTCCAGACGAGAGACCTAGCACCTGAAAGCGGTACCTCTAGAGGTATTGTTTGAACATGGTGGACATCTGAGCCCTGAACAGATTTTACACTTGCTCCGATTAGCGGACGTGGTCATGAGAGAGGAGCTCACCCTCTCAAGCATTGCCCAAGGCGATGCTGCTTCACTTTTCGTGTTCTTACGGGAACGGAGTTTTGTGACTACACTGCAAAAAAAGTCTGTAAAACGTACAGAAATTACTCGTATTATTTACAGAATAAGTCTGTTCGTAAGAAAAAACAGTTTTTTTCTGTTTTATCTTCAACCGCGCATGCGTACTAGACGAAGACGTCATTGCTCAACCTTGAGGCTCATTTCGCCTCCGGCGCAATTAAAACGGCAAGACATTGTACTACGTGTAGTTAGCTGGAGCTGGAGAAAAGGGACGGTATATTTAGTTACAACTGCATACGTAGGATCAGGTGAGCGTTTGATGTTATGTAGAGATTTTGTTCACTGGGCGTGTTGCCATAACCGGGCTCGTTTGGACTTATTAATGGTAGTAATTATAAGTCCATTTGTCTTGGCAATAGACAGATTAATTGATTTATTTAAGTTAGTTAAAAATCCAGAAAACACCCTGAATATACATATTGTTATTAAATGGACTTGCAAAAGAGATGAATACTTAATACTAAAAATTTAATAATTTCTATCAAAAAACATTTTAGTAAATTAACTTAATATATTATTATGTTTTGTTGATCTCCAGTAGTCATTCAATAAAAACAAAATTAATTATTTAATTACAATATATAATTAATATTTTTTTTAATTAATCACCTTTTTTAAACTTGAATAAACATGAAGATATCACGTTTGAAAACTAAATGGTGACACATATTTAGTAACACTGGACACAGAAGAGGAATCTCAGTCACTTTTGTGTCTCCTCATTGTTGACTGCTAGATGCTGGACCGCAGCGGGGCATTTACACTTATTGTGAGTAGCAACACCAGACTCAGAAGAGGAATCTTAGTGACTGAGTCTCCTCAGTTGTGGCTGCAAGATGCTATGCCAGAGCGGGCCATTTACCCTCATTGTAAGCAACAATATCGGCCTTCTTTGGTAAAAATTGGCATATAACATTGAGGGGAGGGGGGAAATGGTTTCTTTTGTAGAAAATATTTCAAAAGGTTGAATTCTTTTTTTTGGGGGGGGCGTTACCCCTCCGTCTTCCCTTTTAATCCGTCCTTGGCGTTGAATGATGGGAAATAGTACAGTTATGGAACTTGATTGTGAATTCGAGACTTCTTACCTACAAAAAGAAACGAAAAAAATCACCTGTGAATTTGATATATTTATTTTAGACTTGCGGGTGAGGGGAGGGGGGTGGGACTTTTATGTGTAAAACTACGCATCGAAACCAATGGACCAACCAGACAAATCGGCATAATGATTTTAAGCAGTGCAGGGCATCACTTGATCTGACGTCATACTATGACGTCACCTTAGCGACTCTTTCTTCAGCTACTTGCGATTTATGTGCAAAAGTTTCTGGCAACACTGATCGGAGGTGACGCTCTGGGTCGGCTAACGAACGATACGTACCGTTCACCTCACTATGGCACAGCGTTTATGTCCCTGGAAATGGTATACGGGTAACCGTTCAGAGTTTTCCGTGGTTTTCTCCGGAAGTTAGCGTAAATACGGATTAGGACCCCTTCGAAAGACCCCCACGGAGGGCTCCCCTCTTTCAAGGAAACCTCCCCAAAGCTCACTCACCAAATGGAACGAATTTCACACAATCACAAGTACACACTAAAAGGAACGTACTGTGTGAAAATTAGCTGCTATCTCCACATAGAATTTAGGTTGAAAATTAAAAAAAATTAGTTAAAATCGCGCCCCCCCCCTTTAGCTAGTATTTGGCGACAGGGATAATTGGTCTAAAAGTTGAAACGCTCAAGCGAGTACGTACTCGAAATATTTATAAATCAGTGTTTGCTATACCGTGTATATTTCAACGTACTGGGCTTTTATGTAGCTTAATCTCGTTTTCTACTAGTTAAACTGAAGTCCTATAATCTTTTTATTTTAGTTCTGAAAGTCCCCGAAGAAAGTAATTTCTTTTTATTTGTATTAACACATAGCAAGCTACAAATTTAGTTTACGCATAAGTGAGGCATTTATTTTAATTCTATTCTTTTTATCCACATGATGATACTATGGAGCAAATATACTTAATGCTGTTTTTATGCTTTACGCGGAATTTTCTTCGAAAAATATGACATTGTCTCCATGCACAGATGAAGAAAAAGTCTGCAAAATCAAACTGTTGAAAGCTTGCAAAATTATCAGAAAGTAAATGCAACAGATTTGGTAGCATATGAGCGATGCTTATTACTCGATACCCCTGAAGATCCTATATTTTCTAGTTTAGAAAACGAAGGCATTGACTTCATGTCCAGTGAGGACATCATGCAAAATAAGCAATTTATTTCTTGAAAAGATAAGAAGACTGCAGTAAAATACTGGCGGGATACAATAGTGGCAAAATCCGGCAGTTTACTGAGTGTTCAAAATTATTTTAAATTTGTTACAAATAAAAGGCAGTTATATCTGTGGGAAAAGCAAATTCAGAAGAATGGCGATTATAAATATAAACTAAATCAAATTCAAAAATATACGTTTTAACACTTCTAACACGCAAGAAAATTACAGAAAAATGTACATGATTGTGATTTACAAACTCGGGCTTCAGAAAAGGCATTCGAATTAGGACTGAAATTCCGCGGATCTAAAGGATGGCAGTACAGATTTTTAAAAAAGAATAAGATTGTGAGCAGGAAAGTTACAAAATTTCTTTTGTTGAAAAACTCTCGGTCAAAACAAATTACTTTATAAAGGATTCATTGTTAAAAGACGATCAAATATTTATGCTGATCATACAGGTTTTAATTTAGAAATCCTTCTAGACGAACCCTGGAACATAGAGGATCGAAGCAAGTAGAAAGTGAGATTCAATCACAAAATGCAGTGACACATCCCTACACTACAATGCCGATTTTAAGTAAAAACAATAGATTGTTATAGCCATTACATATTCAACATTCCAAAAAAACTGGGAAATTCGGAAAAAATTAAGTACAGCAGTTTTCTGACATTGTGTTAATGAAACCACTTAATAATATATTTCTTTCAGGGTCAAATCAAATGGGTGGGGGAGGGAATTATAGGGTGAACCCCCTCCCCTCCAAAAAAAATTACCTTACAATTTTTAAAAATTATTTTTTTAATACCATTGTTTATTTCAATTCTTATTTCGCAAAAAAGCCAAGCTTCTTCTAAAAAGCTCCGTTTAATCTCCTATGCATGCATAGATTTTATGTTTAAAAAATATTTTTGGCCAATTTCCTCCACCACCCCCCCCTCTCCAAAACGGAACCAGTTACCTGCCTGATTTTTTTCCCACCATATGTTCTGTGGGATATCCAGTGAATCATTGCTGTAGATGAATCCTGACCTGTGCTTATATAAATGCTTATTAAATAAGCATCTTTTTGTAAAAGCATTTATAAAAGAAAATAGAAAGTGACTATAGAGGCTCTATTCTGTCGGCTCATACTCATTTTTTATTAATTAATTTTAGCTTTAATTTGAGGAGATAGCAACTACTTTTTACACATTAGGTTTCTTTAAGTGTGTACTTATGACTGGATTAAATTCGTTACGTTTGGTGAGTGAGCTTCGGGGAGGTTTCCTTGTTTGTGTTGTCCTTCTGACGAGGATTTATAAGCGGACTTCGAGCCAACCACACAAATCCGATATACTTGTTCACAACAACTACGTACCGCAATGGTTCTTGGTTTTGGGGGAAATGAACAATAGCAACTTCATGTAACAAGTTAAGTACTACTCATAAACTGTTTCTCATAAATTATTTCCTTATTATAGTGTTTGTTTATATTCATTGCACTTGCTAATTCGTCCTAGAACTGTAGTTAGCATTTCTTATTATATAGTTATCGATATGTTAAATATTTTGGAATGAGTGTTTTTGTTCGCAATCATTTTGTTTGCAGTGCTCCAGTAAGTGAAAGAATATCGCTGAACTTAAACATCGTGGCACTGTGATAAATATATTGTTTATTTTCAGTGTTTGTACTTGAATAGTCGTCTAACACCGAACAATTTATGATGTTTTTAGTGTGCATGTGTGCTCTGGGGGATTTCACATCAAATATAATATATACACTTCCCAGACTTATAAATTTCTATCTTCTATACTTACAATAAGAATTCTGATTTTCTAGGAGTATCTTAAAGTTTCCTAACGCGTAAGTGCCGTCAATAATTTAAATCAATGGATATATCTTAATCAAGTTTATGAGGTAAACCAAATTAAAGAAATGATATATTTCACCTTTTAACCTATAAAAGAACAGAAGAATTGTATCTACAAATTATTTATAATTTCCTTGTAATATTTGTTATGTAGTTTTAAATATGTACACACTTTGCAATTCTTTTTGCATATTGCATACTATTATTTCTTAATCCTAGTAAAAATGAATCAAAGAAGCATAGTTATACACTTTTTTTTCAAAGTTAATGAAACACTTTTAACTACAATTTTGTAAACATATAAATAAATCAAACCATAGCAATATTTTAAAAAGTATGAAATTTATATGTATATGGCATGTAACTGTTTTATTTTATTTTATTAATACACAACTGGTAATTAAAATAGCAACACCAAGAAGGTGACATGCTACACACAGTGCAGCAATTTTAATGTCGAGTAGTATATCTTGTCAAAGAAATATTTCTAGCTTCATAACATTGTGATTTTCTTTTTTCTACAAATTATGTCATTATCAAAAACAATAATCATTTTCTTCAGTTTTAAAAGTAATTTTTCATTTGTATGAGATAAACAGCTAGATTTTGATTTGAAGTAATTTTACAGTGGGGATTTTCTTTTTGTATATTCAGGGCGACTTGGAATTCAGGAACTTGGAATTCAGGGATTTGGGAAATTTTATGTCTGGAAAAGTCAGGGAATTCTGCAAAAATCTCTTCTAAATCAGGGAGATTTAAAACTCTTTACAATGTTTATCGTCATTTGATGCAGAATACCGTGTTTACTCGCGTAATAGTCGCACCCCCGTTTTGAAGCAGAAAAAATAGCTTTAGAGTTACAATATTATATAGTAGATTTTATCCGCATAATAGTCGCACCTGGACTTTCAACATGAAAAATTGGCAAAAAAGTGCGACTATTACGGGAACAAACATGGTAGTTTTGGCTTCTGGTGATCGGAACAGCTTTAGTATTGGTCATTATTGGCAGTCTTTGTCATAACTTTGTGAAATTTTCAATGGCATTAATATTTTATTTAAATATTATGTATTCATTTTTTAAATTCTTAAACAGGGATGTATAGATTTTTTTATAATTCTTATTCACTATATTTTAAGTTAACATTTACTCTGTGAGGGGGGTTCCACACCCTCAAACCCCGTTTCTTTCTTTTAAATAAATACAATTTCAGTTTACTAAGAACCATAGTCAGATAAAAGAAAAAGCTATCTGCGCACATAATCCAAAACTATCTGCAAACTCATATGACGTATTTAACGAGGAGAGGGGGGTGGGGGTCCTGAGATTTCGGACCTTCCCCCCCCCCCTAAAATTTTGATTTTTGTCACTATAATGATAGTCTTTTTGTGAAAAATTCTGCTTTTTTACGGTTTGGACTCCCCCCCCCTCCCAAAATGTTTCCTCAATACGTGCCTGCTCGTGATAACTGAATACATATTGCGTATATGAACACGTGTATATGCATTCGAAGCACACATCTGTGCAACGCGCTTGCGCTATAGTGACTACCTGCTGCTGTTGTGAACATGTATATCGGATTTGTGTGCTTGGCTCGAAGTCCGCTTGTAAATCCTCGTCCGAATGACAAAACAAGGGAGTTACCCTCTGTGGGGGTCTTTGTAAGGGGTCCTAACCCGTATTTACCCTAAGTTTCGGAGAAAACCACGAAAAACACCGAACGGTTAGGTCGACGGATGTGCGATGGAACCCGAACCCGGGACCTTCACACTTCGGCCGTCTACCATTTTCAGTGATATAACCACTGTGCCATGGTGAGGCTTTGTGCAAGATAAATTGTTTATTTATTTTAAAGCATAAATTTTAAATCCATTTCATATCACTGTCTAGTTATAAAAGTATTTTTTTAATATTTTGCTTATTATACAGTCTGATCATCAACGTTTTAAATTTCAAAATCTCGAATCATAAGTGTAGTCAGTGGCCAATATCCTGAATCAGGAACACTAAACATAGATAGAAATTTTTTATTCAATACTTGATATGTAAGAAAGTAATTAAAAATTAGCGCAGATCTGATCGCTCTGTAAGCAGTTCTTTATAAAAGTTTTACATTTAAAAAGAGAGGAATGCTTAAAAACTTGAGCTTTCCCCTTTTAAAAAGTTGAAAATTTGATTCTTTTTTCTTATTCATTATTTTTTCAAAAAGATTTGACGAAAATTAAGCATATTGTTAAATGTAGTAAAAATATTTTATCATGTAAATTTATTTCGTATGTTCAATAGCAATGATGCATACAGTCTTCTATTTTAAAACAAGATGGTAATTTTGACATTTTAATTTGGAAGGGCAGGCCCATGGTCAGGATTTTTATTCGGGGATGCTCAAATATTCAAATACCATAACTTAAACATAGGTATCATGGGGTCCTATGAAAGGTGCAAGAAAGAGCCCCCCACCCTCCGACATAGGCAAGGCATAGTGATCATTTTTAAAATATACTGAAACTTTTTGTATTTTAGTACTGAAGTGTCTGAAATACTGAAATAAGCCTTCTCTGGAATAAGGGTCTTCCCTAGAATATAAGCCTTCCCTAGAATACTGGGTGGATTGTGGTAATGGGGCCCCTTGGTGCCCCTCTCTTGTAGAGGACGCGGGGCTGCAGAGCCTGTTTCCCTAAATCCACCCCTGTATATAAATATACATATTTGATTTTTCGGGGGAGGGTGTAGCTCCTCAAGCCTCCCCTTCCCTGGCTACGTGCCTGTCGAGGGGGAATTACAACAAGTGCTGCTGAAAAGTAAAATTATTATGCTCCTAGCTTGTGCTAACAAATTTCAGTTTATAGATGAGTCAAAAGTAAAATGTGATTTTTTTAAATGTGTTTAATTCACTGAAGTAAATTATTTTGTTTCTAGGTTTTTGCTTGGAATAAATCCTAACAGAGGATGCAAGAAGAATCCTGATGTGAAAAAACGCGAGGCCGTTAATATGAAAATTCTCAATTTACTTAATAAAATTTCGGCATATGAGCTAATTGACCACTAATTATATATTAAGAAATACCCATGAATACTGGGAAGCAAATCTATAAAATTATAAACAATAAACTTTGTAAATATTCCTTTGTTTGTACTTTATAAATACTGTATTTTTTTCTTAAAATAAATCTAATTTTTCACAATTTTTCTTGACGTATTTCTTTGATTATTAATGGATATTACAAAAATCTAAGCATAGATATATCATGCAAGAATAATTTTAAACTCCTAAAAACTATTTCTGAAAAATAAGATGCATATATGTATATACATTAAAACCTCTACTAACGGTCACCTCCGAAGACTGGTCATCTCTTAAAACAGACACTGTTAGAAGTTTACAGAATTGAATTGAGACTATTGAATTAACATTATTGTGAACCTCCAAAGAACGGTTGTCTCATATAATGGCCATTATTTTATGGGACCAAACGTAGCTGTTTTTCAGAGGTTTCACTCTATATATGTAGTATTTACTTGAACGACGCCATCACTACATTAATCAATAGTTTAGAAGCAAACATATATATTCTTTTAACTACAATGACGCGCTACAATCACCTAAAAAATAAACGTTACAGTAAATACTTCCACTAACTTCATTTACTACAAATACCCCAACCATTTATTTAGGGACAATTGACATGACAAACTGATACGCTTCCCTACCCATGAACATGGAAATTGATGGATACTTGATAGATAATATCAAGAAATAATTTTGAAAGCATTAAAAAATAAACTTTAAACTATATGCTTGGAACATCTACACTCCCAACCCTGATCAATTCATTTGTGTATAAATTTTCGTGCTTTGAAATGCATTGATTCATTTGAAATCAGCTTCTTTGATTACTGTTTTACTTGATTGGTAGCAATCGTTCTTATAAATCTTTTTTTTTCAACATTAATATTTTATTTTGTACAGTTACTTAATTTTAAAGCATGCCCTTGTATGGAATTGATTGAAAATAATTAATGTCACCTATGATTTCAAAACATACTCAAGAATTTATTTTCATTAAAATTTCGTAGCAGAATTTTTTTACCACTTAACAGGGCCAAGGTCGTCGACAGAAGCTAGTACTATATCATAAAATTACTGAATTTTTTATGTAATTGTAAGTAAGTAATTTTTTAAAGTAATTTTAAGTAAGGAATTGAATTATTAAAAACAAAAGAAAGTTGTTATAAATACAAAATATATTTCATAAATAAACTGTTTTTTTCTGTAAATTCCTTAAATCAAGCTGTAAAAAAATTGTTAAAGTCTGCTACATTGACAGAAATACACCGTCGACAAAACACGGGGAATCTGGAAAAATTACAGACTTCTTGAGTATATAAAAAAAAATACAAAACATTTCTATAAAATACGTGGAGAACCTGTAAAAATTTTAAAAAATACAGAAGAAATCAGTAAAACGCATAGATTTCTGTAAAAGAAACAGAGACTCTGTAAAAAATTACGGAAGACTTCTGTAAAACACACAAAATACTTCTGTAAAATTGATGAAGAATCTGTAAAAAATTACAGAGGACTTCTGTAAAACACACAGAAGATTTCTGTAAGATAGATGGAGAATCTGTAAAAAATTACGGAAGACTTCTGTAAAACATACAAAAGATTTCTGTAAAATAAACGGAGAATCTGTAAAAAATTACGGAAGACTTCTGTAAAACATACAGAAGATTTCTGTAAAATAAACGGAGAATCTGTAAAAAATTACAGAAGACTTCTGTGAAACACACAGAAGTTTCCTGTAAAATAAACAGGGAATCTGTAAAAATTATGGAAGACTTCTGTAAAACATACAGAAGATTTCTGTAAAATAAACGGATAATCTGTAAAAAATTACAGAAAATTTCTGTTAAATATACGGAAATAAACTGGCGTCCTGGCTGACAGTTTTTTTCTGTAAATTTGACAGACTTTTTTTTGCAGTGTAAGCCACTTCGGGACATCATTGTTTAGTACTAAATTTTGTAGAAATTAATGCTGCGAAAACGCTACACCAACAGTGAATGAGTTTAATTCCAGGGATGTGAACATTAATAGTCGTATTTATGAAGCTGTCTCTCTACATTTACTTTTCACGATGATAAACAGCGGATACTTGCTTTAACTTAAACGAGCCCTTGGGATACTGGAAGTGGGATTCCTATATTTTCCAAGATAATGTCTATTACTAAAATGTCGTCTAAGAATGTTAAAGAAATCACTAGGGAATAGTTAGTGCATTAGAAAATGTTTTATTTGTAAATTTAGTTATTAATCAGATTACACATAGTGTATTTAAACGAGAGTTGATTGGTTAAAAAAGTAAATTTCATCGGTGATGACTGAATGAGTTAGAGTAGAGTAGCTTCATAAAGTTCTAATTGTCGGAATAAATAATTAAGGCACTTACAAATTATACAATACTTGCATGAAATTAATCAGTAAAAACTTTGAAAGAGAGTAAATAAGTTAGTTATTTGCATTTTGAATACTTACATGTATAGCAAATTTCTTGTAATTTTACAATATTCTTCATGCGGCCGAGTGGATAAAGACAATGAGCATGGTAGATGGCTGAAGTGTGGAGGTTCCGGGTTCAGACCATCGATCTAACGGTCGGGAGTTTTTGGCGGTTTTCTCCAGATGTACCGCGAATAGGCGTTAGAATTCCTAAAAAGGTAACCCGCCCTAGGCACCCTTCCTTAGGCAAATAACCCTTGAGAAGCTTGCCTTAAAACACAATACCATTAACAGTATAACATTCTTCAACACTTCATACAATATAATCTAATTAACAACTGCATACGATTTCATCCGTAAAGTTAGACAACAAAAAAAATTTTGGTTAATCATGCTAACTGGAACTTAAATTCTTTAACAAGCAAACAAATTCTTTCAAATCAAGTACACTGCAAAAAAAAGTCTGTCAAATTTACAGAAAAAAACTGTCAGCCAGGACGCCAGTTTATTTCCGTATATTTAACAGAAATGTTCTGTATTTTTTTACAGATTCTCCGTTTATTTTACAGAAAATTTCTGTGTGTTTTACAGAAGTCTTCCATAATTTTTACAGATTCTCTGTTTATTTTACAGAAAACTTCTGTGTGCTTTACAGAAGTCTTCTGTAGTTTTTTACAGATTCTCCGTTTATTTTACAAAAATCTTCTGTATGTTTTACAGAAGTCTTCCGTAATTTTTACAGATTCTCTGTTTATTTTACAGAAAGCGTCTGTGTGTTTTACAGAAGTCTTCTGTAGTTTTTTACAGATTCTCCGTTTATTTTACAGAAATCTTCTGTATGTTTTACAGAAGTCTTCGGTAATTTTTTACAGATTCTCTGTTTATTTTACATAAATCTTCTGTATGTTTTACAGAAGTCTTCCGTAATTTTTTACAGATTATCCATCAATCTTACAGAAATCCTCTGTCTGTTTTACAGAAGTCCTCTGTAATTTTTTACAGATTCCTCATCAATTTTACAGAAATATTTTGTGTGTTTTACAGAAGTCTTCCGTAATTTTTTACAGAGTCTCTGTTTCTTTTACAGAAATCTTCTATGCGTTTTACTGATTTCTTCTGTATTTTTAAAAATTTTTACAGATTCTCCGTTTATTTTATAGCATTGTTTTGTATTTTTTTTTTTTTTTTAGATACTGCATCTAAGTTACAGAAATCTGTAATTTTTCCAGATTCACCGTGTTTTGTCGACGGTATACTTCTGTCAATGTAGCAGACTTTAGCCATTTTTTTACAGCTTGATTTAAAGAATTTACAGAAAAAAACAGTTTATTTATGAAATATATTTTGTATTTATAACAACTTTCTTTTGTTTTTAATAATTCAATACCTTACATAAGATTACTTAAAAAATTTACTTACTTACAATTACTTAAAAAATTCAGTAATTTTATCATATACTAGCTTCTTTCGACGACCTTGGCCCTGTTAAGTGGTAAAAAAATTCTCTTACAAAATATTAATGAAAATAAATTCTTGAGTATGTTTTGAAATCATAGGTGACATTAATTATATTCCATCCAAGGGCATACTTTAAAATTAAGTAACTGTACAAAATAAAATATTAGTGTTGAAAAAAGAAAGATTTATAAGAACGATTGTTATCAATCAAGTAAAACAGTAATCAAAGAAGCTGATTTCAAATGAATCAATGCATTTCAAAGCACAAAAATTTATACACAAATCAATGGATCAGGGGTGGGAGTGTAGATGTTCCAAGCATAAAATTTAAAGTTTATTTTTGAATGCTTTCGAAATTATTTCTTGATATTATCCATCAAGTATCCATCAATTTCTATGTTCATGGGGATGGAAGCGTATCAGTTTGTCATTTCAATTGTCCCTAAATAAATGGTTGGGGTATTTGTAGAAAATGAAGTTAGTGGAAGAATTTACTGTAAGGTTTATTTTTTATGTGATTGTAGCGCGTCATTGTAGTTAAAATAATATATATGTTTGCTTCTAAACTATTGATTAATGTAGTGATGGCGTCGTTCAAGTAAATACTACATATATAGAGTGAAACCTCTGAGAAACAGCTACGTTTGGTCCCATAAAATAATGACCATTTTATTAGACAACCGTTCTTTGGAGGTTCACAATAATGTTAATTCAATAGTCTCAATTCAATTCTGTAAACTTCTAACAGTGTCTGTTTTAAGAGATGACCAGTCTTCGGAGGTGACCGTTAGTAGAGGTTTTAATGTATATACATATATGCATCTTATTTTTCAGAAATAGTTTTTAGGAGTTTAAAATTACTCTTACATGATATATCTAGACTTTTTGTAATATCCATTAATAATCAAAGAAATACGTCAGGAAAAATTGTGAAAAATTAGATTTATTTTAAGAAAAAAAAATACAGTATTTATATAATATTTACAAAGTACAAACAAAGGAATATTTACAAAGTTTATTGTTTATAATTTTATTGATTTGCTATCCAGTATTCATGGTTATTTCTTAATATATAATTAGTGGTCAATTAGCTCATATGCCGACATTTTATTATGTAAATTGAGACTTTTCATATTAACGGCCTCACGTTTTTTCACATAACGATTCTTCTTGCATCCTCTGTTAGGATTTATTCCAAGCAAACACCTAGAAAAAAAATAATTTACTTCACTGAATTAAGCACATTTAAAAAATCACATTTTACTTTTGACTCATCTATAAACTGAAATTTGTTAGCACAAGCTAGGAGCATAATAATTTTACTTTTCAGCAGCACTTATCGTAATTCCCCCTCGACAAGCACGTAGCCAGGGAAGGGGAGGCTAGAGGAGCTACACCCCCCCCCCCCGAAAGTTCAAATATGTATGTTTATATACAGGGACGGATTTAGGGAAACAGGCTCTGCAGCCCCGCGTCCTCTACAAGAGAGGGGCACCCAAGCGGCCCCATTACCACAATCCACCCAGTATTCAAGGAAGGCTTATATTCTAGGGAACACCCTTATTCTAGAGAAGGCTTATTTCAGTATTTAAGACACTTCAGTACTAAAATACAAAAAGTTCCAGTGTATTTTAAAAATGATCACTATGCCGCGCCTATGTCGGAGGGTGGGGGGGGGGCTCTTTCTTGCACCTTTCGTAGGACCCCATGATACCTATGTTTAACTTATGGTATTTGAATATTTGAGCCTCCCCGAATAAAAATCCTGACCATGGGCCTGCCCTTCCAAATTAAAATGTCAAAATTACCATCTTGTTTTAAAATAGAAGACTGTATGCATCATTGCTATTGAACATTCGAAATAAAAATACATGATAAAATATTTTTACTACATTTAACAATATGCTTAATTTTCGTCAAATCTTTTTGAAAAAATAATGAATAAGAAAAAAGAATCAAATTTTCAACTTTTTAAAAGCGGAAAGCTCAAATTTTTAAGCGTTCCTCTCTTTTTAAATGCAAAACTTTTATAAAGAACTGCTTACAGAGCGATCAGATCTGCGCTAATTTTTAATTACTTTCTTACATATTTCAACTTCGAAAAGTATTGAATAAAAAATTGCTATTTATGTTTAGTGTTCCTGATTCAGGATATTGGCCACTGACTACACTTATGATTCGAGATTTTGAAATTTAAAATGTTGATGATCAGACTGTATAATAAGGAAAATATTAAAAAAATACTTTTATAACTAGGCACTGATATGAAATGGTTTTAAAATTTATGCATTAAAATAAATAAAAAAATTATCTTGCACAAAGCCTCACCATGGCACACTGGTTATATCACTGAAAATGGTAGACGGCCGAAGTGTGAAGGTCCCGGGTTCGGGTTCCATCGCACATCCGTCGACCTAACCGTTCGGTGTTTCTCCGAAACTTAGGGTAAATACGGGTTAGGACCCCTTACAAAGACCCCCACTGAGGGTAACTCCCTTGTTTTGTCATTCGGACGAGGATTTACAAGTGGACTTCGAGCCAAGCACACAAATCCGATATACATGTTCACAACAGCAGCAGCTAGTCACTATAGTGCAAGCGGGTTGCACAGATGTGTGCTTCGAATGCATATACACAAGTTCATATACGCAAGATGTATTCAGTTATCACGAGCAGGCACGTATTCAGGAAACATTTTGGGAGAGGGGGGGGGAGAGTCCAAACCGTGAAAAAGGCAGAATTTTTCACAAAAAGACTATCATTATAGTGACAAAAATCAAAATTTCAGGGAGGGGGGGGAGTGTCCGAACTCCCAGGACCCCCCCTCTTCCCCTCTCCTCGTTAAATACGTCATATGACTTTGCAGATAGTTTTGGAATATGTGCGCAGATAGCTTTTTCTTTTATCTGACTATGGTTGTTAGTAAACTGAAATTGCATTTATTTAAAAGAAAGAAACGGGGTTTGAGGGGTGGAACCCCCTCACAGAGTAAATGTTAACTTAAAATATAGTGAATAAGAATTATAAAAAAATCTATACATCCCTGTTTAAGAATCTAAGAAATGAATACATAATATTTAAATAAAATATTAATGCCATTGAAAATTTCACAAAGTTTATGACAAAGACTGCCAATAATGACAAATACTAAAGCTGTTCCGATCACCAGAAGCCAAAACTACCATGTTTACTCACGTAATAGTCGCACTTTTTTGCCAATTTTTCATGTTGAAAGTCCAGGTGCGACTATTATGCGGGTAAAATACTACTATATAATATTGTAACTCTAAAGAGCTATTTTTTCAGCTTCAAAACGGGGGTGCGACTATTACGCGAGTAAACACGGTATTCTGCATCAAATGACGATAAACATTGTAAAGAGTTTTAAATCTCCCTGATTTAGAAGAGATTTTTTGCAGAATTCCCTGACTTTTCCAGACATAAAATTTCCCAAATCCCTGAATTCCAAGTCTACCCTGAATATACAAAAAACTAGAAAATTCCCACTGTAAAATTACTTCAAATCAAAATCTAGCTGTTTATCTCATACAAATGAAAAATTACTTTTAAAACTGAAGAAAATGATTATTGTTTTTGATAATGACATAATTTGTAGAAAAAAGAAAATCACAATGTTATGAAGCTAGAAATATTTCTTTGATAAAATATACTACTCGACATTAAAATTGCTGCACTGTGTGTAGCATGTCACCTTCTTGGTGTTGCTATTTTAATTACCAGTTGTGTATTAATAAAATAAAAAAAACAGTTATATGCTATATACATATAAATTTCACACTTTTTAAAATATTGCTATGTGGTTTGATTTATTTATATGTTTACAAAATGGTAGTTAAAAGTGTTTCATTAACTTTGAAAAAAAGTGTATAACTATGCTTCTTTGATTCATTTTTACTAGGATTAAGAAATAATAGTAATGCAATATGCAAAAAGAATTGCAAAGTGTGTACAAATTTAAAACTACATAACAAATATTACAAGGAAATTATAAATAATTTGTAGATACAATTCTTCTGTTCTTTTATACGTTAAAAGGTGAAATATATCATTTCTTTAATTTGGTTTACCTCATAAACTTGATTGAGATATATCCATTGATTTAAATTATTGAAGGCACTTACGCGTTAGGAAACTTTAAGATACTCCTAGAAAATCAGAATTCTTATTGTAAGTATAGAAGATAGAAATTTATAAGTCTGGGAAGTGTATAATATTATATTTGATGTGAAATCCCCCCGAGCACACATGCAGGGCGTAGCCAGGGGGTGGGATATCGGGATATATCCCCCCCCCGAAATTTTTGATTAGTGATGAAATTCCGTCTATTTATACACATATCAGTTCATATCCCCCCCCGAAAATTTTCCAGGCGCATATCCCCCACCCGAAAAATTTTCCTGGCTACGCGCCTGCACACATACACACTAAAAACATCATAAATTGTTCGGTGTTAGACGACTATTCAAGTACAAACACTGAAAATAAACAATATATTTATCACAGTGCCAGGATGTTTAAGTTCAGCGATATTCTTTCACTTACTGGAGCACTGCAAACAAAATGATTGCGAACAAAAACACTCATTCCAAAATATTTAACATATCCATAACTATATAATAAGAAAGGCTAACTACAGTTCTAGGACCAATTAGCAAGTGCAATGAATATAAACAAACACTATAATAAGGAAATAACTTATGAGAAACAGTTTATGAGTAGTACTTAACTTGTTACATGAAGTTGCTATTGCTCATTTCCCCCAAAACCAAGAACAATTGCGATATGTAGTTGTTGTGAACAAGTATATCGGATTCGTGTGGTTGGCTCGAATCCCGCTTATAAATCCTCGTCAGAAGGACAACACAAACAAGGAAACCTCCCCGAAGCTCACTCAACGTAACGAATTTAATCCAGTCATAAGTACACACTTAAAGAAACCTAATGTGTAAAAATTAGTTGCTATTTCCTAAATTAAAGCTAAAATTAATTAATAAAAAATGAGTATGAGCCGACAGAATAGAGCCTCTATCGCTACTTGGCGCTTTCTATTTTCTTTTATAAATGCTTTTACAAAAAGATGCTTATTTAATAAGCATTTTAAGTAAGCACAGGTCAGGATTCATCTACAGCAATGATTCACTGCGCGCAGAATATATGGTCGGAAAAAAGTCAGGCCGGTAACTGGTTCCGTTTTGGAGAGGGGGGGGGGTGGAGGAAATTGGCCAAAAATATTTTTTAAACATAAAATCTATGCATGCATAGGAGGTTAAACGTAGCTTTTTAGAAGAAGTTTAGCTTTTTAGCGAAATAGGAATTGAAATAAACAATGGTATTAAAAAAATAATTTTAAAAAATTGTAAGGTAATTTTTTTTGGAGGGGAGGGGTTCACCCTATAATTCCCTCCCCCACCCCTTTGATTTCACCCTGAAAGAAATATATTATTAAGTTGTTTCATTAACACAATGTCAGAAAACTGCTGCACTTAATTTTTTCCGAATTCCTCAGTTTTTTCGGGATGTTCAATATGTAATGGCTATAACAATCTATTGTTTTTACTTAAAATCGGCATTGTAGTGTAGGAATGTGTCACAGCATTTTGTGATTGAATCTCACTTTCTACTTGCTTCGATCCTCTATGTTCCAGGGTTCGTCTAGAAGGATTTCTAAATTAAAACCTGACTGATCAGCATAAAAATTTGATCGTCTTTTAACAATGAATCCTTTATAAAGACATTTACATCATTTACGGACGCCTGCGTTAATTTCTTAATGATTTCCTTTGACCGAGAGTTTTTCAGCAAAACAAATTTTGTAACTTTCCTGCTCACAATCTTATTCTTTTTAAAAATCTGTACTGCCATCCTTTAGATGCGCGGAATTTCAGTCCTAATTCGAATGCCTTTTCTGAAGCCCAAGTTTGTAAATCACAATCATGTACATTTTTCTGTAATTTTCTTGCGTGTTAGAAGTGTTAAAACGTATATTTTTTAATTTGATTTAGTTTATATTTATAATCGCCATTCTTCTGAATTTGCTTTTCCCACAGATATAACTGCCTTTTATTTGTAACAAATTTAAAATAATTTTGAACACTCTGTAAACTGCGGGATTTTGCCACTATTGTATCCCGCCAGTATTTTACTGCAGTCTCCTTATCTTTTCAAGAAATACATTGCTTATTTTGCATGATGTCCTCACTGGACATGAAGTCAATGCTTTCGTTTTCTAAACTAGAAAATATAGGATCTTCAGGGGTATCGAGTAATAAGCATTGCTCATTTGCTACCAAATCTGTTGCATTTACTTTCTGATAATTTTGCAAGCTTTCAACAATTTGATTTTGCAGACTTTTTCTTCGTCTGTGCATGGAGACAATGTCATATTTTTCGAAGAAAATTCCGCGTAAAGCATAAAAACAACATTAAGTATATTTGCTCCATAGTATCATCATGTGGATAAAAAGAATAGAATTAAAATAAATGCCTCACTTATGCGTAAACTGAATTTGCAGCTTGCAATGTGTTAATACAAATAAAAAGAAATTACTTTCTTCAGGGACTTTCAGAACTAAAATAAAAATATTATAGGACTTCAGTTTAACTAGTAGAAAACGAGATTAAGCTACTTAAAAACCCAGTACGTTGAAATATAACACGGTATAGCAAACACTGATTTATAAATATTTCGAGTACGTACTCGCGTGAGCGTTTCAACTTTTCGATTAATTATCCCTGTCGCCAAATACTAGCTAAAGGGTACAATTGGTGCGATTTTAACTAATTTTTAACCTTTAATTTCTCAAGTTCTATGAGGAGATAGCAGCTAATTTTCACACAGTACGTTCCTTTTAGTGTGTACTTGAGATTGTGTGAAATTCGTTCCATTGTGAGTGAGCTTTGGGAGGTTTCCTTGAAAGAGGGGAGCCCTCCGTGGGGGTCTTTCGAAGGGGTCCTAATCCGTATTTACGCTAACTTCCGGAGAAAACCACGGAAAACTCTGAACGGTTAACGGTCGACGGACGCGCGATGGGACCCGAACCTGGGACTTTCACACTTCGCCCGTCTACTATTTCCAGTGACATAAACGCTGTGCCATGGTGAGATGAACGGTACGTATCGTTCGTTAGCCGACCCAGAGCGTCACCTGCGATCAGTGTTGCCAGAAAATTTTGCACATAAATCGCAAGTAGCTGAAGAAAGAGTCGCTAAGGTGACGTCATAGTATGACGTCAGATCAAGTGATGCCCTGCACTGCTTAAAATCATTATGCCGATTTATCTGGTTGGTCCATTGTTTTCGATGCGTAGTTTTACTCATAAAAGCCCCCCCCTCCCCTCACCCGCAAGTCTAAAATAAATATATCAAAATTCACAGGTGATTTTTTTTCGTTTCTTTTTGTAGGTAAAAAGTCTCGAATTCACAATCAAGTTCCATAACTGTTCTATTTCCCATCATTCAACGCCAAGGACGGATTAAAAGGGAAGACGGAGGTGTAACTGCCCCCCCCCCCCCAAAAAAAAAAAGAATTCAACCTTTTTGGAAATATTTTCTACAAAAGAAACCATTTTCCCCCTCCCTTCAATGTTACATGCCACTTTTTACGAAAGAAGGCCGATATTGTTGCTTACAATGAGAGTAAATGCCATTTTAAATGTCCATTTTATGGAAATAAAATAAGAATTCTTACATTTTTTCATGTAACTCCTTTTATTCTTGTGGTGGGGTTTCCCTCCCAGTTAAATATTACTGTATTAACAATTAATTAATAGTAATCAATCTAATTAATTAGCTTATTGCTTTATATCTCGCTAATTACTTATTGATTTAACATTAATTGTGTCAATTAATTAATCTAATTAATTACGTGGCGTCAACATTATCGACAAACACTAAAGTACTTAAAAATGTTCTAAGTCCAAACGAGCCGGGTTACGCCAACGCGGAACAAAATCCGTACATAACATCAAACATTCACCTGAACCTACGTATGCAGTTGTAACTAAATATACCGTCGCTTTTCTCCAGCTCCAGCTAACAACACGTAGTACAATGCCTTGCCGTTTTAATTGCGCCGGAGGCGAAATGAACCTCAAGGTTGAGCAATGACGTCTTCGTCTAGTACGCATGCGCGGGTGAAGATAAAACAGAAAAAAACTGTTTTTTCTTACGAACAGACTTATTCTGTAAATAATACGAGTAATTTCTCTACGTTTTATAGACTTTTTTTGCAGTGTGCAAATTGCACACTCATGCGTAATTACACACGCAATGATGCTCGTTTTCTTGAGTGTACTGCCTAAGATTAAAATGCAATGGTAAACATTAAAAAGTCGTTTGCATGAATTTGTAAAAGGAACTAACAACAATACATTAAACATCAATAAAAGATTTCTTTATCTTAATGGCAGATAAGTTTATTTTTATTTATTTTCTTCTGCACAATTCACTTCCATTAAATCATTTTACAATCATTTCATGAATTTTTGCATTTTTAAAAAATGTAGCTCTATTTTCATCCATTAGTTGTTCTATTAGAATTGCTTTATTTCCTTCCTCACAATTTGAAAGAATAAACAGACATAACTTTAAGTAATATGAATACATTAAAGTAAATTTTATTGGGATTTCTAATTAGAAGAACAATTTGAATTCTCAAGCAATTTCATTCCAACTTTCTTTTTGAAATGGATTTTATTTTCACTGTTCGCAAGTCATTTTTATTTTCTAAGAAGAGGAATGAAACCTAATGCAAACGCTAAAAAGAAATTTTAGGTAATAATAGTTAAAAGCGTAATATTGATTGAGAAAAGAAGTACAATGAAAATTTTTTAAGAAATTTGTCATTTAAAATAAAAGTGAACAATAAGGTAATGCGTTTTATTATCTTTAGTTGGGCATAGACTTCCGTGCTGTTTGGTGAAAGTGCAGAGCGATAGCAATAAGTTCTACAGATCTTGTTCTTTTATTCAAAGAACGATTTGATGGTCTGCCATTTAAATTTGAATAGCAGACCGAAAGAGGAAACGAAAGTTTCTTGCTTCTTCATGCACATGTGATTTAAATTACATTGCTAAATTGACTAGTCATGGGTTTGCTATGGTTCGCCCAAATTGCAAGTTGCAGGTTCGCCCAAATTTATTATTCCAAGGGTCTATATAACGATCATCGAAAATGCGGCACGAGCTGATCTGATTGTTGTAGTTTGCTATGTGATTCTAAATCCTTATTACATCCCTACTACCTATTAAAGTTTCCCACAATCATTATGGGACACCCTGTATAACCCTCATAGGGCTGCGCCCGTTGGTTCCGGAGTTATAGGGGCAAGCACAGAGAAGCACACTTACCTTCCAACTCCAAAAGCGTCCGCGAAACAATTGAATCGGTGAGTGGCGAAACCCCTTCAGTCACAAAAATGCGAAAAATCGTTTTCGATGAAAATAAGCTTAGAAGGGCAAGATGCGTGTTGAGGGCAAGAACGACGTTAGTCTGTTGAGTAGTTTCGTGGATACGGGCTTCTTTTTCGAACGATGGGCGACAATGATCAATGGTCGACACACCACAATGAAAAAATGGTCGAGAATGACCTATTTTAACACTATTATTGGCCACCTGCCCTGCCCTAGGGGTGGTTTTCTAAAAAATAGTTATCCCAGCTTCAATGTTAGATTTTCATCTCCATAATTTTCTGCAAGCAAAGCACATTTTTTCTCCTAAATTCATGTTCTTGACTTTTGTATACCATAAATATGGTTAGACAATAAATGGTGATTTGATTTCCTTTGATTTGCTTTGAATGATTACTTTTCCAAGTTTTCAGATGACTAAAAACCAGTTGAGTGCAGAAACAGCATAAGTCCGAATCAAATTTTAAATTTTCCTGAGCCTAATGGATGTCGAAATTAGGTAATATTTGCATGACAGAAACATAAATGCATGTTATGACACAGGAAAAAAAAAGTTTAAATATTTGAAAATTTGGAGGAGTTATGAAGTTTTTTCTCTCTCCTGAAAAATTTCCTTTTTGTGACTGATGTGGTATCTGCACTCACCGATTCAATTAGACAAATCGCTTTGATAAATTAATTACATGGGCGAAAAAAATGCAGTGAACAATAAGTAGCTTGCGAGTACAATCATTCTTTCTTCTAATTTTTCTTTTTTTTTTCTTTTTCTGTTTCAGTGTATTGAAAAATAAAATATTGTAACCTACTGTTAAAATTAAAAAACCTATTAGTTCCTACAGCCGTAGGAATTTTACGGTGAATTTTGAATTTTGAAGGTATGTCTGATACTCTTAAATGGGATCGCTTGATATTGCACAGATATTATTTAAAAAAATTATAATTTATTTTATTCCTACTATTGTATCTATTTATATTCCTCCCTATTGTATCTATTTTCAGGCGAAGGTTGGGATTAGCAAAACCGTGCAAAATTCTGAAATTCTCAACTTTCGTGAAGAATTTAGTTATTTAAACGCAAGAACACTGTTCAAAAAATATTATTTTAAATATACATTTATGTACATAGTAGTGTATTCCTGAACAGAATACTTCGTTGAAATGTCTGTGATCGCAGGGCAAAAATTCTTATTAAAGCGAATTTTATTAAACTTTTAGCAGAAAAATGTAAAATTCATGAATTAAAAAGGAAATATTACTTAACTTTTACACTTCGTGAATATATTTTATGGCTAAAAAGCATAAAAAGCTAAATTTTTGACTCCAGCAATGGGATTCATTTACATTTGTCGCCTTATATTCTCCTGCGTAAATTTTTACTATTTCCATCTTGTGGAAAAATGGGAAGTAGGAATATGAATGTTTCACTCGATGAATATTTTTTGAGTTTGTAGCTGAAGAAATGCCATACAGACTAAAAGTGAAAGCAGATATAATGCTTTTAAATATTTATGTTCTCGACAGCAATTAAAGTAAGAGATTTAGTTTGAACAAAGAATTATTTTTCTTTTGCTTCTTAAAAAATAAAAAAATAGAATGTACACAATGTACATGGAACATCATTTCTTCTCTCAATTGCACAAGGTATCACGAAGTAAGCTATTGAATAAATTTGCAATGTTCTGTTTGCATTATCTTTGCGAAAATTTATTTCAGTTACATAACTTTTTAGAAACCTGTTTGTAAAAAAACCTTTTTTATCTTCAGTAAGAATTCTAAAATTGACAATTTTCTGTAAGCAAAGATTTTCTTTGCTGCAAATATTTCATGTAAATTGTAAAAAATAACTTTCAAACACTTTTTATATCATTATTATCCGAGAGGAAAACGTAATAAGAATTTCTGTTATTTTAAATTAGGTCGTTTCACATTATACCTTATATTAGTTGTTTGTCTTTCAGCAATGCTTGAGAATTTAATTGAGAATATTCAGAAATAGACTGTTCACTTAATGTTTAATCATCACCTTGTGTGTGTATTATTCAGTGAAATGTAAAATATATCCGTATTTTATGACCTTTTTTAATTTTTTTCTATGTTCTCATGCCTTATTTCGGCCCTCAAAATTTAAAAGCTTTATTACTAAGTTTTACATGTTCTGACTAAAACTCAAAATTTTTAACAGATATTGGCACTAAAGTTATGAAGGGCGTAGATGCAAAAGTGCATATTTTTGTAAAACTCGCATTTTGAATATTTAAATTTGAATTCAAGCTTTATTAGAATCATTACAGATTTAAGACTATGTGCAAGTAATTGCTATGGCAACAAATACATCACAAAAAAACTGTACCAAACTATCATGTTTGTTAATATTAATCAGTTTTATGCATTTTCCTAAGAACTAGGCTAAGAATGTGAACCTTTCATATACGGATTGGAACTGGAAATTAAAAAGTTGCATTTACGCCGGATAAATTTGAGGATCTATAAATGTGAAGTAGATTTTAATTACAAATGTGCACTCCTTACGTATAATTATACGCTATTTCATTTGCAGGCTTATAATTGTAGTTGACTTTTGACTTCGTTTAAAAGTTATACATTCTGCTTGGTCGAAGCTTGTTTAATATTTATTTATGGTAAAGCAACAAGAGGCTCTCCCCCTCCTTAGGCTATCTGCCTAAGGAGGGGGAGAGCGAGAACGCCTGGGCAAAGGGCTTTATAAGGGGTACGAACGCGTATTCAGGTTACATCTGTAGAAAAACACTCGGAACTCCTGATTGTTAGATAGAAATCCATGCGGCCTCTCATACATGCTCCTAGAATTGATTAGATGGATCGAAAACATAAAATCGTTATTTTACATTTCCTTACAGTGTAGAATTTTACATTGTTTCCATCGTAGAATTTTTGTTTTACATTAATTTATCGTTGGCATTTTACATAAATACAAAAAATAATTAGTTCACTTCATTTTTCAAAGAAAATTAATTTCACACAAATAAAATGACTGTAGACAACCGGGTATGATAAGCTAAAGTATGGTTAAAATGAAAAGCAAAATATGTACGTAGTTCTTTACAAAATAAGTAAAAATCAGTAGATAAAGCACGGCGATTATTATAAATCTATACCATGATAAACAAATGAAGACTCAGATATGAATAAAGTAAAAAAACCCTGATTTCAAAATTTCCATAAAATGTCTACAAGCTTTTCCAACTTAATGGTATTGACTTTGTAATAGTCTTTTTAAAAATTTGTGTTCAAATGTGAACGCCTTGACTGAAAGGGTCAACTAATTTCTCCTAGGACACTAGTATGAATATCTTACTTCCAGATAAATAATGTTGGGTTTTAAATCGAATTTAATAACACAGGTTCAAAACACTTAGTTGCATAAATGACAAAGACTTTACTTCCTTTAAACGCTATTTATTGAAATGCAATTTAAAATAAACATGTTAAATATCGCGGTATAGTGCTGGCCAGCGAGGAAACTATGTATTAATTTACAATAAAAAAAACAGTGAAGTCAAGGGGAAGTTAATCTGCCAACAGGTCTTGGCATGGGCGAGAACATACACTTGGCTGAAATAACCACAACAATTACTGTAATACCATAAATTTAGACCAATAAAATTAAAGTAAACAAGCTGCGATTCGATAATTTTGAAAGCAAGAGAATGACATAAGAAATAATGGATATAAAGTATACCAAAGTGATAGCCAACTGTGGAGGACAGAATGGAATAGAAAAACATGTTACGATTGCAAAAAGACATAGGGAAAAAATTAGTTTTAACCTAGATGGTGGCTCACAGTCTAAAATGAGCATTCAGTAAAAGTCTAGTGCATGCGAAGATAAGCGAAATACAAATTATGAAAAAAAATTTGTTGATTTATACATACAAAATTCTCAGCATTCTTTTTTCAATTAATAAAATTGCAAATTTTAATGGTCTACATTGAAGAACAACTACAAAATTGGCGATTGATTTTTTTGCCTTTATCACGATACAGAAAAATTGATTTAACCCTTTGTGGCGCAACCCTTTTCCAATGCTGAAAAATGGGCAACCGTTGCCATCGCTCGACTTAACTACCAGCAAGATGGCGGACGATCAAAACGTTCATCGCGTGCCACACATCTAGAGACCCTTTTTTGAAGACAGCTGGCAGATGCGTCAAAAAAGGGTCTCTAGATCTGTGGCACGCGATGAACGTTTTAATCGTCCGACATCTTGCTGGTAGTTAAGTCAAGTGATGGCAATGGCTGCCCTTTTTTCAGCATTGGGCAATCTATCCAGCTGTTCTCGCATTTTTCCATTTTTCAGCAGAAGTCAGTGCTGTTAAAAATAATCGCGACCATTTTTTTACGGGAAATGCCGTGCTAAAAAGTAAAGGATTCTCGTGGAGCTATGTCACCCGCAACTGCTTTTAAAGAAATCAAATCTATTCTTCGTGACTGCCAACAGTCAAAACGTCAGAGTTTGATGTTCCCAGAGCGGGAACACTGCGCGTCAAAGGGTTAAAAAAGAAATTCTTTCCAAACTTGTTTATCATACACAATAGAACTTTAAACTAAAAAGATGTCCCTTTTCATGAATTCTATTTTCTGAAAGTATCTGATTTCATCCCAGAAAAACACGTTCCTCGTTGAATTTAATTTTCATATGAAAATATCCAGAGAACATTTTAAAATAAAATGGAACACACAATAATAACCAGTCTTTTCATAATAAAAATAAGGAATAGGAAACGAAATCCTAAAAAGATTTCGAATCCTAAATCGGAAAATTAAGAGTTATCATAGAAATGGCAGTAAAATTTCAGATTGAATGCAATTATATTTTCCTCTTTTCTCACTTTTGAAGAACTACGTATTTGGAAAAGCTTTCGTTAAAAGAGTAAAATATGAAATTCCCAATGAATTTTTTATACGTTATGACGACTATCTTCTACGTAAAACCGTATTTTCCGCTCTGTTGTTCCGCTCTGAGTATTACAGCAGATGAAATGTGCATCTGAAATGGAATTCAGTCTTTCAATATTTTATACATGGCGTAAACAATAATTTTCTGCCACTTAAGAAAAAAGTAAAAACATAAATGTATGTATCGATAACTGGATTTTTTTTATTGATGAAACGTATAATGTGCGGAAAATCGAGATACGGAATAGTGTTGTATTAAAATAACAACAATATTAATGGTAATAATTATTGAAAAAAAATTCTTGCATGGTTGATTTACAGTGGGTGTAAGATGATTTTTCGAGTTTATTAGTTGTGCAAAAAAAGAAATATTTTTCGTTTCAAAACTTAAAAAAATATCTAGATCAGACAGTCTTCCAACATTCTACAGTTAATTCTTTGAGTTATGCAAGATAATTACAAGGATAAATACGTACATAAGCGAGGAAATCAGTCATATGAATTCAGATTTGGTCAGTATGGACCATATGCACAGCTCCGGAAAAAAAAACCGCACACTTCCTCTTTATTTGGCTACCGTTTAATTCCCATAAGGGGTCATCTCCATATTTAAATCTGCTTGAACTTCGTTTCTCTCAAAGGCAAAATTCTATTTTGACTTCATTAAACAAAAGAAAACCTTCAAATTATCCTACATATAAATCTTCACCATTTTTTTTCGATAATTTCTGGAAATATTTTGAATTATGTTTTGCTCGATTTTAAGGAGTTTTTTTGCAAATTGGAAAACAATATATGTATGTTTTGAACTTTTCGCTTTACCTTAATTTCGCTCGCAATAGTTAAAAGAAATAAATATTATTTATAAGGAAAATAGTGTTTCTAGTGTTAAAGTGCTTTGCACGAAGAGCATGACGGGCCGAAATTAGAATATTTGTCAGTGATCCAAGGACCATTGCCTCCATAACTCCTTTAATCCGTAACATTTAACACCTTTGCATATACATGACTCTTAAACAATGCATACTGACAGCTTACGGTTTTGAAAATCTTTCTAATTTTGAAATTGCTATTGAGTATTTCAATGTTCTCCTAGACTGGCGAAATGTTGCCTGGAGTGAAAGGCTGTTCTTTGCTCTTCTGAGTACAAGTATGAATGTTGCTCAGCTATGGTCGAACTTGAAGAATGATTTTATGATTGAAAATTCATTTATTTGAATTTCATGTAAAAAACGAAATATTTTTTTTCTCAACCCAATATTACCACTGTGTTTGTTATTTCACTTTCTTCATTAAATATTATTGTCTGCAATGTGCAAAACGTTTCAAGCAAGCACAATCAAAATTATTCTTTTTTTTTCACTTAGAAAGTAAAATGTATTCAAAAGTCAATTTGATCTGATATTTATACTGAATTTTTCGATATCACATTTTCTCAGACAGACGCATTAAGCAAAAAGTGGAAGTACTTTTCTAATAAACACAATAACAATAAAATACACTTCTATAGCAAGGAACTATTTTAAAGTTTGTTTTCGATTGTTTCGGATATAACTAGAGAGAATCAATTAAGTCTTAAAAGTTGTATTAGAAACTTTATTTATTATAAAGATGTAAACGAAACTATAGAAAGTTTCTAATATCTAAAATTACTTTAGATGTTTGCTGTTTTCTAAGGCTATGAGATTTCATTTCAGCAAAACGAGCATCTTCTTAAATTTATTTATCATATGAAAGCAGACAGAGAAAATAATAAAATAAAAATAAGAGACAAAATAGAAACAAAAACAATCAAAATTAATTGTAGAATAGGAAGGAAGAACCGAAGACGATTTAGGATATTACAAAGAAAACGTAGAAAGTCTCTTGTAAAAAGTAGTAAAAACTTGAAATGGGTTGGAATCGCATCCTGTTTTAGGTTCATGTGTAACACAGAAAGCTTTCAGTGAAGAAGTAGTAATATTTTTTATGTGTAACAAAGAGCACTACATATGCGGATCATATTGCAAATGCAGATCAGAAGTTCATCTGGAAGGAAATTCACTTTTTCAATATTTTGAAAAACATTTTGTATCAGCATTTGCGTTTAACGAAAAAGGAAGAATGTAAAAAACGTAAGAAATAAAAAAAAACAGATTTTTGTATCTAATCTTTATTCGTGAAATGTATCATGCAAACATATCATGATATGCGTTAAAAAAAAAGAAGTATGTGTATACATATATATATTACGGAAGTTCACTTGCTTTCGGCGCGGAGCATGTCTGAATGTATAATTGTGAAAAATAGCCCTGTAAAATGGACATGGACATAATAGAAGAGGATCTACAATTTTTACAGTTGATGTTTGTTGATGGTCTTATTGAGCGTTACTTGCAAAACTCGAAAAATTGGAAATCAGTTAAAAAATTCGCATAAAAGAAGTTATTTTTTATAAAGTCTAATTTTATTCTACATTTGAATAAACTTTTGTTTGCTCTTATATTTTATTTATCTGTTTTGTTGGCTCTAAACATAAAATTTGTAAATATATTTAGATTTTTGACAATACTCTTATATGTGTACATGCATGGTGATTCGAAATTTTTACGATAAGCTTCAGGGTGTGATAGAACATGAAGGAACAAACAATTGCCACCATTAAAACATGTGGTCACAAATGTTGCCCTCACTCTTTACTTAGAAGTAAAAAAGGTAACAAAATTATTTCGCTGTAAGTTCCGCACATGAGAAAAAATATATTCTCTGAAAACTCACGTTCAGAAAGTTGGCGTATTGAATTTTAGTTCGAAGACGAATATACATTTCCTTTGAAGTCATTTTGAAAACACCTAGTATCAAGTTTATGCATTCAAAAGGTATTCTATGAGAAGCGTAATATAGTAAAATCTTTCAGAAGAAAATTTCGTATTTAAGTTACATCTAGCCCATATTTTTTTATACATTTTAGTTTTATTTAATCTGAATAGATAAAAATATTCAATTTAGCAATCTTTAAACATAATATCTTTTGTTGAATCAAAATACAGTTCCAAATCTAATGTTTCATGTGATAACGTATGATTGCGGTTTTTCGTAATTGAACTATAATGAGATAATTAAATCTTTGAAAAATAACATGCATAAAATGTATCTATCATTCTGTTTTACATGTGTTTCGGACGAAACAATGTCTTTCTTTATCAGCAGTAGACCAAACACAGGCTGGAACAGGGGAAGAGGAAGAAATAAGTTTATAATCGCAATTATGTGAACATCACCCATTGTATATCAATTTGTGCCTCTTTATTTACACTTAAAAGATTGTTGAATCAACAAAAATTTTGTAAAAATGAAATTATCTAGTTGAAATAGCGCTAACGAAAGTTTTGCAAAAGTAACAAAATAAATTTGTTAAAATTAATTGTTTATTTCAGCAAAACATTTTCTCAATTTAACCAGACAATTTTCTTAAAATGAACAAATATTTTGTAAGTTTAACGAAACTGTATGTTTAAATGGTTTATTTCGTCAAAATAAACCAAATTATTTGGTTGAATTAACAAACTTTCTTTGTTAACTGGTATGCTCATGAATCATTTAACAAAATAATTTTGTTGAATTTACTATGCTGTTTTTTTTTCAACCCATCAAACAGTTAGGTGAAAGTTTAAAAGGTAAGACTAATTAATTTGTCTGTTCATCAAAATTTACATTTTTATTTTATTGCTTTTATGTAAGTTACATTTTATGGAATTCTGCGTAAGGATTTTTATTTATTTACTTTTCTTTTTCACAAGACAACCTTAGGCATTCAGATCATTCAAAACTCATGATGCCTGTGTTTACCTATTGAATAATTACATTCAAAATCATTTAATGCCAAATTGGATCAATATTCACCACTTAAGCATGAAAACAATCGTTATGTAAAATCAGTTTTTCTAGTTAAAAGTCAAAATAACCGTAGCCGTAAATAGAGGTATACATACAAGTAACGCTTAAATTAATTAGTTTAAATACGTGCAATGTTTTTTATATATACTCAATGCATCCTTAGATAAATTAATGAATGTAAAAATAATTTCTTAAAAAATGAAAAAAATGTAGTGTTTTTAAAAAACAGTCATCATGGTCACTTCCGTAATTTAGTTTTAATAATATTAATACAAAGACTCTGTGTTAAGCAAACTTATACAGTGAAATGATATTTTTTAATGGAGTTGTCCAGTTGACATTGTATGTGTCTATGTACGTGATGTTTATAAGTTGTTCCGGTGTATAGTTTCAGATTTCATACAAATTATAACCAGAAAGAATCAAAGAAAACACTTGAACCATGAAGAAACATTACAATCTAACATTTTCGTTTTTAACGAGAATGGCGCGGACTAAGCATAGGCGGTTTTTGAGGAGAGGAATTCAAATAACCTTTTACTATGAAGCAGACGCTTGGGGGGACAATCGTAAAATGACTAAAATATAGAGTAATACTTGCAAAAGCATGAACTGTAATACATAGATGCCTTTAAAAGCACTAAAATTAAAATGTAACGTTTAATGAATAGATAAACTGTTACACTTACCTCAGAAACTTTTGACTGTCTCAGTCAGCTCGTAACTGCTGCTATAACTTTGTTAATATATTTAAAAACATATCGCTTGAGAAGAATTATTTTTCTATGTGAATCTGAGATAGTGCTTACAGACTGTTTCAACCAGAGCTGAATGTTTAAAACAAATTTTTCAGCAGAGATGAATGTAGAAATTGGAGTTCGTAAATCATAAAAATTTTCATATCTTCTTTATAAAGTTTTAGTAGTCTGAATCAATAATTTAAGACACTAAATCCTAAATGTTTACAGAATGAGAGAAGGAAACTATCTGCTTTATGAACACATACAGATTAAAAAAATATATTGTTATTTTGTGATACTCTTTAACATTTCAAATGGTGTAAGTTAACCAACACTGCTTTCATGCGATTTAATTGTTAATTTTAGACCGAAATTGATATTAACTGATATTTAATTCTTCAACAAAGAGATAATGTAAAATTAAATACGAATTGCAATAAATTACTCCTATTATTATTATCATGTGCAATTACATACTCAACCTAGTTCATTTTCTTGATTATACTACCTAAAATAAAAAATGCATCAGTAAATATTAGAAAGTCGTTTGCTTACATTTTAAAAAGCAACTAATAACAGTGCATTACATTTCCAGAAAAGCTTTCTTTATCACAAAAGCAGGTAAATACATTTATTTGTTTTTCTCTTCCACTATTTCATTACTAAATAATTTCACTAATTTTCGTAGTTTTAAAAAATGTAGCTCTCTTTTCATACATTTTCACCCATTAGAATAGCTTATTTTATTTTCTCATAATTTGAAGGACTACACAAAAATAGCTTTAAGTAATACGAATGGATACAGAAACTTGGAATGTGGGGTTCTAATCAGAAAAACAATTTGAATTTTCAAGAAATTTCATTCAAACTTTTCCTTTTGAATACAATTAGGTTTTTATTTCCCTGTCTGTAAAATATTTCTGTTTTCCATCAAGAAGAATGAAACTTAATGCAAACTCTAAAACAAACTTTAATGGTTGCTTGAAATCGTAACATTGATTTTAATGATAAAAATGTAAATAATAACAGATTTGAATAACAAAATAAAGTAATAACAAATATGATTAAATTTATCATAAAAATGTAAGTAGTTATTTATATAATGTATTTTAGTAACTTATAAGATGGGTAAAGAATTACAAGGCGACTGCGCCGAGCGATTGTAATAAGTTCTCTAGATTAGAACAAGGTTTTGGAGATGAGCGCAGATACTATGTCGCAATCCCTTTAATTTCGTGACATATTTCGTTGTCCCGCTGTTATGTTTAGACATGAGAACGAGAAGTTTGTTCTTCGTGCACGTTTGATTAGAAGACTATACTGCTAAAGGACAACTGAATGTTTGTGGGTTTTCTGTAAATCGCAGAAGGTTCGTTGAAATTCAAAATCCCAAAGAACACTGGGTGAGCAGCGAAAACATGGTATTGGCTGATTGACGCAACATTGTGTACTCACCTTTACATGCAGATCTGTTTTGTGACATTTTGCAACCTTTTGTTTTAGAGTTATTGCTATCATGGACCTATTTGCCACAAATTACTGCCCTGGAAAAAGAAACAAAAAATTTAGATTTTTTTTTCAGTATAATATTAGTACAAAATCTGCTTGTCCTTCTTAAAATCGGAATCGTTATCGGTTTGAAATGTTAGATAAGCATGTAAAATGGCGCAAAGAAATAATAAATTATTTGATTTAAAAATCTGTGAATAAACTCGTATCTATATTACCGTATTGGCCCGAATATAAAGCGACCTTGAAAATTTTCATCAAGATAATAAGAAAAATCCTATATTTAGGCCCCAATTTTGCGTGACTCAGGTTTTTTTTTTTTACGTCAATGGTCAGTCAAAAAACACACCGTTATATTCGGGCAATAGTGTATTAGAGTACTAGTAGAGTGCCCCTATTCTTTAAAAGGTGAGGATAGCTTAGTTTTGGAAAAATAAATAAAAACAAATATACGACTTAATTTCGAGTAATCACGAAGGAAGTTTTCAAATGCTCAAGTCGAATTTCCAGAAATTTTCTAAAAATTGTATAAAAAAAAATAAATATATTTTGATTTTTAAATTATCGGATGCTTATTTCAAAACCTTGATCAATCACGATGATGAGAAAGACAAATGAGGCAGTTTAAACATTCCGTCAGCGAAAACGCATCGAAATCTATTTAAGAATTACAGAACCTTATAGAACCTTATAGAATATCATTGAAAATGTTTATGGCATTCTCAAACCTTCTACAAAAAGTTTTAGACTGGATTCCTATCTACATCACCAAATTTTCCTTATAGGAAAATTTGGTGCAATATAGGAAAATTTTATGACATTCTCGAATATTCTCAAACATTCTAGAACATTGGTTGAGGAACATTTTAGAGCATTCAAGAACATTTTGGAAGGTCTCAGCCATTTCGGAGTGCATCCCCAGCTTCTTCCCACTTGATTTTAGTTCTTTAGTGTGACGCCCTCGCTCGATCCCCGTATCTCGGAACCCGATTCCTGCACTTCAAAGCGAAGACTCCTTCCTACATAGAGTCTGGAGAGCTACACTTATGCCATATAACCCCTAAGCTTTGAAAAAATGTCTAATTCCGTTAGGACTGGTCGGCTAAAAATTTGCACAAATATTCAGTAAAAATTCTTACTTACTGTAAATATTAAAAGTGCTAGTTCCCAAAATATTGGGAATTTTATGGCGATTTTTAAATTTCGGAAGCATCTCTGATACTCTTAATAGACTTTTCTTGATATTGTGCCCATATATTTTAGAAAGTTTAGAAAATGAGGTACTCTTAAAAAGATTGTATCCCATTTCCATGCGAAGGGTGGGTACTTGGCTACTAATTCGGAATTCAATTATTTTGAAATTTGTAACCTATTTAAAAAGTTTAGGGTAAAATACTAGAACACTTTCCTAAAAAAATATTATTTTTCAATATATACTTAAAAAATATTAGTCTCTTCCTTAAAAAAATACGTACTTTGTTGAAATTTCTGTGGTCGTAGGACTGAAAATTCTCATTAAAGTGAGTTTCATTAAAATTTTTGCGCAAACATAAGGTATTCATTCATTAAAAAAGTATATATATATATATATATATATATATATAATATAGGGGTCGCGCTGTCAATCGCCAACGTCGCTAATTGCGATAATAAAATTAGTGCGTTTTGGAAAAATAAATAAAAACAAATATACGACTTGATTTCGAGTAATCACGAAGTTTTCAAATGCTCAAGTCGAATCGCTTAAGTAGAAGCGGATAAGCAATATACATATATATACACTGCTCAAAACAATTAAAGGATATTGTAAGTTTTATATAAAATAAAGATATAAGCGAATTTTTTTTTTTTTGCCGAAAATGGAAGAAGAGAATCACAAATGCAAATTTTTCTGATTTTCACACTGTGGAGTACGCTAATTTTGAGTTCGACGTCAAAAAAGTCGCTTCAGCGGCAGCGGAGCGCCATTACGCTGCAGCAATCGGAGATTACTTCATTTTAATGGACGATAACTGCAGGCCACATCGTGCTCACCTGGTGGAGGATTTCCTTTTCGAGGAAGGAATCGTACGAATGGAATGGCCAGCGTGTTCTCAAGACATGAATATAATACAGCACGTTTGGGACGCTCTAGGAAGACGAGTTGCTGGCCGCCAACCACCCCACAAACTCTCCAAGAACTGGAAAGAGCTCTTCTGGAAGAGTGGGACAGAATACCCCAACTCATGATTAATAGCCTCATTGACTCCATGCCTCAAAGGTGTTCAGCCTTGCTGGCCGTCCGTGGAAACCATACCCCCTACTGAAAATGATTTCCTTTGAAGAAAACACCTTTTCTTATTCTTTTTTTTCTCATATGCACAAATTGTGTTTTTTCCTTTTCTACACAAATGCGCAATAAAATGCATGTTTTTCTGCCAAACATGTGTAATTTATTCTCATATAACCTAATACGTCTGTCGGCCATGTATCAATCGGCTAAAAAGTTTCCCAGCCACAAGATCCACCTAAAACCGCAATATCCTTTAATTGTTTTGAGCAGTGTATATATATTGCTTATCCGCTTCTAAATTAAATGTAACGGCTAAGGAGCATAAAACCTACATTGTTGGTTCCACCAATAGGATTCATCTACATTTATCGCTTCATATTCTCCTGCGTAAATTTTTACTACTCTTTCCATCTTGTGGAAAAATGGAATGTAGAAATAAATATGAATAATTTACTCTATGAATATATTTTGTTTACATTTTATGAAATGTCATAACCCCTAAAAGTGAAAGCACAGCTTTTAAATATGTATGTTCTTGACAGCAATTAAAGTAAGAGGTTTATTTTGAACAAAAGATGTTTTTTTCTCTTGCTTTTTAAACGAGAAAAGGAATGCATAAAATATTATTCGTCTCTTACAAGTGCAAAGTATCTTGAAGTTAGTTCCTGAATAAATTGTACTGTTTTCATTATCTCTGTGAAAATTTATTTTAGTTGCATAATTTTTTTTAAAGTCTGGTGGAGAAAATATTTAAACTTGACTCGTAATTCTAAACAATTACAATTTTATTCAACGGTTTTTTTTTTTTGCTGCACATATTTAATATAAATTTCATAACGTAAATTTCATGTATTTTATCTTTCATAATCCTTTGAATGAAGAAAAGTAATAAACTTTTCACTTTTAGTTTAAACTGGGTCATTTCACGTTACTTGTCCTTGAATACTGCGTGAGTACTAAATGGAGCATCTTCAGAAATAGACTGTCAATATAATGTTTACTCATAACATTGTGTAGCATTCACGGAAATGTAAAATCTATCCTCATTTTATGACTTACTATTTTATTTTTTACTATGTCTTCTCGTTTTATTTCTGTACTGAATATTTAAAGATTTTTGTACTCAATTTTACACATTCTGGATGATATTGGAAGCTAGACAAAATTAATGCACGGAAATTGTCACTAAAGATACACGGACTGGAACTAGAAATTAGAAAATTGAATGCAACCGTGGATAATTTAATAATCGATACATGTTGTAGTAGATTTTAACTACATATTCATAGTTCTTACGCAAAACTACAAGCTATTTCGTTTCCATGCTGGTAATTATTTGACTTACGATTTCCTTTAAAAGTTGTTCATGTCACATGGTTGAAAACAATATGCAAATATGTATCCTGCCTTCCATGGTCTTAGAACTGATTTTCTGGATAGTAAACGTAAAATCGTTGATTTAAATTTTTATTATATGATACTCTCATTGCAGAAGCTTCTTTTTAAATTTAATTTGTCTTTGGCATTTTACTTGTGGTACAAAAATAATCACTTCATTTTACAAAGAAACTTTACTTCACATAGGGAAAATGACTGTAGATGTAGATGTGTGCACAGAAGCAGATATGTGTAGATGTGTGTACAAAAGTGTACATGTGATGATATCCTGTATGAATAAGATGGTATACTGTAGATATTTGTGTAGGGTATGATACAAATCATTAAAAAAGGAGCAAAATATGTATAGTTATTTTCAAAATAAGTCAATATTAATTACTTAAATTCGATGATAATTGTGATGACAGATATATCTAACTCATTTCCGCCTATGGGCACCATGATTTATAAATATCAGTTTCTAAAAACTACAATAGCGGCTTATTCGTGATAAAGCTCAAAACAACACAAATGAAATTGAATTCACGTAGCATCTTGGATATTACCAAATCACAATAATGATAAGGTAAAGTGATACTGAGATTTATTAAATTACATTTTGAATACTATTTGTTCGTGTATAACATGCTCCAGTTATTTTTAAAACACCTTTTAAAAATGTCATTTTTTAAAAACTGAATCCACGCATTTATCAATTTTTCGAGAACTTATTGTGTAGCATTCTAAGAGTTTTAAAGTATGAGAAATCAGTAAAAAGGTGAACTGATGAATGCAGAACAAGGGAAACTGTCTCAGAAAATAATAAATATTTTACATAAATATTTTAAAAGTACTTTTTAAAAAAATAATTAGAGTTTTATTTAAATCTAAATATATTTCCATTTATTATCTATTTTGCATTCATCAATCATAGTTTTCTCCCATTGATTGAAATAAAATATAAAGTAAAAATATTTTCAGATAGCCTGTAAATAAAAGGTATTAAAAATACAATTTGACGGTATATATATATATATATATATATATATATATATATATATATATATATATATATATATATATATATATATATATATATATATATATAACTCGGCTGTTCGAGCCTCGGAGACCCCCCCCCCTGAACCTCCCTAATTTTTTAGTTTCATTATTGCCATATTAAAACGATATTAATTGACTATGTCATTTTATCTCTCATCTTTCGTGTATTTCTCCTGGTAACCCTATATTGAAATTTTTATGATTGTAACCTATTTATAGAAAAATACATGTGATACATATTCTACAGCTTATGAAATATTGTAACAATAGATTAACGCTGTTGTGAACTAATAGTATTTAAATATATGTAAAAAATACATGTGGTGCATATTCTAAAGCTTACGAAATATTGTAACAATAGATTAAGGCTGTTGTGAACTAATAGTATTTAAATATATGTAAAATTAAGTCGCATTTTTATGTCGCTTTTTTGGGACAATTTTCAATAAAGGGGGTGAGAGATAAAATGACATAGTCATTAATATATGTATACAAATTTTCAGAGTTTACCTGTTTCAATTATTCAAACTGTAGTTTCAAATGATATGCATTAAAAAAAAAAACTGTTTTCAAACGGATGCATTGTTCTGTTAGTTTATCTCGATGCAGAAAGATTGAAACATTAAAAAAAAAAACGATTTTCTTTCAGATGTTGTTTATCATGTAAAGATAAAATTTTGAACTAAAAAGGCATATCATATTGCTTTCCACGAATTCTATTTTCTGAAAGTATTCGATTTTCTCTCAGAAAAACAGGTTGCTCATTGAATTTAATTTCCATCCCAATGAAAATTTTCCGAGATTATCGTTTAGTAGAAAGGAATCACACAATAATAATAACATTTTTCTTACAATGAGGATAAGGAATAGGAAGGAAAATCAGTAAGATATTTCGAATCCTAAATCGGAGAATTACGAGGAGAATCAGCGAATTAATCTCATAGAAATTGCAGTAAAATGTCAGAAAGGATGCAATTATGATTTCCTTTTCTCTCAAAAATTGCGCGTTTTGAAAAGCTTTTCTTAAAGAGTAAAATATGAAATGTCCCATGAATTTTTTAAGCATTATAGTTTATCTTATTCGTGAAATCGCATTTTCCGCTCTGTTTCCTGAGCAACATAGCAGATGATATGTGCATCTGAAATGAAATTTAGTCATTTAATGTATCATGCATAGCGTATTCATTTTCTACTACCGTACTCAAGAAAAAAGAAAAAGCATAAAATGTAAATAACGAAGAATGCCTTTTTTTGTTCTTGAAACGTAGCATATTCGCAAAATTGAGTCATGACGTACGTAAAACGAAAATATTAGTAATACTTATTATTGAGAACTAGAGTTGTTAAAATGGCTAAATGACTTTCGATCTGAATGCTAATCCGAATATGCATGTAGTACATAAAAATTAATAATTTTGTTTTTAGAAAGGTCGAACATATCACTAGTTTTAAGTTTCTCGTAGTTATTTCGTATGTACCAACAGTGGTGCCGCTAGGGGGGTGCGGACCGCATCGGGTGACACGAAAAAAAAGCTGCTTTTAAAATTTTCAATTAATTTGGAAAAGAGGTCTGATTTGGTGATGAAAAAAGACGTCCGAGATCAGAAATAAGAATAAATATAATGAAAGACACATGTTCTGTGCACCTGTAGAAATAAAATGCGTTATTTCCATCTCATCTTTTTTTTTTTTTTTCCAGATTAAAATTTTCAACATTTTCCTCATAAAACGAGAATATATAGCAAGTTGTTCTCAACTTGCAATTTCATCTGTATTTTGTTCCATTTTTAACCAGGGGTGTAACTAAGAACACTTTCTCTTTCTGAAGGGAGGGGGCAGTGGATCTTGGACAAGCTGTGCGAATGAGGTGCTTGACCAAACTGGTGGCGCAGGAAAGATTACACACGGCCTTGCTCAAGTCAAGGGGGGATGTGACTAAGGATGTGCCCGCAGCGGATGACACCATGCTTAGCGACGCCACTACATACAAAATCCTCATAAAATTGAAAGTTTGATTCATCTGAAAGCAGAAATATATTCACATGTTTAACTTAATAAGTACGTTACAATTTTCGTTTTCGGGTTTTAAATTACGGTATAAAGCATTTCGATTACAGTTCCTTAGTGAATAATCATAAAAGAACCCTGAGGTGTAGATAATTACAATGGACATTAGACGCAGTAACCGAAACAAAGCCTTCTAATTTAAGGTCCACTGCAGAAGTGTTAGTAAGACGTGTAACTATTCTCCCAAAGTAGAGGACAAGGAACCCTCTACCGTGAGTTGCTGCTGTATATTAATTTTGTGCTTTTTTGTTTTATTTTGCGCAGTTAGAATAGAAGCCCTTTGTTTTCCCACATATTTGTTTCAAAATTCAATGCTTTTGTTTTCTACTTTACGTCGTATAAAGGTCTTCAATTTATAATGCTGTCCTTGTATCTGTGAGACATACTCTGGCTTTTTATCGTTTCAAGCACGGCTTTAAGATTTTGGGACTGTCGTTCCCCTACCTACCTTACTCATTGGAAGCTGAACAGTAAGTGACGTTCCTGTTGGGCTGTAAAACGTTGGGACTGATGAAACTATATTTGCAACACAGTGCATATCTATATATTGATAGATGTAATACAGTTGAACGTAGCTCGGATTCTCAGAAAGAAAACTTTTTCCAGTTTTGTACAGTATTTTCTTCGTAGATTTTAATATTGCAATAAGTTTTTGAAGTGAAAACTTCTTTAGGCATGTTGGGCACTTTTGGGCTGGGGAAAAGGCACTGAATTCGCGTGTCGCTCAGATACATATGAAGAAAAAGAGGGGAAAAGGTGGATTATGAGTCATTGAATTTTAGTGCTGCCACCTGCCATACGTAAGAACTTCAAGTTACTTTTAAACTGCGTCCTTCTAGCTTCCGCACATTGTATCGAACTGTAAACCCAAAGTGTGATAGGCGAGCGTTCTACCTACCAAACGGGTTCGACTCCAGATGAAATGACTAAAGTTTGAAGTGAAAAAGTCGTAATATTTCTCTCCAAATCTTGTGCATGACATGGATAGTAAGGAGGAACTACTTGTTCATTATGTCGATAGTTTCTGACATAATGTCTTGCTATGTGGAGGTGCATCAAAGTTGCACTTTTCCTAGTATTCTTACATAAGATTCAAAGTAAAACTAAATCAAAGTAACGAATTCTATAACTTGAGCGATTATTTGCAGCCAGGATAATTGAATCGGTGAGTGGAGAAACCACTTCAGTCACAAAAACGCGAAAAATCGTTTTCGATGAAAAAAGCTTAGAAAGGTAAGATGCGTGTTGAGGGCAAGAACGACGTAATAAATAGTGATTTGATTTGCTTTGATTTGATTTGAATGATTACCTTTTTCCAAGTTTTCAGCTGACAAAAACCAGTTGAGTGCAGAAACTGCATAAGTCCGAATCAAATTTTAAATTTTCCTGAGCCTAATGGATGTCGAAATTAGGTAATATTTCCATGACAGAAACATAAATGCATGTTATGACACAGAAAAAAAAGTTTAAATATTTGAAAATTTGGAGGAGTTATGAAGTTTTTTTCTCTCTCCTGAAAAATTTCCTTTTTGTGACTGAGGTGGTATCTGCACTCACCTATTCAATTATTTCACATGCAAATTTCCTTATATTTTCATCGTCATCTCGTCAACGGCTGATAACAAGATATTCCCATGATGACAAAAGTTGCTGTTGTTCTGAAGTACTGCAGCAATTACAGTTTGATCAGTTTTATCAAGTTTCTGATGCAATGATACATGCAGAGGAAGTTCTTGGCTGCATCCTGGCATGTCGATAAGATTTGATATAAAACCATGATGGGGCATAAAAATTCAGTATGAATTTTACAATTCGTCGGATATTATCGGAAGAAAATTCTTGACAAGAATACAGCCTAAGCAATCGATTGCTTTCGTTAGCCATCTGGCATGACTGACTGATTGCACCAGGCTTCAAATAAGAAATGTAATTCTTACTAGCAAATAAGAAATGTAATATCAATGATTTCAAATAAGAAATGCAATTCTTAGTAGCACTGTAAGGGCGTTGAATCAGTAGCTATATTTTAACGAAGTACATCTGATCTGTACTAGATCATTCACTACTGTATTTTCTGTAGAACAGAACCCAGGATGATAGAAAACTCAATGATTGGTTTATCTTTTGGGTCTAATTGCAACATGCTTCCTATCTGCCTTTCTGAAGATTTTTGGATCATTGATCTTCCCATCCACGACTTCTATTAATTTTCTCAAAGAAATTGGCATGCATTAAACAAGTTAACCCCTGAAGAGGTTTTCTTAGATGAAAAGTTGAATGTTTCGAATTACTCCATTGTTCTTACCGGTATTCACAGCTGTTCCATCACAAAGAAGTGCTCGTAATGCTTTGCTTTTGATTCACTGTCTCTAACCACAGTCAAAATTTTGTAGTGAAATATCAGAAAATTTTCCTGATGCAGGAAAAACATATTTGACATAACTTCGGATACGGAAGGATAAGAAGAAACAGTGCTCTTTAATTTTTCGACGAATATGTACTGCAGAGCCTGCTCATGCTCGCGCACATTTTGTAAGTTTATTGTAAGACAGCTAATAATAATGCAATATAGGGTCATTCCATGGTGACTGACGTTACAATTTTACTACATTTGTAACCTTTGAAGTTCACCAGTGGCTTGAAATATATATATATATATATATATTTATTTAAAATTGATCAAGAGTATCACAAATAAGTACTATACTGTTATCCATTCTCAATATAAAAAATCTTTTTTTTCTTTTTTTAAATACAGGGAAATCAAAAAACGTGACTGATGTTACACAGGTGTATGTAGTAAAATTGTAACGTCAGTTATCATGGAATGACCGTATACCTTAAAAGCAGTCAGCGTGTGAATGAGCCTATGAATATGTTCAAATTTTGAATTTATGCATGATGTCATTTTCAAATTGTTGCTTAAGAAAAAAGTCTAATGGCTTTATGAGAGCATACTAATATTCAAACGTCCAATAACTTTTCTTTTTAAGGGTATAGTTCGAAAACAAAATGAAGCTTGCTTCCCATCCCGTGAACGAAATAAAAAAAAAAAACTCATTGGGACTAGAACTTGAAAGAATTTGAAAATGTCTCTCCAAATTTGTAATATATACACTGTAATATATGAGGAGCTGCTCTTATGAGGTGATGTACAGAATTTAAAAATTATATCCTAAAAAGTGTTAAAGATGTGAAGATAAATATTGCTGACTAAAACCACTTTCCAATAGCCCTCAAATAATCCCACAATCAGTAAGTGCTACTATATTGTATAATATTATAAAATATACATTGCGGAATACAATAGTGTATCAATTGATCGCTTTTCATGACTTCATTGTAATACTAGTTTCTTTGTGTAGTGAAACATACTATTTTACCCATTTTTACGAGTTGCTACACCTAGACGTGATACAAAATAGGAAAACGAATTATCATATTAATTAGTACATCAGAGAGCTTCTATTTAATAATGTCTGGATGAGGTGTACTTCTGCATGAAAATCAATATTACTAATAAAATACACATCCATAGTAGAGGAAATATTTTTCAGTTTTCTTATTGTTTTCGATAGAACTGTAGTGAATGAACTAAGTCATATCAGTTTTATTAAAAACATTTAAACAAAACTTTAGAAAGTCTTTAATATCACAAAATACTTTAGATGTTTGCTTTTTTCTAAGGCTATCTGATTTTATTTCAGTAAAACAAACAGCTTCATGCATTTAATTCTCCGTCTCATATGAAAACAGAGAACTTGGTAAAATAAAAACTAAAAGACAACAAAACAAAATTAATCAAAATTAAGTTGTAGAATAGGAAGGAATAAATTAAGTTGACTTAAGGTATTACGAAGAAAACGCAGACAATCTTTTGGAAAAAAAGTAGTAAAATTTTGAAATGGATACAATTACATTCAGTTATAAGGGCACGTGTTCCTTTAAAAGCTTCCTTTGAAGAAAAAAGGGCAATAATACTTTTTATAGCTAAGAAAGAGCATCGTATATGCGGAATCGTGTCTTGCTCTCTGGCTCTGTATCATACTGCAAATGCAGATGGGAAGTGCATCTGGAAGGAAATTCAATTTTTCAATATTTCGTGTATTCGGAAACATTCTGTATCAACATATCAGTTTAACGAAAAAGTAAGAATATAAAAAACAAAAGATGTCTAAAAAAATGTATTTTCTATCTATTTTGTATTCATGAAATGTAGTTTGCAAACATACATCAAGGCGTGGGTTGAAAAAATGGTTTTGGAAAGGGACAATTTAAAAAAAAAATACAGAAGTTGATTTGTTTTTTTTTTATTGGGGAACATGTCCGAATGCATCAACGTGAAAAATATTCATTTTTAAAGTAGGAAAAAATCTACATTTTGTACGGTTGATGTTTGTTGATGGTCTTATCGAGTGTTACCTGAAAACTCAACAAAATTTGAAATCATTTAAAAAGAAATTACTTAAAAGAAATTATATATTTTAAAAAATTTCAATATTTACTACACATAAAAAATTGTGATTTATTTGTTTTCAAAGCTTTTACGTAAAATTCGGACATGTGTTCAGTTTTTTAACTTACATCAAATGGAAGCTCTTAAACCAGTTCAGAGTAAAATGCGTACTTCGCTGTGTTTTAAAACTTCTTGAATTTTTATGTGACTTCGTGAATTTTGCTGTATTACTTTAGAATCAAGCTTCATAATTTCTTGGCAATTATTATAGAACATTTACGTTTGGAAACGTCTATATGCACGAATTATATACAGGGTGATACTAATTCATGTTACAAACTTTGAGGGCTGGTAAAGGACAATGAAACATTCACATTTTTTATAGGAATGTATGATCTAAAATGAAGCGTCGAAGCACAAACACAGGAAAGAACAAATGATAGGTAAAGTGTTTTATTTTCATAACCTCGTTTACAAGTGGAAATAAATTTACAATGAGTGCTCAAAATTGAGTCCATCAGCATTGATACATGATTGACAGCGTCGGTGCAGCGATTGACGAACACTTTCATAGATACTAGAAATTTCACGCACACAAGCAGCAGTGACCGATAATCGAGCAACGCGATCTTCATCGGAGTCTCCTGGAGTGGTATAAATATAAATGTCATTCTTCAAATGTACAAAAAAAAGAAAAAAGAAATCGAGGTGCGTCAAAGAGGGTGACCGGAGTGGCCAAGAGATAGATCCACCATGTCCGAACCGTCGGATGCCAAATGTCGCATTCAAGTAGTGACGAACATCTAAGGAGAAGCGGGCTGGTTCCCCATCATGCTGAAACCACATACAATTTCTAATAATGGACGGACGAAAACTGAAACGAGAAAGGCTTCTCTTCTCCAAATCAACGCCGACTGGCCATCTACCGGCAACGGAAGCGACTACTTAACTTCGTTTCTCCTCCGTCTCCTGCATTTGTTCTTTCCTGAGTTTGTGCTTCGGTGCTTCACTTTTGACTATACATTCCTATACAAAATGGAATTGCTACAGTGTCCTGTACCCACACTCAAAGTTTGTTCCATGAATCAGCAGTCACCCTGTATATTCTACTTCAGAGAATGAATAATTTCAAGACACCACGTGGAAGAGTGCTTAGATTTTGTTTTATTCTAAATAAAACAAAATCTACAAGATTTCACAGAAGTTCATGACAGGATATTTTGAGAACGCAATTTTATGTAGTTCATAGCTATTTTGTATGGACACGCTATAGAATTGCGATACATTGACATCTATGAGCGAAAATCGTACCAGATATGTGCTAAAAATATTTCTCATTTTCAAAAAATGTCATTAAAATACAAGCTGCTAATCTACGGCATGCACCATATAAAAATTATGCTCAGACAGATAATGATTTTAAGCACCTCTTTTACAAGGGGTTTTCAAATTCCTTACCAGGACTGTTGCTGTTTACAGGATAATGCAAATGCCTGGATAACTAAATACTTTGATCGACTTTCCAATTTAATATTAATAAAAAGAAAAAAAAGAGGTTTCAAAAGATTACAAAAATGTCAAAAAACTGTTTTACTTCTGAAAATCTTATATAGACAAAATTATCGGTTTAGAATACTAAAAAAATGTAATGACGGCATGTAGCTATAGTTTTATTTTGTTTCAAACAGTCTGTACTGGCAAAACATTCACGTCCTTACACAGTATTTCCTTGATATTTTAAGTGCATTATCCCTCTATATAATCAGCTTTTAATTAGGTAATTATTTTAGGCAGAGATAAAGGCAGAATCCATATATATTTTAATGAAGAAGGTTACACATTAACATCTTGAGACAGATAGCGTTTTGTTTTGTGGGTGAGCAGTTGATTTTTGTTGTGGCAGATTTCTCAGGGTAATTCAAAACACTATAAATCTCACTGAAAATTTAATCTAGTTAACATGCTTTGATCAGAGTTTTTTTAAATTGCAGTAAAATCCATCAAAGACACATGCAATTGCCTTCACCTGATATATAAAAGGCAGCTTCTTTAATAATCGGTTTAATTATTAAGTGAAAGACATCAAGAAATAAATATAAGAAATTTAAGCTGAATTTAAACTTCTAAGCTTAAAATGTAAATATTAGACTATTTTATGTTTTCTTAAATAAGAAGTTTTTTATTTGTCATGAATGATTTTGTTAAAAAAGTTTAAACAGAAAAAAGTTTCAATTTTAAACAGAATTCTAAACAGAACATAACTAAGTCAATAACTGATAAAGTAAAACAGAACCATCAGTCTTTTAAATGACACTGGAGTAAGTTTGGAGTAATACTTTTTGTAGTATTTACTGTAGTAAGTTTGTCACTGTAATTAAGATATAACAAGACCGTAATCAGGATTATTTTGTTCAAGATGCATCAATCAATGTCTTGCGCTCTTTAAAAATTTAGAAAGTTTAAAACTAGGTGACAGGTAATAAAATAGGCAAGTATTATTGACAATTCTTAAAGTATAAATTGAAGAATATCTAGCATATTTATGTTGTAAAATATTTTCAAATTAAGTGATGCAAATGTCTGTTTAATCAAGATTTCACTTTATTAAGAAATGCCACTGACTTCAAAATATATCTTCAACTTTCTTCAGCACTTTTATTCTGGATATTTCCTACAGACATGTATCTTTTTTTAATAAAAAATATTTTTTTCTCTGTAAGGAGACACCATTTGTCATTTTTATTGATGATGTTTAGAAATCCCGTTTTCCAATTATTTATTCAACAACTTCGTTTAAATTGCTTCAATCTCAAGAGGCGACTTCGAAAACGTAAGAAAATAGCTGCAGCCAAACGTTGAAAGCCTAATTTTTTTTCCAGATTATGTAAATCATTGTTGACTTGCCTGAAAACTCACAGTAAGTTTTAGTTGGCAGCTACATTCTTTAGCTAGTTAGATTTATTGGATATTTCGACAGTTTATCAGTCTTATGAGAAAATAAATATGTATTTTCACCATCTAAGGATTTACACTAAATGATAACATACACTGTCCATTTCAGTGCAAGTATTGGGATTTTAAAATATATTTGCAGCCAAATTCTAAATAGTGATACATTTTCTCACGAGAGCTTAAAGACGAGCTACTTTTCAAAGAAATAACTTTGATTTTGAAGCTTAGCGATATTAATTAAAGTCAAAAGATTTTTAGTTAGTTGAAAAAATAAAAGCATTATGAAGTTATTTGTCAGAATGTTCAAAGTTGCAATCTGGGTTACTTAATATGAAATTTGAAAAATATTGAGCAATTAGTCCTCAGTATTTAATTCAATTAATATTTACAGTCTCAAATGACTTACGAGTGGCAGTACCTGTCTACTGATATTGCCACTCTTACTTTGAGCTATTGCACCGATTTGTAAACATATTTTGCTAAGAGTATTATAAGATATATTGCAGTGAAAAGTAAGCAACATGGATATCCACATCAATTATGTTAAGGACGAAGAAAAATGTAATAATCTATTCCACCCAGCTTAAATTCACAAAGGACAGCATTCAAAATGTCCAAACTTATTTTGTTTGTTAATAAGGTAAAGAAAAGAAAAAAAAACTGACTGAAGAATGCAGGCTCAGGGATCTGATCTCTCGTATGATTGTCGATATAACGGTCAATAGGTTTGGGTGGTTTTCTTCAGATGTAACATGAATACGAATTCAAACGACGTAAAATGTCCTCCGACCAAGACATTCCCAATCGGGCAGATAATCCTCGTCTAGCATTCCCTTAACCAAAAAACAAACAAACACTCAAGGAAGAAAACCCATTTAATTAAATCATAAAACATAGAAAGATCATTAGAGCACAAACGATGAAGCAAAATGTATATTTATTTTGTAAATTGTAAAATATTCTCACATATCAATTTTAAAATTAGTTACAAGTATACAAAAGGTGGTATTGTACGCTTAGTCTTGATACGGAATTTCTAAAAACAGGCCAGATCATAAGTAGACAAATGTATAGGCCAGTTAGGTTTATACACCAGTTTACCAGTACAGACAGCTGAAATGAAAGGATAACATCTCATAACATTTTAACAATGAAACTATTTAAACAATGGCAGGGGGGATTAGGGATACTTTATCCCTAGGTATACATGATCCCCTAGCAAAAATATACCGAAATAAATTAATAGAGATTTGAAATCTGGCAACAATGTTAGTTATATTCGTACACAAACACTGGAAACGCTGAATCCTTTTCAGCTCTTTTGTTTTAGTACAAGAAATGATTGTTTGGATGTAGCAAAGAGAACTTTTTTGTAGGTAAATAAAGTAATATTTGTAATGTCTGTCATATACAACTTACAAAATTTAATGAAGTGTAACTTTAAAGTATTGACTGCCTTTAATAATTAAGTAATTTCTATAGTAAATAATATTTGATTGTTTATTATTCAAAATGTATGTTTTTCATGTGGCTAATCTTAGGGATACTCGATCCCTAATCATGGGATCAAGTATCCCTTTAACAATATTAACATGATGAGAGCATGGTTATTTCAGTTTATTCAGTTTTTCGAACATATTAATCTAAACTTTCAAATATTAATTGAGAAGAACAGCTTCCATGTTTGCATGTGACTTTTCAGGATTTGAAAAAATTTGCTATGCTTTTTTTTAAGTGCACTGGTGTCTACAAATATCTCATTTTTTTTTCCTCCAATAGATTCAATTTTAACAACTCTTAATTAATTTCGTTATTGCATACAAAGAAGGAAATGATTTAATTTTTGTAATTACTATTGTTGTAATTTTAGATTCATTAAATTAATAAATATTAATAAATGTGCTTTTTTACAAATAAAAAGTGAAAAATTTAGTGTATTCATACAATATATCGTAGGGACAACTGTATCAGAGGCAACAGACTTATCAAAAGCATCAAAACACATTTATAAAACTTGCATTTCAAATTGCAGAGTTGAATTTAAAACAAAAATGTTTTTTCCCTGCCCGTATTATTTTCATACATAAGGAAAAATATTATTTTTTAGAAATATTATTTAGTAAACTGAAATATGCATATAAAATGCTTACCTACTAATAGCCTATCTAATTTTTGAGTGGAATCAAGTGTACCCTGGAAAGGGATCGTGTATCCCTTGGTGTAGGGATACATGAACCCTTTCTAAAAACTTCGAAAAAAAGTTATTTTACTAAAATTATCTGTTTATTTTCAAATAAAAATGTATTATCTGTTAGAGGAAAAAAAGTGCCATTGTTCATGGCAAAAATTTCTGAAAACTGGCAATTTAAAGTAGAGAAAAAAATTATTAACTAAAGTGGGGATTAAATATCCCCAGTCCCCGCTACTAACATAAATGCTTGATTTAATATATAGTATTCAAAGATTTTTTCTTGGAGAATCAAAATAATTTGATAAATTGATTCAAATATCAGGCACCTATTCGGCACCCATTCACGGCTCTGTATCAACAGATAGTCCGTTAAGAGTACTTCTTTTGTAATACTTTTATATTTTATTTTTATTTTCAAATCTGCTTGAGGGAAAAAATACATGTTTAAGATTTTGAACATTTAGGCAGAAAATTTTTTTAAGAACTCAGATTGCAAAAAAGTTTGAGAAAGTGTCTTTAAAGACTGTTAAAACAAACTATAATAGCAGAGTATCGTTGAAAACACTTTTGAATTATAAATATTTAAAACAAAGAGCGAAATTTAGGAAAGATTTGTAAAAATAAGATGAAAGTGGAAGATAAATCGAATTCTTTCTAACATAGACTTCACTAAATTCAAAACTTGTAAACATCCAAAACATCAAAGAATGTCTTTGTGAAAAAAACGTTACAAACAAAATTGTCGAAGGATGTAACATATGTTTTTAGAGAAAGCTTTAGAAGAGATGTTATTAGATAAGCTTTAGCTATCAAACAAGTCGTAAAGCGATAGCTAAATATTCCCTTCAAATGAATTATTGATCGCAGAACTTTTTCAAAGTAAACTTTTAGAGCGCAATAAATTACGTTTTGCTTTAATACTTCAAAGGAAATGTACTTGTGCATCGGAAAAGTACCATGAATAGGACTATGACAAAAAAGAAAACGACGCAGTGACATTGAATAATGTTTCAATTATCTGGCTTTGAATATATGCCAATTATAGTGATCTCAACATTCACTTTTGTTTTAAGAAAAGACGGAAATATTTCCTTTTTTTCTGAATTTAATATAAATATTTCGATACATAAATTCTAGATTCGTCTTTGTAAGCTAGGTTTATAACAGCTCACGATTAAAATTTCTAAGAAAAGTTCGTAGAATCAAGACTACAAGTAATCCTAAGACAAAGATACCTCACAAAGTTTGCCATGCTTGATCGTATAAAATCACCAAGTCAGCTTCTTTAAGTAGGTGTTAGAAAAAATGAATGTTTAGAAAAAAATCCCTCCTCTTCAAAATGAAATGCTACCTACAATTTTAAAATGCAGTTGAGTGCATCGAGTGGAAATATTACAATTATTCAGCCGATCATGATAGGAAATTTAATAGGCAATTTCCTCAAAAAATGTTATTGACTGGTGCATGAAGAGAATATTAGCGACTTTGCACTGTAAGATTGATATTCGTTTTGCACATATTTTTTTTTTTTCAATTACAGAAAATTGTCCATGACGTATAATACATCTTGAATCTTAGTTAAAATAGATATTTTTATATGAAACACACATTAGAGTAGTATAAACTATGCATACGCTACGGGAGACACGGGTTCAAGAGCAGAATATTTATGAATTCACACAAAAAAAATCTAACATAAGTAGAATATTTAACGATCCACTAAAACTATTACTAGATTACCATACTAAAAGAAATCAAGGATAAGTAGAATATTTATCAAGGGCATGTCTTCTAAAGATTTTATTCAATTTTTAGTTTCAATACATTTGTATTTTGAAAAATTTGTTGGGACAGTAACAGTACGAGAGTTTGTTTACGAGAGATGCCTTACGCTTTTTTGTACGAGAGATGCCTTATTTCCATTAATTTCTGTCAGTTATAAAATGGATGTTCTCCGGTTTGAATCACTGATGAAGTACTGAACATGGAGAGCTATGAATCAGAACTCTGAAAGAGAATGTGCATTAGTTAAGAGACTCCAACAATAGACTTCATTATGTGAGGATCACAGTCGCTTCATATTTTCGCTATTTATTAAGATTATGCGGGAAGTAGCAGGTTTAGGTCAAGTTTCAGTGCATAGATTTCTCATTTGTTAATATTTCTTCAAAAAAGTAATGAAAGCCAGATTTTTTTTCTTTTAGTTAGTTGCAAATAAAAATAGTTATACATACAATGTATATATCCTGCTGAAAGCTTGTAAATAATTACAAAGTACAGGTGTGGCTTTAACTGATATAGAAGTTTTTAAAGAAGGGGAACTTAAAATAAATGTTAAATCTTAACTAGTTTTAAAAGTACTTAAAAGCATAATTTAGAATTGCATGTAGTTCTTTTTTTCAAATGGTGGTCCTTAACAATACCTTGGCCGCCATTAAGGTGGAGCTGTTAGTCACTTTATTATGGGGGCAACTTGTAGGTGGAGCTAGGGATGGACGCGAGACGTGCGAGACGAGAATCGGGGCTGTCTCGTCTCGTCTCGCAGTGGTAAACCTCTGTCTAGTCTCGCGTCTCGCAAAGAAATTGCTGTCTCGTCTCGCGCGAGACGCGAGACGTCTCGCGAGTCTCGCAAAATTAAGGACTGCGATTTCGTTACCATTTTATACTAACTTATTATTGAAAATTAATATTAATAATAACAATTACTTACATATAGCCACATTAGTAGATATATTAATAACTATATCAGCATATATCGGCATTTGAAGTAAAAGAAATTGAGATTTAATCCGTATATATAATGTCACACCAAAAATATAGTATTTATTTTTATTTACTAGCTGCGTGCCCGTTCTTCGCACTGTAGTAAACGAAAATTTTCCTAACATGAGTAATTTCAATTAATTCCAGTGATGTGGAATCTAAAATAAAAGCAAAATTATTTGACTCTTGATGTAAAGTTTGCGTCATGAGTATTAACCTGGCATCATTGCAATATAATGACTCAAAAAACTACGTCAGTGTCATTCGCGATCAGTAAAGTAAAAAGCTTAGCGGTTTGCAGAGAACTCCCGACTTTCAAATTGTGTTATTTCTACATCATACTGTAGTTCTACGTCATACTGTTCAAGTTGCAGCATTAAATACCTCAGACACTACATGAAATGGACAACCGTTTGCTTTAAAATAGCCGAGCACCCGCTCTTCATACGAGAAGTAGCGAATATTTTACTAAAATCATATCTGCATGAGACAAAAGAGATTTTTTTTAAGTAATCTCCTCTGTTGAAATTACTGAGAGATATATTAACACAAATTAGAATTACTTATCGTTCAGTTGGTTGTAAGATAACCCTTGAAAAATTATAAACAGAACACTTTTAGTCTTTATTAAATCTCTACTATTTACTTTAACGTCAATTTCAAGTCTCTAAAATAAGTGTAATTTTTATATTAATGAAAACAAGATTATATTAACGATAATTATAATTATTTGCCTAATATTTCCAATAACATTACCGTGTGTGCAGTTTTAGATTTCATTATAGTATCTCAGTTGGTTAATAGACGTCTTATTTTTTGTTTATATTTTAAATTACTGAACAGTTAATTTGTTGACGACTATCCGTTTGTACTTTTCCACAATAATTTTTAGCGAGAGTACTACAGTCGTTATGGTCACCCTGTTTACAGAAAAATTAAACCATAATCCCCCTAATGTATATCCAGTGTGGATTTTTTTTAAAAATGAAAAGACATCTAACAGGCGAAGATAATTTCAGAATAGGAACCCAAATGCAAGATAAAATGATGGGGAGGAAAAAAATTTATAAAAGTTTTGCAAGCCGAAGGAAGGGAAAACATGATAATATAAACGAAAAGAGAAATAGTTTTTAAAAAAATTGCTTGCATTTCTTTCCGTCCGATATTAATATATAAGAATAAAAAATGTCATTTTAATCTCTTTTAAATAGGCCAACAATAGGGATTTAACCGCCCCTAGAAAGTTGTTACCAGGGTGGGCGCCCCCCCCCCCTACGCACGCCGCAACGTGCGGGAAAGTTTGAGGATAATATCGGTACAAGGATATTTCAACCAAGGATATTCAACCATATTTCAACCTACTCAGACTAAGTATCAATGCGAATGCAAGTTGCTTTACTTCTAATCCCTCTCTGATATACCCGAAACCCGATTATAAAAGGGCAAGGGGGGGCGGTAGTCCGGTGCCCCTGTAAAAAAGGGGGCCCATATATATCCCGATTATCTAGGTATTATCTAATTGTCTATCACTAGATCAAGTTAGAGATATTTTTTTGGGGTGATAAATACGATTTGATTAAAGTACAAAAACTACAGTTAACTGAAATGCAATTTTCGAGTACAACAGCGGTCAAAACTGGGTTAAAATGCTTAAAAAAGGGGGCTCAGTAAAAGGGCTTAATGCGTAAAAAAGGGGATAGTAAGGGGGGCCCCAAACTTAATGCCCCGGGCCCCGTCTAAAAGTGGTCAGATTTGAACATACCGTACCGCCTTTCCTATTTACTTATTATTTTTCTTTCAACTCTTCTCTGTTTTCTTTTTTTCCCACCTCTTTCTTTATCCTCTCCTTTGTGTGTCTTGTATATCTCTCGTCTGTTCTAATTTTAAATGTTACGTGTTTGTGCGTATTGTAGAGTGCTGATAGTATACCAGGACCGAAAACGAAGGATACGCAAGTTAAACGGTAGAGGCTTCAGGCAAATCGTCGCTTTTCAGATCGTATTTATGCGAGACGGAAAGAAATGCGAGAATTTTCCCGAGAAATCTCGCGCGAGACAAGACTCTGTCTCGTCTCGCGTCTCGTCCCGCAAAATATTTTCTTTCTCGTCTCGCGTCTCGTCTCGCAAAAAAATGCCTGTCTCGTCTCGCGAGACAATGCGAGAATTCTCGCGTCTTGCGTCCATCCCTAGGTGGAGCAACGTTGCCTCCTATGAAGGGACGAACACAATGTCATCCACGCCCAGTCGGCGATTGAACCTCCACCGCCGAGAGTTGTTCCCGAAACCGTAGTACGGTGGTTTACCCATCATACAATCTGGTCGGCTGACAGTATCTAGTTAAGTCACTAAATTTAGAATTAAATGAGAAGTTTCTTTTAATCTAAAATACGCACATTTCCGTGAATACTCGAGAACTGTAAACAACAAGCCAAAGTACCTGCTACTATGTGCCAGCAGCATAGAAATACTTTTTATTTTCTTCCGCTTCTGTTTTTTTTTGTCTTTCACATTATTTTCCTAACAAGCAAGCAAGAAAATTCAAACAACTTGTCGAAATCAAGCATTTGAATGAGGAAATCGAACACATACACCCATAAATTTTATAAATTATTTTCTGAGAAATGTAAAGAAAGTGGAGTAATTTAGCCTGTATTTGTGTGGTTCGAAAGGGCTCTCCATTCTTAACTTAGGCATGTTCATTCTAGTTACGACGAACTAGCTTGATGTCTTTTCGCATGAAAAAAAAAAAAAAAAAACTATTCCCTTTCTTTTCATTCCTTTTTTTTAAATAAACATTTTTGTTTGTAAAAAACTCGTAAAGAATTTAAAATCTCTGTAGCAAAATTTGTTAAAACATTTGTAATATCTTAAAACTCTTAAATTTTTAACACTTAAATCAAATGTGAGAGTTCAACACCAATAAATCCTGGACATGAAAGGAAGAGAGATTTTCAATTTGTTTATATATTACTAATCCATTTTTGCCTGGCTCCAGCAGTAGTCGCGCTAGACTCCCTCCCCATAAGAACACGGCAAGTGACGCAGCATCCGGCTTGGCCAGTGCTTGAGAGGGTCAACTCCCTCTCGGCTAGACTGATGTTTGACCGTGTCCGCTAATAGGAGTCGCTGCACGTAAAATCTTTCGTGGCTCCAATGTCCTCCAAGTTGTTAAACGATACCTCTGGGGGTGCTGATTCCAGGCGGTGGTTGGTCCCTCATCTAGAATCGGTTCAAAATTAGAGACCAAAAAGTAGAAGTCCAACGCAAGTAGAAACAATGGCACCCCTCATTCCATGGATAGTGTCGTCTTTCCATGGCCACGACGACAACAATATTTTGCCCGATCAGATTCCGAATGGATAAGACACAAAAGATTGATAGATGGATGAAGTGTAAAGGCCCAGGGTTCTGGCCTATTGAGCAGCTGCCGATCTAACGGTCTGAAGTTTTGGGTGATTTTCTCCGAATGTAAAGTGACTACGCTTTATAGCTTCTTAAAAAATCCTCCACGTACGACATTTCCCATTTCGGTAGTTAGCCTTCTCATGTAGCTTTATCTCACCAAAAACATTCAACAAACAGATGTAAACTTTTCTAGAATTTTTTCGATTTTATCTATACATTTGTTTATTTTCGGTAAAACTGCTGAGTTCATAAACGTCAAATTTAACGATTGTAAAAATGAATATAATGGACTTTATTGCACAAGAATTCTACATAACTCTTACTAAGAACATAAATTTCGATAAAGATTCTTTATGTTTTTTATCCTTGGCTTGAGGTCACTTATACTAGAAGCCCCCAGTCACTCTGAAAATAGATTTATTCCTCTCCCCTCAAAAAATAGAGGTTTTATCTATTTACTTTTTTTGATAATGACATTGCAAATATTTTCATTACTTATTAGTCAGTTAAAATAAACAAGGTGATTACATGCCTAGCTATTTTTTGCAACATTCTTGAACCTATCCGTACATTTCTTTTCCCTAGAAACAGCTATCAAACCAAATTTTCTAGAATTTTTTCAAAATCATTCTCTGCTAAAGACTTAAATAAATCTTATATTGCTAAGACTAATAATTTATTAACCGTTAAACGCGTGCGAAGTATTCGCAATTCACTTCTCATGAAATTTATTGCAGTGAAGATTTTTTTCAAGCAGAAGTGACGTGAATATTTATAGACTTTAATAAATGTTAAATCGAGAATTATTACTCTCCAGGGAGCTTTGAACTAACGAAAGCCAATATGTTGCTATGTTACCGGTTGTCTTCCTCTGACATCTCTTCAGGGCTATAATAAGGGATGGGGGAGGGAGCTAACTAGGCTAGACAAAAACTATTCAATTTAGAGGTTCCAAAAAGTTTGATCAAGCATTTTATTTATTTTTTCCTCGTGTTGCGACATTTTTCTTAAATGTACGGGCTTTTCTTACGAACACTCTCACCCCTCTCCCTTCAATATTCCTAGTTTATACAGTTACAAACTCAAAAGTTTTTATAAACTTTGATTATTTGAAAAGAAAGATAAAAATAAACTAAATACCGCATTTCATTTACAAACTACTGAGGCCGTCCGAATTTTTTTTCTCTGTTGAAAAAATGAAACATTTTCAATTTAATCAGAGTAAAATCTTGATTATCTGAAAATTTTCCGGAGACAGTCTGTAAGTTGTCGATCATAGTGAATGGGTTCTATTTCGAAAAAGCTATAGTAAATCGATTTGTTATGCTTTGTTCTGTTATGCACTTTCACACAACAATATTGCACAAAATGTGAACACATTATTTCGTATGGATACTTGATCTTATGGTCTAGTCTATTCAAAGTTAACCACCACAAGAAAGACAATTCAGCAGGGCATTTCAAAACAGGCGCCACACATTTTAGAACGCTAAAAGTAAAGCTTTTATGTTACAGAAATGTATTAAAATAGCGGAAGCAAGGTTTTATTATTGAAGAGGGGGTGTATGGGTTGAGAAGGATATTTTACTTCAGTGAGTAGATAGTTTTGAAAGATTGCTGAGACCCTAAACACGTCCCTCCATCTCTTATTATAATAAATGAATGCAATTTTTGATATAAAGTTGTCTATTACCAATCGTGTGTGAAATGTTTATTTTTAAGCGATTAACAAAAACCTGTGTGATTACCACCACTTCGTATGATAACATCATCACAATATTTTAACATCATCTATTAATGAATGAATTTTTCTGCTGCAACCGTTTAACACAATTGACACTTGCAGATAATCTCAAGGTGATAATGGAAATGTATCTTAGTTCAATCATTGGGCTTTCCTCCCCTGTCCTGATTATTTGATTTGCATTATAAAGAGAAAACCGATTTGTTCCTCAAAAGTCGAATCTTTTCGACCTTCACGAGGCCATTTCAAATGAAGCTCTCATGACAATAATTAGAAAAACACCGAGGACGTTTCTCCTTAATTTAAAAAAGTGCTTTCAGACACTTCCCATTAATAAACGAATATTCAGTACTAACTCATTTTCTTATGTGTAGGCGTGCTATTAGATAGAAATATCAACAATAGCTCGACAAAGACGAGTTGTGATATTTGAACCTTTTTTAAAGTTAGTCTTTGAACAACATGACAACGCATTTGATTATTCAACTCGATTTTAATTTAAAAACAAATTCAACATGTGATTGTTGTTGTTGAATAATTACCCTAAGTTATATGTATGTGGTACTGTTTCTTAATGCCTTCTGGGGACTGCAAAGCTGTCCCAGAACCTCCATATAGGACAACGATGGACGGAAGAGGACGGCTTCTATTAGAATGTGCCCCAATCGGAGGAAGTCGATCTTTCATCGAGGTCTACTAATTTTGAATATACTCCAGATGAGAGAGACCTAGCACCTGAAATCGGTACCCCCAGAGGTATTCCTTGACGAGAGAAAGATAGTGGAACCACGAATTTACGTGCACCAGCTTCCATTAGCGGATCCATAGCTTCCCAACCGAGATAGATTTTCACTCTCTTAAGCACTGGCCAAGCTGATGCTGCATAGTTTTCCGTGTTCTTATGGGAACGGAGCTTAGCGACTTGGCCGCTGCGAGACAAAAGCTTTATGAAAAATATGTAATTATGCGAACACTTAAGAAAATGATTTTTGAATGAAAATATTACAAGCATTAGTAATATAGCAAGGAATTCTAATGTAAATACGTTTACTATTGAGAAAAAGTAATATGTATAAGTTTATAAATTCACCTTTTTATTTAAGGTTTAAATGTTTAAATTTTCAGAAAATATTTAATCCACTTTCAACTGGAAAAAAATGCGATTTTCTGACACTGAGTGTTCAGTGAACTTATAGAAAAAAATAAATTTCTAAGTCAGAGAGAGTTCTAGATTAAGAGTCCTTTTAAGCCGAAAGATTAAAAAAAAAAAGATTCCCTTTCAAATTTAAGTCCCCAAATCTTGTAAAAATGCTAATTGCGAATGCTAATTACAGTTTTAAAATTCTAGAAAATAAAACAATTAGAGAGTAAGACTTAATTAAGTTCTTTAAAGTACAATATTTAAACAGGAGAGTTGGTTTTTCTTGGCACTTTTTTATTCCGTGAAAAATTTTTATAGCTATTTTACTATTTTAAGTAGATACGTGTAAGAGGATAAATTGTAAAAATTTTCAGTTAAATGAATATATTAATGTCTGATACAAAATACCTTTCATAATTTGGAAGATAATTTTGAGTACATGAAATAATAAATCTTAATAAGCCAATTGACACGCGGATCAATTTTCTTGAAAAATCAACATTAAAACGAGATGAAATTTTTTTAAAACACAAAGCAAAAATTTTACTACCTTACTAATGAAATATTTCCATATGATTATTTAACAATTTCTATATGAGATATGTTTACGAGTTTGGTTTGTCTATTCATCTTTTACTGGCAATTTGCTCCAAAATGTATGTTACTGCTTGAGGATCATAAAATCATGAATTCTTTATTGGGGTGACGTTCGAATTGCCATGTCTAATCCTACTGTATATCCTGTATTGCAAATGATAATAATAAACAAAAGAAATTCACTCTTGATTTGACAGTATATCTATTAACTTCATATACACGTTTCCATGGGCGTGTGAACATTTTTAACTTCAAAATAAATGTTCTTGGATTCGGATAACTTTCGATAATTTATTGCAATCGAAAGTTAACAAGTTAACGGAAGAGATCATTTCTAGGGAAACGAATCTATTAAGTTTCTTGGTGTGTATATATATATATATACAGGGTGTCCCAAGACGGTGGTAACGGATTTTAATTCTTTAAAGATAAGTGCGCAGTGTAAATTGAGAAAATATTCATAATAAGGTCGGAAATAATACTCCATTAAGAGGAAAATTCCTCTCCTTAATTTTCGAAATGTTACCCTTTTTTAATTTGTATAAGACCCCCGTACAAAAACATTCCCAATTAGTAAAAAGTGGTCCATACACTCATGAGGTGATGTACTAAATTTGAGCCTTTCTTCATACGAAGTCCCAGAGATATCTTTAAAGAAAGAAGAGCGGTGACTATACATGACTTTGAATATAAACTTTTTTGCTAGAGTGGAAAATATATTTTCTTTCGTAATTTCTGTACGACTCTTGAAATGCAATCATTCGTCGTGATTTTTTTCCCTTTGAGAGCAACTGAAAAATGGTTTAACCCTCTCGTCAAAGAATTATGAAAAATCAGAGAAAAAAAATCTGTCTAGCATTTAATGCATCTGAAATACTATTATAAATCATGCAAAAACATTTTTTCTAATGTCGATTAATATTAGATTTTTTTAATATTAATTTCTGAATTTTCGAAGCATTTTGTTATGCTAAAATTAATTTAAAAGGATGCACATATTAGGTAAAGGTTGAGGAATAAGAAAAAAGCTATGCTTACCTTAAAAAGAAAAAAAACCGGTAAAAAACAGCGTAAATATTTCCTTAATTTTTCTCATGAAACAATGAAGCGAAAACTGTAAAAAATGATCTAAATGGACTAGTACTGCAATCTAGGCACGATTTACGCATCTAGTTAAGAGCCTCATATACTTTCTACATGAATTAATCATATTGATATCACTGAAACAAAAAAATACTAAATTCAAATGTTTTCTCTCTAAATATTGCTATTTGAAGTAGGAGCCTCATATGAGGTTCAGGGTGACGAGAGGGTTAAGGGTGTGATTCAAACGAAACAGAGTTCAAATGTTTTTCCTTGGAAGCTGGGGAAAACTTCGAATTAAAGCAAAGTTTTCTATTCAAACGAAACACATCGAATGCTTTATGATCACTTGACACAGCGAATACTTTTGTTTTTGTTGTCTAATTCAAACCATCTTTAGGCCGTAGGTCTAGAAAGGCTTAGCAGCTGCATTTCTGGTGATCCCAAAATTACGAGGAAATACGATGGAATTTCAGTAATCAGCAGTTCTATAAAATATATTCTCGAAACTTTTTATCGTTTTACAAAGTTTTACAGGAAAAGATTCGCTGAAATGAGTTCGAGCTAGAGCCTATGCATAAACGAAACAAAACTATATAACCGTGAATTCGATTGAGTGTAAATTGGATATGTATATTGTAGGTCACGATCACATGACCTGTATAGAATTTAGTGTTTCCAGACCCGACAGTTTGTTCACAGATTAGCATAAACAATTCTTATACTTTATGGTCTACAGACGCAAACATTTAAAGTCTCTTGGTGTCTAAATGGTGCATTCAAATAAGTTCTAATTGGGTATTTATGTTATAGATCACTGTCACACAACCTGGATTAATTTTGGTGTGTGTAGGGCTCATAGTTCTTGTAAAGGCTACAAAAAAATTCTAATACATTACGGCTCAAATTCTTGCTAGTGCGCTAGTGTCTATAACGCGCATCCGATTGAAATAAATAAAGTTTATTTGAATGCTTCGTAAAGATCAAGTGATCGTAAAGTCTAGTGGAGTCACTCCAGATTTTTTTTTTATGGTAGTGATGAGGATCTATCTGTCTTCTGATACGTTTAAAATGGATACTACCAAATACAAAAATAAATTGGATTTTTACTTACTTTTAAAAAAATTTTCAGAGGTAAGCCTAATTAGTTTATCGATTTATAGAAATTTAGATTTTTTTAGTTTGGTGTTTTTATAAGTTTCTACAGAATTAGCTGTTTTGGCCCTATCGATAGCTCATGGTTTTATGTGTGCTCTTTTTATACTCAAAAAAATAACTCAAATGGACTGTATACATTTATTTTCTCCGTGAGGCATGTTCGCTCACTCCTCCGCACACACACACACTCACAGCTCTGATACAAGGTTTTCATCGCTACACCTGCGCTGGTTACAACAGCGCGCTCTTTACACAGTGGCCAGGCGTATCTCTCAACATACCGCCCGCCTTGATAAATTTTCTTAAAAATTTTCAATACGCTCATCGATTTACCAAATCTGATGACACTTGTAATGGTTGCGAACACTATACACCATAAATGAACATTAAATAAAAATTACTCAAGTTTTCTTATGAAAAAATACACTAGACTACAAAGTAACACAAATAAATTGCAATATAAAAATATAGACACAAATCATAATTCAGTTAGATTCAAAGGGTAATTTAACAATTTTGTTTACAGGTCTTTTATAGACACCTTTACTCGTTTTTAATGTCACCACTCTAGTTATATTATCCTCTCCTTTGTGAATTTCAATTATTTTGGCGAGATTCCAGTTCAGTAGGTTAGAATTATCTTCACCCTTGACCAAAACTACATCATTTACGTTAAGTTTCTTTTCTCCTTTATACCATTTAGGTCGCGCTTGAAGACGATTTAAATAGTCGGTAGACCATTTAGTCCAAAATGTTTGTGTTAACTTTTGTACTAATTCCCACCTACTGAGCCTATTCATAGAAATCTCCTTAAACTCTGGTTCAGGTAGGGATGTTAACGAAGAGCCTGTTAAAAAATGGGCTGGAGTTAGAGCCAAGTCATCGTTGGGATCTTCAGAGAGGGGGGCAAAGAGGTCGGGAGTTCAATACAGCATCCACTTGGGTAACTAGTGTAAAAAATTCTTCGTGAGTAAGAATTGTATTTCCCACAACTTTTTTGAGGTTACCTTTCAATGATTTAACTCCAGCTTCCCACAAACTTCCAAAATGAGGAGTGGCAGGGGGATTAAAATACCACTTTATGTCCTCGGAAGCCAGGAAATCTTCAAAATTTTCTGTTTTCTTTTTTAAATAATTTCGTTAAAATTTTACGAAACTCGTTATTAGCCCCTACAAAATTTGTACCGTTATCACTAAAAATTACACTAGGCCTACCTCTGCGAGAAATAAATCTTTTTAGAGCCCCAATAAATGCTTCCGTACTTAAATTACTCACAATTTCTAAATGTATAGCTCTAACTACAAAACATACAAAAATACAAATGTAACATTTATACACTTTTTTCACTCTTCCTGGGCTTAACTTGATGTTAAATGGACCACAAAAATCCAGTCCCACCTTCGTGAATACTCTTGCTATGTTGACTCTAGCACTGGGCAAATCTGCCATTCTTTGGTGTTTACCTTTAGCACTTACCTTAAGGCAGGATACACATTTTTTAATTACATTTTTAACAGTTGATCTCCCTTTAACAATCCAAAATTGGGAGCGTATGTTAGCTAAAGTAGCCTCAGTACCTGTGTGAAAATAAAAAATATGATAATAATTAATACACAAAATGGATTGTCATTAGGAATCAAAATGGGGTGTTTTTGTCCAATTGGTAAATTTGAATGTCTCAATCTACCACCAACACGAAGTATATTGTTCTCATCTAAAATTGGGAACAAATTCAATAAGTTACTGGAATTAGGAAGCTGTTGTCCTTTCTCGATACACTGAATTTCCTTTGCAAAATGCACCGATTGCACATTTTTCACTAAACATAGCAAAGAGGCAGATAATTCAGATGCAGATAATCTGCCAGAAGTTGGATGCAATGGGTTTCTAGCATTTTGCATAAACCGTAAACACCATGCAATGATTCTTTTCAGTTTCGTGAAGGACGAACAGTTGTAGATGATTGGAAGTATTTCAGTATATTTTAAAAGGAAACAAACTGATTCCTTCTCTTTATCCCTTAGCTCTTTTTGAAATAATTCACTATTCGGTTGGTCGTTGAAAACACTAGTGAAGTTCACAACGTGCTCTTGAAGAAAGGATGGTCCGAACCACCACAGGTCACTTTCTTGAATTTTCTCTGGATCTAGTCCTCTAGAAATTATGTCCGCAGGATTTTGTTCTGATGGAACATGATACCATTGACCAATCTCGGAGAGCTCTTGAATGATTACTACACGATTGGAGACAAACGTTTTTAAGTCTCTCGATTCCTTTCTCATCCACGCTAAGACTATGGTAGAGTCCGTCCAATAGAAGATTCGTTTAATGTCCATTTTTAATGCATTTTGTGCTTTGTGCATTAATTTGGTAAGAAGCACTGCACTGCACAGCTCTAGTCTAGGTATTGTTACTTGCTTAATCGGCGACACACGAGATTTACTTGTGACTAGTTTCACTTTCACTTCACCATCTTTAGTGACTGATCTTGCGTATATCGCAGCACCGTATGCCTTCTCGGAGGCATCCGCGAAATCGTGGAGTTCAATCACTGCCGCATTTTCTATCACTATACATCGTTCAATGTTGATATTATTTACACTCATTAAGGATCTCACAAATTCTTTCCATTCGCCAGCTTCTTTTTCAGGGAGGTTTTCACTCCAATCAATTTTTTTCATCCACAATTGTTGCATGAAAATTTTTGCTTTTGTAATAACTGGACCGAGTAATCCAAGAGGATCAAAAAGTCGGGCGATTATGGATAAGACTGATCTTTTGGTTGGCCGATCATTTTTTTCCACTTCTACCTTAAAGGTAAAACAATCGGTTTTGGGTTTCCAGGCAATGCCTAACGTTTTAATTTCGTCCGAACATGAAAAGTCATACTCATTTTCTGTGGTTGGGATAAGCTCGGATGTACTCCCACACCACTTATATAATGTCATGTGCGCAGTTTTAAGAATCTCAATTAGTTGATGTTGCAAAAATTTAGCTGCCTCTAATGTGTTTTCTCCACTTAAAATATCATCCATGTAGAGGTCATTACACAGTACTTGTGCCGCAATAGGAAAATTCTTTCCCTCGTCTATGGAAATTTGTTTTAAAGTTCGCATTGCCAAATAGGGTGCCGAAACTGTTCCGTAAGTTACGGTATTGAGCTGATACACTTTAACGGGCTCATTGACATCTTCTTTCCACAAAATTCTTTGGAGATGACTTTCACTTTCGTCTATATTAATCATTCGGTACATTTGGCGAATATCTGCTGTAAAAGCAATGTTTTCTGAATCGCACTAACAAACTAAACAAGTCGTCTTGTATGACTCCACCATTATATTGGATGGAATTTAGTGATTTTCCACTAGATGTTAAGGTAGACGCGTTAAATACTGTTCTCAGTTTAGTTGTACTTTTCTGGGGTCTATATATGCCATGGTGAGGCATATAATATGTCACCTCAGGTTCCACAGTTTCTTTAATTTCGGTCATGTGTCCCAAGTCCTTGTAATCTTTTAGGAATTCGCAATACAATTTTAGGTACTCCTGGTCTCTAGACAATCGGGTCCACAGCGATTCAAGTCGCTTAAGAGCAATGTCTCTCGAGTTCCCTAAACATGACCAATGCTCTTGACCGACAAGCGACATGACCAATGTCGCATTCTCTGCCTAATTGGTGCGGTTTGAAAAATGATTCTCCTTGTTTTCAACTAATATGTGTCATTAATTCGTGGTCAAGAGAGTTAAACAATCTATCCGAAACAATTAATTCACAAAGCGATTTAAAATCACTAACCTTTCGTAGTTCGCAATAGTACTCAAATGACGCACTTAAGCGCGATGCAAATTGTGCATAATTTTCGTTGGGCAATTTTTGTGTTTTATTAAAACTGTTTATGCATTCTCTTGGTGTAGGTTGAAATTCTCTTAAAATTATATCTTTAAGTTTGGCATGGAAAATGGCATGGAAACCGTATATTTTCCTGTTTCATCTCTCTTATGAGTTTGCGCATAATGTTCCTCACACAATGATGCCTCGCTATTCTTTTTAGATACGAATTCTACATTTTCTACTTCCCAGAATCTCTCTAAAGTTTTACTTAAATCCTCCTCTACAATTAACCCACAGTGAAATTTTGCACCCCTCGATTCATCTAAAATTCCGCTCGCCACATATCTGAATACCGTATTTTGTAAAACCAACTGAGATCCCTGCAAATATATTTGTCCAGATAGCATGAGTTCATAAAAAATCTCCGCGGATAACAAAATATCAATCCTACTCGGAACATAAAATGTTTCATCTGCTAAATTAATCCTCTCCGTAATATTTATATCCACCTTAGTTAATTTGGAAGGCCTATAATCAATTATTTTATTTACTACAAGCATGTTTAACTGTCTTTCGTAACTCCTATCTTTATTTGCAATACACGTTTTGACACAGCGCCTTATGGTCCTGGTTGATTCATCCAAACACGAAATTTCTACATTTACTTTTTCGCATTTCAGCTGCAATCTATCTAAACAATTTTGAGTGATCAACGAGACCTGTGACCCCGAGTCTAATAAACACCGAACTTTCTGCCAGTTAGAATTCCTATCTCTTATGTAGCACCGTACTGTACTCAGTAAAATGCTTCTTGATTGAGTTGTTTGTATCCCTTCAGTGTGGCTGGCTTCAGCCATAAGCACTGCGCCGAGCGATGACTCATTTTTCTCTCCTAATCTTTGCTGCTTAATTTCATTGGCAGGTGTCTGATTTCCAACGCTCGTCTCTCTTGTTTCTCTGGATATGTGCAAGAGACGGTTATGTGGTTTGTTACAAAAACAATTCTTACCCCGACATTTTGAAGCAAAGCAGCCTTGGGCTAAACACTTAAAGCATAAATTGTTTGCCTTCACGACCTCTAACCTTTCATTAACAGATAGGTTTTTAAATTTCGGACACAAATATAATGCATGATTATTTGAACACAGAAAACATTTAGAATTTTTTACCTCAGATAAAAACACACTAGACACTCCCTTATTATTGAAACGAGACTCTCGCGACTTATGTACATTATTTATACCAGTTTTCGTTTTTACTCTTGTGGACTGAAAAATGTCGCATTCTCTGCCTAATTGGTGCGGTTTGAAAAATGATTCCCCTTGTTTTCAACTAATATGTGTCATTAATTCGTGGTCAAGAGAGTTAAACAATCTATCCGAAACAATTAATTCACAAAGCGATTTAAAATCACTAACCTTTCGTAGTTCGCAATAGTACTCAAATGACGCACTTAAGCGCGATGCAAATTGTGCATAATTTTCGTTGGGCAATTTTTGTGTTTTATTAAAACTGTTTATGCATTCTCGTGGTGTAGGTTGAAATTATCTTAAAATTATATCTTTAAGTTTTTCATAATTGTTCATATCCTCTTCCGAAGCATAAACCATTAAGTTTCTTGCTTTTTCTCCTAGAATATTTAAGAGGATTTCCGGTTTTAACTCTTTCGATACATTTTTTGTTTTAAACGCTTTCTCGAGCGAATTAAAAATTAAATTAAACGACTCTGCTCTAGTGGGTACGGGAATGGTTAAGGTCTTAATGCTTTTAATTAAATTCTCTAGATCATTAGTTGATGATTCTTGCACACTGGATACTTCCGATTTAGATTGATTTTGATCCTTCCTAACATTAGCTAACGCTATCTCCTTTTCCAACTGCGCAAGTTTAAGCCGCTCCATCTCTAATTTAAATTCATTGTCGTCATCAAACATAGAACTTGTTTTTCTTTTCTTCTAAAATCCCTTCTACTACACTTTCGACCAAAGTTGGGTTATTTTTATAAATATCACTCGTCTCAATTAAATTCTTTAAGTCCACTACTTTAGCTCCCTCCGGAACCTTTAAACCCAATTCTTCAGCCGCGAGTTTAAGATCATCTTTCCTAAGTTTTTGTAGTATTGCCATTTTCAAAAGGGAAATTGCTCTCACCGTTAAACACGAAATTACTCTCAAATCTAATAATTAATTACTAAATTTAACTCAAGAGGACAAAAGCTCTTACCTCTATTTTGGGACCGATGTCGCACGAGACCAGGCACCCATTTCTCAATTACTCGACACTAAAGCTATAGTAAGCTCCGGATCCTTAGGACAATGTTTTGGCCCTATCGATAGCTCATGGTTTTATGTGTGCTCTTTTTATACTCAAAAAAAATAACTCAAATGGACTGTATACATTTATTTTCTCCGTGAGGCATGCTCGCTCACTCCTGTGCACAACTAGCGTCTAGCCGGAGCCCCCGGGAAGGGAGGGGAAGAGCAGACAATTACAAGGCGAGCCTGGGTACTGAACGCGTGGAGGTGTTGTGACGTCACAAGAGAGGATGGACTTTTCTCCGTTAAAAGCATTAGAATCATACGGAAAAGTAGAAGAAACTAAGATGTTTTGTGCCTTTTTTGGATACTAATGGTAAGTCAGCAATCTCTATTCTTAATACGACATACTTGATAATAGTTATTAAGCTATAGAGTACATAAAAATATAAAATTGCCGTATTTTGCGTTAGTTTTATTGATTTCTGTTCTTTTGTTCTAGCAATCACTATGCTTCCGTTTGCTGCTTCCCAGGCTGTAAGTAAAGCTAATTACAAAAGAGGAGAAAATGTAAATGTTTTCACTTTTCCCAAAAAACGAAGAAAAGCGGGCCGAATGGACTAAAAATACTCCAAGAAAAAATTGGTCCCCAGGAAAAAATACGTATGTTTGTATTGAGCATTTCCGAGATGAAGATCTTTTAAAAGACGATGCTATTTTAAAATCAGATGGGGCACTTTTAACTGTAAAAAGAAAGCATTATAAATTAGAACCGAATGCTATCCCGTGCATTTTTTCGAGCTTACCAGCCTATATATCCGATATTACCAAAAAACAAGAAATAACTGATCCTACTAAAAGAAGAGAAAACGTTTAGGAAAAAGATATTGAGGAAACCGAAAAAAATAATGCAAAGGAAAATATAAATTCTTTTGAAATTAAGAAATGTATCAAGAGTTTCATGGCAATTCTATGTTAAGAAAATTTCACCATTAATTATAAATTAAACGCAGATACCCTTCCACTGCACATACCAAGTAGCTTAAGGTTCAATGCGGATCTCATGGTTGATTTATTTATTTAAAAGAGAGAGAGAGAGAGAGAGAGAGAGAGAGAGATCTATTTGCTGGATACTTAGAAAAACAAAAATATAGAAGGTATTTATTAAAGAAATATTTCCAACTAAACGTTTACCGGAATTTGTTGAAAATTCTGAAATTAAGTATGAACACAGATTTGGAAATTAACTCAAAAAAGAAAATGTATTACTGCAATGCTAACAACAATAACAAAAAAGTATATGTATTACTGCAATATATTTTACATGAAAACCCCTGAGAGCATTTAGGCAGTTTTACATATTCAAGAGTTATACTCACTAATTTTTAAAAATATTTAATTATGTATATTTCAAATGTCTCAATGTGATATTTGAAAGTCTTATCTAGAAAAAACTAAAGCAAACACTTGTAGTGCTTTCATGAAAAACGTTATAGTATTTGTAAGGTTTGGGTAATAAAAGCTTTTACTTTTTATTTTCTTGCTTTTTGTGCTTTAATTGCTTCTAATAAAATTTGACATTAGGAACATAATTATATATAGTATGTATTGTACAAGTTTTTAAAATATTAATTGTGGAAATTTTTGATTATATTCCTCGTGCTACTAGTGTTTATTGACATTATTGATCAGATTTCTTCCATAGAATTCAATACAAACTCTTTGAAATCCCATCCTCTCTTGTGACGTCACGAAATGGCTTGAGATGACTATTTATGAATCTGGATATTTTTAACATCAATTCTTTCAAAAAGCTTATTAAAACGAAGCAAAACTAAATAATGTATTTCAGTTTTTAAGTAAAATTAATAAAAATTATTATTTTTACTTAAAAATATATTTACTTTTACTTACTTAAAAATATGACTTTACGCTTATACAACGTATAAATTTAATCCATATACATATTATTTTAGATAAATGATAACATTGAGTAACCATTATATTATTTAGAATGTATTTGCTAGCCCGAAATGCAAAACATACTGCATACAATGCTGAAACTGCTTTAAATTCGGTACCAATATATTTCATTAATTTCTGACGAAAAATATTGTTGATTCACTATTATTTAAGAACAAAGTGTTGTAAAACGAAAATGCTATTTCAATGCGTCATAAAAAATTAAGCTACTCGTATTTATTGGCATTATTAATTCCATTTCCTCCATTGAACTCAATGCAAACTGTTCCAAATCCCATCCTTTCTTGTGACGTCACGAAAACCAGTACCCAGACCCCCTCTTGCTTTCTCCTCTCTTTTTCTTCAGTCGCGGCGACCCCGGTCTAGCCCCTGACGGCAACTACTGCGGCGGGCGATGACGTTGTTTCATGGTAGGAGTGGTATAAGATCTTCAAGCTGAGAGCTCTGAGGGCGCGCATGCGCATTAACACATTAAGGAACTTATTCATTTTCGGCGAAACCTGACGTGACGAGCAAGCGCGGACGCAGCAACACTTCAATGGAACAAAATCTGATATTGTTTGTCATACTGGTATTCAATGTGATGATAAATAAATTTAAAAATAAAATATACAAAAAAATTAACCGCTATTAACGTTTAAATATTATTATTGACAGAGCATTCAAATGAATTACTGTAATAAATTTTTTAAATGAATTAAATAAAATTTGGTCATTATATAAAAACAATACTAAATAATTAGATTAATTTGTATTAGTTAATTACGTTAATTTAAAAAATATTTGTTTATTATTTATGATTTATTTTTGTTCTTTTATTAAAGAAACAGTGTAGAATGCAACTGAGATAATAAACAAAAACATTTTTCAAAATAAATGGAATAATGAATATTAATTAATTAACTATTTTGTTTAATTTATAGTTGTTCAATTCAATTAATAATTTAATACACGAGTAAAACTTAATGCATATATGCAATAAGCTAATTAATTGGATTAAGCCATTCAAATTAATTATATGAATTAACAATGTATGGCTCATCAATTATTTATTATGTTTTTATTAAAATAATGGTAATTTAGGATGCAATTGATAAATAAGAATACTGTACCTAATAATTTGTTGTCTTTTGATTTTGAAGAATAAAGTAAAAAAAGGCAACAGATATCGTAACAAGGCGTAGTAAGCAGTAAACTAATATTGTTTTCGTTTTGGATTTTAAATAAGATCGTTGTAAAATAATGTTAAATGTAAAAAGCACTCTCATTGGTTGAAATCTGCTCGTCACTCTCGCATCCTATCCTAACTAAGGCTACTAACCACTCCTACCATGAAATGTCATCGCCGCCGCAATAGTTGCCGTCAGGGGCTAGACGCTAGTCTCCGCACACACACAGTCTCACAGCTCTGATACAAGGTTTTCATCGCTACACCTGCGCTGGTTACAACAGCGCCCTCTTTACACAGTGGCCAGGCGTATCTCTCAACATTAGCTGAACTCTATTCAGTGCCCATTTGACGAACTTTAGTTAAGGGAATCAGAATCACTTTTCCACAATGTAACGGGCCGAAAATATTTAAAGATGTAAAAAATCTTGGTTCGTAAAAATGCCAATATATACAAAGGCTCAATGAAGATATGTTGGGAAAACAAAATCTTAAATATAGACTAAACTGGACAATACCGGCATTATGTATATATTATACTTAAATACTTCGAAATTATTTTTGTAGCTTCGAAAATATTTTAAGTTTTAAAACGGAACACACACTTTAAAAATCCATATCGGCTTTATGTAGCAAACAGTTGAAACTCGTATCCCACGTCGGATAGAAAATCATTAATGGTTAGCACTTTGATCATTTTTTATAGTCTTTCTAAATGAAAGTACATTCTTTTTCCAAATGATACATTCTGGCGATAAAAATTTTTATTAGCTTTGTATTACATTTATAAAAGAACTTAAGTTCTGCTAGTTAAGTGATTGTATAAATTTTCATTTAGGCAGACCTTGTTTATTTGGTCATCAGAAAAGAGCGAGCGAGAGAGAGGGAGCTACCAGACACTTCAAAATAGCTGACGCTTATATTTCTTTTTCTGCTGAAATTTGAATCATTATTACTAATTCGGTTAAACTAAATTTCGTCAGAATGAAAAGTTTGAGAAAACAGTACACATACTTATTTACTTACGAACGCAAATGCGATTTTGGATTGCCTTATGAAGTTTTGTGCATGAAAAAGTGAATTTTTTGATTTATAGAAACGCTAAAATAAAAATGTTAATTTTGATGAATGGATAAATTATTACTCGTACCTTTGAAGCTTTCATCCAACCGTTTGTGGGTTAAAAAATATAACAATAAAATCAACAATGTACTTTTGTTAAATGAGCCAATCCAACACCAGTCAAAAAAAAAAAAGATTCTGCTAATTCAAACAAATAATTTATTTGATTTTATCTAAATAAACCTTTAAAAAATGTGGTTAAATTAACAAAACATTTGGTTATTTAACAAATTGTTTAGTTAAATTGATAATATGTTTGATGAAATTACTAAATAATTTTAACAAAAATAATTGTGACAGTTCAACAAAAATTTTTTTGGAGCTATTTCAACCGAATAATTTTGTTGGTTTGACAAATTTTTTATTTATTCAAAAAAACATTTTTTTTCAGTCTACTTTTGGAATCAAAAACTAAAACAACAGCAATGGGACACGAAGCGTCAATTTTATCGTATTGAAGTCTTCGGCTATGCTTCTACTGAATTTACATGTAGTAGAATCGTTGTTCATGCAGCTTTTTTTTTGTTGTTGTTTAGTTACTGAAGCTGGATATGCGGTTTAGAGCTCATTATGTCAGTTTCAGAGATTACTTCTCCATTTTAGATAATAGTGATGACAGATACAAGAACCTTCAAACTATTGGTATTTTATTGAAATGCAAATGACCTCCAACAGAAAATCTTGTAGGACAGTTCAATTAACGATTTGGTAACGAAATCATGCTGACGGTTTCGAATGAAACACATGTATCATGGATGAAAATGCAAATGTATGTATCAGAAAAGAAGTAAAGTGAATTGCAAAGGAATTCGAATTTACTTAACGAGTTTTAAATTGAATTAGGAGCTAAATAAGGGTAACGTGTTCTTACATGAAAGCTACATCACGACCGTTTCTATTTACAACAGCGCCATTATAGTTACATTGCATTTTTGAGATCAATGCGTTCAGAGACCTTTGAATGATACATGCAGGTTTTTCTTTATTTAAGGTATTAACTATATTTTAAGACAGTTTTATTGGATAAAATTTAGCAGTCTGCAGCATGACTGCGCTTATACATAAGTTTTACGAAACACACACACGCACACACAAAATTAAACAGTTATTCATATCATGTGATGTTATTTCTAGAATTTACACATAAAACAGTATTCTATTCTGTAGAAATAAGAGAATGTGAAAGGGAAGAGTTTCGCTTGTAATGTGTAGTGTAAAATGTGTAGTTCTCTTTTGATCGCAAGTGACGCTGACAGTTTTTCAGTTTCCATATTTCACTTACACAATATTTCATTTCACTTTAGTAACTGTAACGCAAGCTTGACGGGAGGAGTACAAAAAATTGCATTTTTCGAGATTCCGCATTATTAGAATGAATTCTATATACATCACCAAGAAAAATATTCATTTCCTATCGTACGAAGAACAGGTAACCAGCTACCTATGAATATTCTTAAACTTTAATCCAGACTTGGATACAAAATTTTATACTTCGCTTGTTTTACTATAAGCTGCATACTAGAAAATATAACTAAATTAAATATTATTTATTTATTTTAATGGAATTTTAATGCTTCAACTTTTTTAACTAATCTAGTTTTCATAATAATGGTAATTACCAGCAGAAAATGAATTGTCATTGCAGGTGTTTGTGTGTAAACTATTCTTAAGCTATTAATAGTATTTCGTTTAAAATGTTTTGACATTACTAATATTCTACTACGAAACATCGATAGAAATAAATAAGCATATTTAATTTGGAAATAATAAAACTATTAAATTCGTTTTAAATGTTTAAGAATTAAACATTTTCTGTCGCAGGGGAATAAAGATCCGCCTCGCTCTGAAACTAAGCGATGTAATTAATTGAGAGCTTTTTGGTGTTAATTTGCAGGATTAATTTGACTTCTGAGAAGAAAAATCAGTTTCGGAAACGGTACAAACGGAAGAATGTTTTGAATTGGAGAAAATACGTTTCATGGAAGTCATAAAATTCTTCGGGTGGAAATAACGATAAATTCGCTTGTGTGAGCTGAAATAGGACGTTACTAAAGTCTTATTTAAACTTAATTTAAATATACTTTACGCACTATTACCCACTTCCAAATTTTTTACATAACACTGAACTTCACTGTGCTATATCTTTGACATTTATCTTTGTTATACGATTGTTCTTGTCATTTCTTAATGTACATGTAAATTTTAAAATCCATGAAAAGATTTTAAAGAAATAAGTGTGATTTAATTATTTGAATGTTTCATTCTACTTAATACAGGAATTCATAGATACCTGTAGCGATATCGCAAAAGCAGTGTGCTTTCAGTAATGTTGCTTAATTGTCTAATCAGTTTAAATAAAAACTTTTCATTAAACTTTTTTTTTATATTTGAAAAAAAAAACAATTTCTTGTTTTGAAAGCAGTTAGTTTAAAAAAAAAAACATTATAAAGTGAGAGGATGTAATATTATGATTGGGTTGTCTCTTACTTGAGATTTTTTTAAATATAAAATATGCAATCTTGATGTTAAACACAAAATAAGAACGTCAAAACTCTGCAGACTCAGCCTAATCAGCATTTGCATATTCGAATACTGGATATCTGTGCAGCATCCGAAATACAGAAGCATTTTAAAGATAAGCTGGATTTGTGTTTTATTGTGATTAATTGATTAAATTGATTAGTCAATTAATTAGTTGAACAAGAGCCTATTCTGAAGCTTATGACTAAAGGCCTTATTACACGGACAAAATTTAGAGCAATTTTGGTTGCAGCAACCATTCCCGCAAGTTAATGAGCCCAGATGACAGCGCAGGGTTTGCCATAGTAAACAAACTCTGCTGTGTTCACAAACGCCTGAGATTCGCCGAATTGGCGGTAGCTAGAAGAGCATGTTATTATAAATAGCCTATCGTTGTTTGTTTATACCTCGTGTCTATCTTCAGATCGGATTGTTATTTATTTTTACTTTCGTCAATCAAATCAATTCCCATGTTGATATTCCATTTCACGGACATTTGTTTTCGCACACGCTGATCCCTTTCACAACGAGCGGTATGGCTGACGCTGACTCTTCCACCATCTTGTGTTGTGATGTCGAAATAGGAAGCACTACGATTGGCTAGAATTCCAGAAACCTGCAATATTTTCACCTCTGAACGAAAAAGCTGGAGTTGACTGTTCCTTAGGTAACCCAGGGAAATTTCCAGGAAAGAGGTTGCAGCAACCAAATCGAGCGAAAACTCCTTCGTGTAATAAGGCCTTTAGGATGCGTTAAAAATAAAATAAAACTATTTTAGCATAAATGCTCGCAGTTCTTACACACTTTATTATTACACTATGCAATCATAAGTTAGAGAAGTATATTAATAGCTGTACTTTTATGGACTATTTTTCTTGATTATTTTTATTCACATGGGAATTATACGAAAGGCCTACGGAAAGTAGTAGCTGTTTGATAGTTAAAAATAACCACCAAGATTTTTGTAACTTTTTATTTTTACATGTACAAATATTAGGCTATTTTCCCCACACGCGCTTTGCTTTATGCTTAAGCTCTAATAATCCGAGTTTTTCCTTAATGCGTAATACTGTGTACCTTGTATTACATAAGCAATGATGTATAAACTGTACGTCACTCATAATCCCCTACCCTCCAAAAACAAATCAGAGGGAGAAGCCAATTTTCCAAACGTGTGATCTTTCTACACAGGATTGTCCTATTTCTTCCGGGGTGGAAATAACCGCCAGAAAATCCTGGAAAAAACCGTCCCGGACAACAATATCATTTTGTCCATTTTATCCACTTTTACTCAATTTTAATTTGCAAACACTCAGTGATTAAATATTTTGGTTATTTTTATTAATTTTTAAGCAAAAATACAGAGACTGTTGTTTCTTTTCCTCTGTATACATACAATTTATAATTTATGTAAACGCTTGTAAAGATATTAACTGATTCTTGACTATGACAATTCTGATTTCTCTGTTTTGATATTTTTCACTATAAATGATGCTATTGAAGACTGTCTTGTGGTACATTCAGACTCAGAATACGATGAGGGTGGTGTACGGCTGGAGCTTGTTAAACTGGATACATCTCATATACTTTCATCAGAATATTGTTCACACTTTTGGGCCATTTTTAAAAATGGTTTCGTATTCTATGTGCTTTAGCACTAATGCTACTAGAGCACTCTTTACAGCAGATTCTAACAATTTTAGCAATTTTTAGTTGATTCTTTAGAAAATTTTCTTATTGGATCTTTTTTTTCTACCATATTTATCTGGAATTGTATTCATCCTTGAATCATTCCTTATCAAATCAACCAAAGAATTGGGATTTTCAACTCGACCCCCTCAGACTGTTGTTTCTCTCTAGACTGTTGTTTGACTCTGTATTTTGACACCCTTAGAATCCAATGAAATTTGGCACATTTTCTGCATTTGCGAACATGAATAAATGTGAAATTTTTTGCCATTATCAGTTTTTGAAATATTTAACTTTAAAATGTGAGAAATTCATCAAATTTTAGGAATTCTTGTACTGCAAAATTAGCTCTAGTTTCTGTTTTAATTATAATAAATTTTTTCCTAGATAAGCATTTTACAGTTTTATGAATGTTTATGTGCAACAAAGGGTGGTGAGAAAACAGCATTTAAGAAAAAAATATAGAAAATTGCATTAACTAGACTGAATATAGGATGAATTTTTATTATTTTTTAATATTTTTTTCTGCATGGATTATTGACTTTCCTTTATAAAGACCCTCTTATTTTTTTTTCAAATAGTTTTCCCTTTCCATTGCTATAGACAATATGTGTTATACTGTGGTGCTCTTATTATTAACCTTTCATTAAAATAAATTAATACTGGTAAGAGTTTTGTCAGGTTGTTAAAATTTGCAGTTGAAAGAATACCCTTTTCTTTTACCAGGCTCTTTTTGGTTTTTCTTACCATGTAATTACTGGTCCTAAATTTCTTTTGAATTCTTTTCACAGACCAACTTTTAGGTAAATTTGTTAAAATTTGTATTTTTACACCTCGGATCATAGTGTTTTTTAAATTTCTGTTTTAATTCATAAATCTCTTCCAGTTCAACTGCTTCAGTAGACAAATCATTTTCAGAAAACTTAAAAACTTTTTATTTCAAAGCTTTACTTATTTAAATTTTCTGAAATGGAGAGAAACTTGGAAATGGAAAGAGGGAATCCATAAAGGAAAATAAATAACCTGCATAGGAGAAAAGTTATTAAAAACAATAAATATTCATCTTATATTGTCTAGTAAATGTACTTTTCTATATTTTTTGCTTAAATGCTGTTCCCCCATCACCCTTTGTTACTCATAAGCATTCATAAAACCTGCAAAATGCTTATCTGGGAAACAGGGAAACAAATTTGTTTTCAAATACTCTTAAAATTTAAAAAATAAAATTATTTTAGTAAAATATTCTGTAAATTCCTACTTTTATTGGAGGGGGACAAAGGCCACCCTTGCTTCTTTTTGAAGTACCCCCAATAAAAGTATTGTAAAACATTATTAAAATTCTTTGTTTTGATAATGTTACATCACAAAAATTAAGACTGCAAATTCTTTTTAGTAGACAAATTATAAAAATTAATATTTTTGTGATTGGGTGGGGAGGTGAGGAGCGAATGATTTCATCTACTCTCTTTTAAAACACTTCCAAAAAAGTGTTGTGAAACATTATAAAAATTCTTCGTTCACTCAAAACATTGCTTTAAAATAAAAGTGAAATATAAATTCAAAATACAGAAATTTTCTTTTGGTGCAGTAATTAAATCGAGATGAAAGAAATTTTATTAAATTTATTACTCAGAAACCCATGCTGGTGCAGATTGAAACTTTCAGGTATTGCTGACAGTAAGTAGAGGAATAACATATATATTTAAAAAAAATAAGATGTAGTTTATGAAATTTTATAATTTTAAAATTTAAAGTGATGACCTCGAAATTTAAATTTTCAATAATTTATTCATGTAGCATATAATATGAAGTGCAACTTGTGTACTTTCTATAGACACGTAAATAAAGTCTTTACTATAACTAGAACAGAAATTAGGGCTAATTTTGTAATGCAAGAATTCCTAAAATTTGACGAATTTCACTTATTTTGATGTTAAATATTTAAAAAACAAATAATGACTAAAAATGTCACATTTATTTCTCTGTAGATTGATTTCTCTGTAGATGCAACAAATGCCCGAAATTTCATTGGATTCTGAGGGGATCGAGTTGTGGACCTTGTTGATTTGACATGGAATGGCCCCTTTTCTTTTCTTTCTTTTTTTTTTTTTTGTTTTGGTGGGTAAAAAAAAATGAAACCAACACTTTAAGTGTACTAAAACATCAAACTCCACCACTTCTGAAACTCACTAGGACTTAGAGAAGAACATAATTTTGTTTCTATATTTTTAACTAAATTAAGCATCCGACTGCAGTGATGATGCAACTCAGTATGACTGAGAAAACAAAAGAGAAGTGGTAAGTTAACCTTTTGGTTTTGGTTCAGATTTTTTAGTTATTCTTCCTGTTTTAAATTTTGGTTCATGTTCTCATTCAGTCTTGGAGAAAAACTTACCGTGACTGTACTAAGTAGAATAGAATTGGCTCTTGAATGAAGTTGAAGTAAATTTGACAAATAAAACAATGACAAAATGTGTTGAAATAATAAATATAAGTGCAATAAAATACTTAGCTATACAGAGGGTGTTCAGACATTTTTGTAACGATTTTGCAAAGATATATATAAAAATAAATATAAGAATTTTATTTTCTAATATGTTCAATCTGATAGCCCTTTCTTTGAACTATCATATTACATCTTGATTTCCAAGACAAAAGTCCTTTTCTTAAAACATCAAGACTAATATTGTTCCACACCTCCTTCACAATCTTCCAGAGTCCACCCAATGTTTTGGGATGCCGCTTATAAAGATCTTGTTTTAAAAGTCCAAATGAACAGTAATCCATAGGAGACACGTGAGGGGACTTGGGTGGGATGCATTTAAAGGGAATAGCTCCAATTTCAGTTTCATTTCTCATTTTATCAAAAAATAGAGCAATAGATTTAGAGGTATGGCTTGTAGCTTTATTCTGATGGAACTTAACACAGTGAAGATTGTTTGGATAATGGGATGGAATTTCTTCTTTTAAAATAGGTGTTAAAACATAGTACTTCTGATAGTAATCCGAATTAATTATGACATTTTTTCTACTTTCTTTATTGTAAATTTTCCGTTATAAGAAAATCCAGTAATAACCATAAGACCTTTAGAAAAACTTTCCTTGTTTTCTCTAAACATTTTTCTGCTCTTTTGTGGTTGTAAATCGATCTTTTTCTATTGCAGTCGGATAAATGCATCCAAGCTTCATCAATTGTAACTACATATTTCCATTTTTCACCCGCCAAATAATTTTCCTACAACAATCCGCACATAGTCTTACGCTGAGAAACATATTTCGGCGCTAGGCGATGAACATCGTTTTTTTTTTTTTCGCTTTGATTAACTTTAAATAGGATTTTATAATTTCGTTCACAGTTCCTGCAGAGATATTTAAAGATTTTGCGATAGTTCTTTGGGTAGTTGTATTTTCCTTTAAAACATGAGATGCGACTTTAGATTTAATAAGAGGTGTACGTACCTTTTTTGGGTATGCATTTTTTGCCTTTTCCCCAGTGAAATATAAACTTTGGCATTTCTTTCTTTTCATACTAATTATGTCGCTTATTTTACGCGTAGAAATAGTAAAACCATGATTTTGATAACTTTTTTAAATAACTGAATGAGAGTATTTCTCTTCGGATAACGCAAAAATATAGCCTTCGATCCATTGTTTATTTTTCAGGGACATTTTAAAGCAAAAATTATTTTTAATGCTGCAGACGATGAATAAGCCTTATTACAATTTGATGCGAATCGCATTTTTATTTTCAAATTAATATTTAACTTCATGGAGAAAATCAAAATCGTTACAAAAATGTGTAAACACCCTCTGTACATTTTAAAACGTATGAGGTAATGAAATTCCCAACAACTCTACATTCCATTGAAAATATAAAATATGAAACTGGAATTTTAGAAATAGTGTTTTTCAACAGTTTATGTCCGATGTAATAAAATTCAAAATACTCCCCTCCCCGAAACATAAATATAAGTAGATTAAATTGCTTTTATGGCAATGCACATATAAGAATGTTTCTGCAACATAGTTGATGTTGCAAAATATGCATGTTGAATAAACACTAGGTACCAATTATTACTTTGTCTCTTTAAATGCAGACGCGTTGTTCTTAGATTGTGATTTAAAAAGTACTGTTTTCTAATCATTGCATTTATTTAACTTTACTGCTTCCGAATGTTCGTGTCACGCAGTTGCTTAAAATTTATACCGTGAGTGTGCGGCTTTGCAGTTAAAATGAAGAATGGTGTTTTTATTCTTGGCACTAGAGCAAAAATTTACAGTCGTAGATTTTCTGAAATTTAAGACTTATTAAGCAAACTTAACTATTATAAATTATAAGCGACACTCTATTTTTCAGTTTAAGCTTGCAAGTAAACGTTTTCGCTGATGTATGATTCATGATGTGTGTGATAAATTGTAAGATTCTGCAAGTGACACATTTTTATCAAAAGTATTCAGTATACATAAAGTGAATACACTTTCTTAATGAGTAAAATGACGGATTTTATTTTAATTTTTTTACACAAAAAATTTCTTCAATTCATATTTTGGTAATTTTTACTGAATAAATGCATTTTATGATAAAAAACTAAAAAATTAATTACATTCGGGACGTCAATGTATTTTCTTCATTTTTATTAAAAAGGTATGTGATTTTTTTTAAAAACATGACTAAACTGAAAACAGTTAATTGAGATTAAGAAGCGAACATAATTTGAATCCTGATGCTAAAAATTAATACCAACATTCGAAAATGATTTGGAAACTCATTTACCTGAATTTCTTTGAATGTGCATCTAGGCATAGATTTAATAAGTTTTCTAACTTCTCGAGTGACAACTGATTCCATGCTCAAAACATAGCCATTTTAAAATTATTTGCGTTTTGACATTGACTTTTATCATGAGAGAGCATTCTAACCATCTGAGCACAAAGGAGTTTAGATCAACGCTGTGCGCAGACCTCTTCATAACATTTACGTGCTAGAGCTTAAACTACTCTTTTGTACTTTTTTAGAGTGCATTTCTGAGTTCGCTCGGCTGAAAACCCCGTTTACTCAATCGATCAATGGTGCATAAGGCAAGTAGATTATCTTCCTTTAATAATTGGTAATTTCATGTTTTTGTTTTTCATTAAGGAAAGCCAGAGCACAGTTTTACCATGCACAGTTAACCCTTTAATGCGCAGTGTTCCCGCTCTGGGAACACCAAACTCCGACGTTTTGACTGTTGCCAGTCACGAAGAATAGATTTGATTTCTATAGAAATAGTTGCGGGTGGCATAGCTCCACTAGAATCCTTTACTTTTTAGCGCGTCATTTCCCGTAAAAAAATTGTCACGATTATTTTTAACAGCACTTAGATCTGCTGAAAAATGGAAGAATGCGAGAACAGCTGGATAGATTGCCCAATGCTGAAAAAAGGGCAGCCATTGCCATCGTTCGACTTAACTACCAGCTGCACAAAAAAGGGTCTCTAGATATGTGGCACGCGATGAACGTTTCGATCGTCCGCCATCTTGCTGGTAGTTAAGTCGAACGATAGCAACGGCTGCCCTTTTTTCAGCATTGGGGAAGACTTGCGCCTCAAAGGGTTAAGAAAAACAATCCGATACCATCATGGATCTTCCAGTAAAGTTTCGACTAAAAATATGCCGTTCTTCACGTCTTACACTGTGCCAGTAGTATCTTAAGCCTTCTCTGGGTCATCTAAACTAAACTTCTTTTCATCTGAACAGACGACTGTGATTCTATCCATTGTTCATGACATGTATTGCTGTCCAAAGTCAAGACTGGTGTTTATGTGATGAGACTAAAGGATCAACTTACATTTTCTTCCATTTCAAATTCGGAATGTTAACGAATTCGTGTAGAAGTTTGAGAGCTTACATTTTTAGTTTTAAAGCATTTAGAACTTCTAAAGACGTTTCAGTACTGCACGCAATTCGCAAGATAGATCTTTGATTTCTTTCTGTCATATTTGGACGTCGATCTCTGTGCTTTAATCTCATAGATTCTTTAAAGCGTTTTTTACTGCTTTTTGTGAACATTTAACGGACAAAGCAATTTGGTATTGCTTATTTTTCAGCAATTCTGAAGAACAAAATTTTACCAACTTGTCTCTCTGTGAAAATCTTTCCTCGAGGCATTTAGAAATTGATTTTGTTTCTTATTAAGGGGTTAGGGGTAGTCAGAGGCGTGAAAAAATGCCATTTTTTATTAATTTTTTTTTACTAGTAATTAAGTTTATTTCACATAAGTAAAAACATAGTATCATTTCATCATACTTTAACATTACTTCACTTAAATTAAGAAAAAAATGTAATAATTATTTTACAAGTTATGGCGGTCTAAGTTGAACAGGTTTTAATAATGGGTCCTTGCGGTGACCATTATAGCTCCTTGGAGATTCATCTAAAATCAATGAAACAAAAAAGATTATTTTTATGGATAGATAATCTTGTGCCTGATCGAAGCTTTTTTTGTTTTTTTCAAAATTAACAAAATGGCGGTTTCTGGAAATTTTTTTGCAGATTTTCGGGAAAAAACCAACAATTAATTGTTTATAAAAAATCGAAGTTTAAAAATAAAAAAAAAATCCTTCGATCAGGCACTAGCTTTTTATGTTTTCTAAAAGCTGTATAAGTTTCATTCAAATCTATCGAGCGGTTTTTGAGTTACAGTGGTCACCAGTTCAAAAAACATAGTTTTGAGAAAAACGCATTTAAAGTTTTACAGTCGATTGATGTACAGTAATACGAATAATTTCAATACTTACGCTGAGTCATCTATTCCTGGACCATATAAGAGTTCTGCAGCCGTTGTAGAACTTTCTAAAACATCAATTTGTTGTTGTCTACGTCGCATTCTACCTTCGCGAGTGTTGTCGTTAGCGCGCTGATCAGCTACTTTTACACGTGCACTATCGGTTTTTTCAGTATACCGATGCGAATTAGGCCCACAACTAAGTCCCAGTGTGTTCATTATTACTAATAATGACTTTGTCTCTTCATTAAATATACTCATAGCTACGTATGCAGCAATTTGAACAATGGTAAAACTAGTATTGATAGTTTTGGGGCATATTTTCCACACTAGTTGGTTGAAGCTCTCATTATTATTTTGATTAAATCCACCTACACATCTTGAAAGTAAATTTTCATTACTAAGATCTTCATAAATAGGCTTGATTGCTTTTAAAACTTCAGGAGGTACGGGAGAATTATGCCGCTAGCTAATTGTTCTCGGAAATATTAGACCGCTCGAGAGCCTTTTATTCTTCGCTAAATAACTCGAAAGATATTTGTCGGATTCACTTCAAACTTTCAGAGAATATTTTTAAGATACTATAAGAAAATGCAAAAAAAAAAAAAATCAATTTTTTAAAAATTCTGACTACCCCTAACCCCTTAAGAAAATCATGTAACGGGAAAACAAGACAAACCAGATGAAAAAGATTAAAAACTATTCTAAAAGTAATTCAAGGTAAACTATGAAAGATTTTAAAAAAAAACATTGAGAAAAATGAAAATATGGATAAACACCCTTTGTAATTGATGCCAATTGAAAAACAATTTACTAAATTTTCATTTTAAATCTCTAATTTTTGTCTGAGACCTTTTTTGAGAAAAAAGAAAATAGCATTCACTAATGACTCCATCGTGTTGTTTTTTTTATCATAACAGGCATTTACTCGAATCAGAAATACCAGAATATAGATTTTCATAGTTTTGAGTTAAAAATTTCGTCCAGATACCACAAAGTTATTTTTTTATGTTATCTATTTTACTATTAAGATTATTTACTTCGTTTTATTTATGAGTCATATTGATTTTTTTTACAAATATTTGTCTTATTAATATAGCATATTTCTATTATGATTAGCACAAATTAAGCATTTGAGTTTATAATTTCGCTTGGAAGTAACGTGTTACTCAGACAAAATGAATAGTAATATAGTCAAAATTATACAAAACATAAGCTGTTTCTTAAATGCGGCACATATTTTATTTACATTACTTCAAAAACTGCCTCTTTATAAATAAGATTCGTTATATTATTATTTATCCTTGTGCCAATCAAACTCCTGACAAAAACATCTTTGTAAGTTCATTGAGTCTCGAGTCTTTTCGTAATAATAAAATGAAACCTCTTATTACAAATATTTCAAGCTGGAGAGCTGTAAAGTCAACTAATATGGCTCTTGGTGCTACATTCTTGAGAAGACAAAAATATTTCATTATTCTTCGACAGTGTGCCTATTATAATCATAGCATCATGTTATACATGGCTTATGTTTTCAGGAATATCAGTTAAAAAAGTTTTGGAATCAGTTCAGTTAATTCCAGGAATTTCGCCTAACATACGAAAAAATATACATCTCATTATTACAGTTGGTTATTATTGAACTTATTTAAGTAATTTTGAAATTTCAGTGGATATTTAAAATTCAGCTAAAAGATAATCAAATTAAAAGTCATAATTTTTTTCACCTAAGTTTTTTTATTTCTGTGATATTTAAATAAATGGTGATTGGTTGGTAAAGATCTGCTGCATTATATAGAAAACTAACAAAATTTATAGCTCTTTTAACGAACATTTGGCCATTGACATGGAACAAATTATTTGTTAATTTGCAAAAGTTTCTTTTACACTATAAATAACAATTTTTAACTATTGAAATACTAACTTTTGATTTCATGTAGCTTCTTTTACTACTTTAAAAGGAATTTTGCATACGAGAAACGATGCCAGCGTGATAAATCTTACATTGACTGTTTGAATGAATAAAACATTTATGAAATACTTAACCAATAATATTTCTTAAAATTTGTCATTTTATATGAATCGTCTTATTGTCAGCGCCAATATTACTAACGTTTTCATTTATTTATGGCATTTTTTAATGGAAAAATGTTCCTTTTATGATATTTGTTTATTTCAATACATTCAAGCAACTCTATTATAAAACTAGAAGACAAATAAATGGTAATTTTTCAATGAATAATAAAATTGTAAAAAATAACAAAAAAACAATCAAAACGTATTGCAATTTTTAAACTAAATATTCTACGGTAATATTTTATTTGGGAGTCTAAATGATGGACTTTAACGAGTAAAAAATAACTGGAATTTTTTATGTGAAAAATAGATTGATATTAGAAGTGCCATAAAACTTGGTTGGGGTGTTACCAAGTTAACTTTAAAGAAAATATAACACCCCATATGTGGGTGCCCTACATTAGTTTAATTCTAGGAAGCTTTGTAGCTTTCGAAAAATACATATTTTAAAATATAACTGATTTATTTTCGTAAATTCTCCATCTGCTCTGATTCTCATAAACTAGACAACCAGTTTTAATTTTATATTTCCCGTACAATAAAATTATCAGAAATTCCTATACATTTAATATTTACTCTAAAGAAATAAATTAAGCAATTTTGCAGTTAATACAATTCAAATGCATTTTGAAAATAACAAGCTCTCTTTGCACCAACTGCCGTACTTGTTTCCTAAACCAATGCGAGAGAAATCTCTGGAATCGAGGAAACGCAAGCCTTTACTTCTAATGCACCTTGAGCATGCACCCAATTTAAATGTTATTGAAACTGGATAATGCTATTTGTCCAGGAAAACAACGTAGTTAGTAAATTTAAACGATAAACCATTCAAAAGGAAAAGGAACTTTGGATAAATATTGATTTTCGATAGCTGTTATAGATAGTAGTATGTGCAAATTTACCGAATTACCGGTGCATTCATAAATAGAAGGTTTTACTTCAAGCAAAACCTTTTGTTTAGCGCTATAAATGAAATGCACACACCATTGATTAGAAAAATTCAGCTATTTGATCGTGAAATAACTTTTATTTAGCTCAATAATTATTTTAACATAAAAACTTTGAATTTCGAAAGTTCTATCAAAGTTTTTGTGTCAGAATAGTTAAGAAAAATTACTTGTTTCTTTCTTTCTTTTTTTTTCAATTTATAAATACTACATGTCAATATAATTTAGTATTCTAATTCTTCTGATTTTTGAAGAATAACCTAATTTACTTATTGAATGGTACTCTAAAAAAGCAAGGTAAAAGCACAAGTAAGTTAACTTAATTTCTAATTAATTTATTTACTGGAGGGAGAAAACACATGTATTAGTTAGTCACTTAATATGTAGTTTCGTTTACACTAATGGAAAATTATTTTTTATGTTATTTATTTATAAGGAACAGCCATGTTTATTTCATTTGGTTTGAACGAAGTGCCATGTTTTAAAAGTTGTGTTAATGACAACGGAATAGGAGGTTTATAAAGTTGTAGATTTGGATAATAGAAAGAAAAAATACAAGGGTTGTCTAGAAAGTAAGTTTTCCAGGGCCAATAAAAAGGAATGAGATATTGCAAAAGATAAAGCAATATCTCAACTACTTCTCAACGTATGAATAGCCTGAAATGTAACACTTGTCATACAGTGGGATAGGTTTTTGCAGTCCATTGTCATAGAAGACTGCCGCCTGAGAAAGAAGCCTGGGTGTCACAGTTGTTTGCAGTCGTCATCAGTGGAAAAGGTATGCACGGACAGGAATTTTTTCGGTGCAAGTTACTGGAAGTAAGATAGATACTATTGGGTGACCACCCTGTCGAGCCATAAATTATCCTCTGTCTCCTTTCTCAGGTGGCAGACTTCTGGATTACAAAAACGTATCTTAGGGTATGACAAATGTTGCAGTTCAGGTTTTTCTCATGTTGAGAAGTACCTGAAATACTGCTGCACCTTCGGCGCAGTACCTATGCTTTTCTAGGTAATAATGTTTTATCCCTTTTTATTGACCGCGGGAAACTTACTTTCTGAACAAACTTCGTATGTCATGTTTTACATCAGATAATATTTGAATCGGTATCCGTCCTGACTAAAACAAATTACAATATATCAGGCTAATTTATGATGAAAATTACTTTACTCATAGAATCGCTTACCGTTGATGAATTTATTCGAATTTTATTTTTACTCCATTGATATAATCTATGTTTTCTGATATTTTTATGTACTATTCTGGTGATGTTTCTTTACATTTATTTAAGTTCTATGAAATCGCTTTTTTTTAAATTTTAATCGTGAGAATCTTGGAGAAGCTTTAGCAGAAAACATGAACGTTTGAGAAACACACTGGGACTTCACTGAATGCTGATGTCTAGACAGTATGCTATAAACTGGCAAAAAATACCAATAGTAATTGATGGTATTAGTAAAAAATAAACTTTGTTTATCCCCCTGTCTGATCGTGATATATCTGTGCCTCGTAAATTTGCGTGAATTTCCATGAATTTTTCGTACGTTACTGACTCTTGCGTATATGAAGTGTTTTGTTTTATGAAAAGCGTATATGTGTGGGTGCATTTATCGTATGGAAAAAAATGTAATGTATTTTAGTGACTTTTTATTAAAAAAATTGGAGCGTAATTAGTAGTACTTCATAAAGATGTTTTAATAAAATCTTTATTAAGTACTATATATTAAGTATTAAGTGAAAAACAGACATAACAATTATGTGTAGGAACACACATAACAATTTTGGTATCACATCGTCCTCTAATCGAAACTACTTGAAGTGCATTTTAAATGGAATTGTTAGAGTAATTAATTGTATGTTTTACGGAGAAACTGAGAAGAATTTATTATATCAGTTTGTCTGCCCAATGGTGTGTTCGTCGTGAAACTAATTTATTTGAATAATTAAAAATTACAAGTTCCCTCAACACATTGGATTTAATGATTCAGAATGCAGTAATATTCATAAAACTTAGAACGTTCGTTTTGAAAAATATTTTAAAGGGTTAATCAAAATTATTAATCCTTGTGTTTGTCTATGCTAGTAAAGGGTAAACATATATGTGAAAGCTATATTAAAAAAACAAAAAAAAAAAAAACTACATTCACCCATTTAAATGAATTTTTGAAGACTTTATTGAGTAGAAAAAAAATCACTCTCTGTGGCATATGTTTTATGGTTGTGTAAGTTTAAGTATGATTAGTTTTAGAAAAGATAGTTCAAATTGAACTGATGAAGAAAGAACATAGAAAATGAAAAGAAAAAATTACATGAGTAGTTTTAAAAAACTTAAAAATAAAGCAATAGGCTTTTGTTTTAAAATCTAAAAGTATTCCATTTATCACCTTTTTTGCACTCACCAATGACGGTTTTCTCTCATTGATTGAAGTGAAGTATGAGGTAAAATGATTTTTTTTTTTTTACTATGAAAACAAAGTGAATTAAAATAATGATTTGGTATGAACACAAATTTCAGCCTTTTTTATTATATCACTCATTTAAATTGCAACTTCTAGAGTTCTACATTGGAACGGAAGATAGTGTTTTTTTTTCAAACGGAGGTTTAGATTTTTGTTAACTGTGATTCAGAAAAATAGGCCTGATAGGAAGAAAGATTGGAAAAAAAATATTTCAAAACGTGTTTATCATGTACAAATAAAACTTCAAGCTATGAAGGTATCTCGCTATTCCTGAATTCTATTTTCTGAAAATATCTGATTTCATTCCAGAAAATCAGATTGCTAGCTGAATTAAATTCTCGTATGAAAATAGTCATTGAGAATATATTTTAACAAAAAGGAAATCCACAATAATAACGAAAACTTTTTTATCAGAAAGATAAGAAATAGAAGAAAAATAATGATTATAATCCCAAATATTGGAGAATTAAGAGTTCTTATAGACATGATAGCAAAAACTCAGATAAGATGCAACTATGTTTTTCTCTTTTTTTCATTTTTGAAGACTTGCGCATTTAGAAATGTCTTCGTTAAAGAGTAAAATATAAAACTTTCAATGAATTTTTTAATCCTTATGATGTTTATCTTTTATGTGAAATTATATTTTCTGCTTTTAGAGCAGATGAAGATGAGATGTACTTCTGAAATGGAATTCAGTTTTTCAATATTTTATGCACAGCGTAATCATTCATTTTTCTGCTACTAAGAGGTCTGCGCCGTCGGCGCCGGGCATTTGTACCACGCTGCCACCGCTGAGGTCTAGGCCGACGCGCCGGCGAAGAACGCTGATTTTACACCACTGCATACAATCGGCTTCATAACTTTTTAAAAAACTGTACCTAAACTTTCAGTTGCTTATTTTTTTTCTGGATACTTTTTAACGCTAGTAATTTGCGAAGTAACAATTTAAATTTTTTGAGTCAATGGCGTAATTTGATTTCTTTAACAACTGTTTAAACATTGCATTATATCTAAATAAACATTATGGGTTTGGAATGGTTCAAGAGAAGGTTGTGGAGAATGCTTAAAAACAAATAATGCATCATTCGTATATGATAGCTAAATGTATTATGAATGTGTATATAAACAATATAAACCTATCCGATTTTGATAAAATCTTTTGTTTCAGTTTTGCTGTAGAAATATTTTAAAAGTGCACCACAACGGCAAGCTCATACTCTGGAGCCCCACCAGTGGCTGAGCACATAGCGCTCTGAACTGGGATACAGAAGAGGCCTGGTTCAAAACCAGGTCGCGTCCGTCGACTTAACCGTTTGGAGTTTTCCGTGGTTTCCTTCGAAACTTCGCGTAGATATTAGTTAGGACCCCTTAAAAAGACCCCTACAGAGGGCACCCACTAGAGATGAGCTCAAGCTGATTTTTTAAAGCCCGAGCCCGAGGTCTTAACCCATTTATGCCTAGTGTCCCTTTTTTGGGACGGCATTTTCGCTATTAGTCGAAAACGTTATTTATATTTCCTAGTCTTTATTCATGAGTATTGAGCCTCAACTCTACAAAATATTTTAACATGACCAAGTAGGATGTTGATATTTCGATTTTTTTGCATAATGATTTTAAAAGAAATCATCCCTTGTTCAATAAGTTGACATCAGAAATTTATCTATTATTTCTGATATCAGTAAAAATCGAAGAAAGTCGCAAAAATATCCAGGCAGAAATGGGTTAATTCGAGTCCGCCCAAGCGATATTATTCATGTCGGAGCCTGAGCCCAAAATTTCAGGTAATAGATAAATAAGAGGCAATTACTTCATTGATAGAACATCATAAATTTTGCCGTTTGTACAAGACAAATATAAAGACAAATACAATCAAGCCCGCCCGAGCTCGAACACCACAGTCGTGATCTCTACACCCTACCCCTCGGCCGCGAGCCCGCGTGCAGTTAATTGGCCGTAATCGAACATCATACTCAAGACTAGTTTTCACAAAACCTCTAATCTTCATTCTAGTCTTAAAAGATCCGCTTTTAGTGCCAATTTATACGTATGTGTGTGTGTGTACTCATACACCCATTTTGTTTGGCTCTTTTTTAAAACTTTTCTCACGCCGCGGAGCGCCGCCGCCGGGTTTCTGAGGTAGTTACGACACTGCCTCAAATTTTCGTGCGGCGCAGACCGCTACTGCTACTTTACTCGAGAAAGAAAGCAAACACACAAAACGTTAATAATGAAAAATGATTTTTTTAATTAATGAAATGCATCATTACACAAAATGGAGTCATGATGTACTTAAAATAATAATATTATAGTAGAAGTAATTACTGAAAAAAATGTTCTTGCATGGTTAATTTACCACAGGTATAGATGTTTATTGGAGTTAACTTAAAGTAAATGTAGTGATAAAAATTAATATTTTCTTTTTAAAACGATCAAAGATACCTTTTACAAGCCCATATTTTTTTGCAGCTATTTTCTGCATTTAAATTAGTGATAAAACATTCCTTAAATGAAAATATTTATTTATCTGAAAGCAGAAATGCATTCACATCAACAATTTGATTAGTGCTCTAAAACTTCCTTTTTTGCTTTCCTAATCCATCGTATGCAACAGTAACATTACAGCTCCAAATAGCCGACAGGATGATTGCCTGTGTGCCAATTAAAAATTTTAAATTGTAAAAAAAAAAAAAAAAAAAAAAAAAATTAACGCTCAATAATCTGGAAGACGGGGTACACTGCTTACCCGAAGATGAGGAGTATGCCGGAGATGCGGCGTTATGCCGACCGCCTGCCGATCAGAGAGATACGTAGAACCAACTTGCCCTTCACCGACTGCAGATATCTGGACTTCTCATTCCCTGCTTTGATGAAACTATTTTCGCCTGACCTCCTATCGAATCCTCCCATGAAGCCCATCGAAAAATTTGCGCTCCTGAGTTTTCCAAAGCGACTAACGCCGTTAATGCCGAAATGGAAGAACCTCTGCATTGATGAACAGCCTATACCGTATTTCTGCAGCACCCATCATACCGAAATCTGCGCCTCCTAATTCATTTTTTTTTTCACACATTCGCCGCAAACCAAGAGAAACTCTTGTCATCATTACTTCTGCACCCAACAGGGCCTCCCCTTAGAGTGTCCAAGTGGTGAATCATTTCCCCCTTTTCTCCGTGCAGAGTATTTTTGTTTTTGCGGTTGACCGGAACTCCTCCTGCCTGCATTGAACTTGTGAGAGAAGATATTTTTTTTGTGTGTGTTTTGTTTATTGTTGAAGAATGACGATTCCAACTTGTGAATATTGATTAAGTGAAGTAAGCAAATTATATTTTCAGAGTTGAAGTGAACATTAGAGCATTATATTTAAATGGTTATTAATTGTGTGTGTGTGTTATTTTAAAGTGCTATTTTAGTGTTGATGAAAAAAAAATGATATATCTGCATTTTTTCTCATTAATATAGCATTTTCATTAAGGTAAGATTTTGTAAATTTATTGCAGTATTATTATTAATGTTGCTAAATAAAATTTCTGAATGCAATTATTAAATGCTTCTCCGATCAGGTAAAAATTTAGAAAAAAATTTTCAGCATGCCGTTAGATGGTAAAGAAAATACACAAACTATTGCCACTATGTCCCTGCAAAAAAGTGATGAGTTTATTGCCCCCTTTAATTTTGAAGATAATATGAGTTTTGAGAGTTGGATAGCATATTACGAACGGTGTTGCTTACAACAAAATAAAGATGAAGATTGGAAATTTCAAAATATAGGAAAATTTCTTAAGGGGTCTGCCTTAACAACATACATAAATAATATTTCAAATTGTAAAAATTGGCAAGAATTGATTGAAATACTGAGAGAAAAATATATTTCATGTACCGTATTTACTTTCATGGATTTTACAAATTTAAAACTAGAAAAAATTTCGAATCTTATAACTTATTTTCATGAAAAATTAGAAATAGGTAGAAAATTGGGGCTACCTAATAATATAATATTAGAAGGATTGACCAATGGTCTTCCTAGTAATGTGAGAGCTCTTTTAACACTGCAACCACCCAGTAGTGCCACCGAGTGGCTTAAGGTAGCGTCAAAATTAATCAAAATTCACGAACCGCCCCAACAGGCAAGCTTTACCTCCTCGCCCAATAATGCACAAAATCCTAGTTACTTTACACCCAAACTTCGGAATTATAGACCCTACCATGCTCCTGTTTATAACCGATCAAATTGGCGTCAACCAATTCATAATTCAACCCAAGGGCGAACCCAAATAAATAATTGGCCCCGTTTTCGACCCCTATCTCAAAGTCCTCAAAGTTTACACCACCAAAATAATGTCAATTACCAAGAAAGCACCCTACCTAGAACTCCATGTAGAAAATGTGAGGGGCTAGGGATAAGCAATGCTTTCCATTGGACGCATACTTGTCCCTTTAAAAGTAACAACCAAATTGCGACACCCAATATGACTCACCCGAATATGACTTCGAACGCCACTATTTTAAATTCACAAAATAATGGTACTGAGACCTCGCGAGAAGAGAACTTATTACTATTTACTGTACCCGGGTACCTAAGGAAAAAATTAAATCAACCCAAAATTGACAATTTTGAATATTTAAGTGTTCCCTGTGTCATAGACACTGGTTCTACACTCTCTGTCTTGCCGCAAAGTTTTGTTGGACGATATAATTTAGAAGTACAGAGAGTCTCGCCTTTAAATGTTACTCAAGCAGATGGACTGCTGATACTTGATACAGTGTGTTATGTTAATTTAGAAATTGGAAACATTACTCAGTGTGTAAAATTTTTTATAGTATATTCAAGCCTGCCATATGCCATATTGGGTTTACCAGAGTATAAAAAGTTTTGTTTATATATTGATTGTGTGAATTTATGTGTTTTTCAAAATAATGTTAGATTACCTTTATACAATTATGATGCCTTACCTATGTCTCTACATTTAAATCAACCCAGTTCTTCAACCGATAGCAAAGCCTCTGAGGAAAGCGTTCCCCCTCAGACTGTTTATAAAGCTATCAATCCAAAATTAGAGGAATTATTAAATAAATATGAGAAAATCTTTGCAAAAAATAAATATGATATTGGTCGTATTAATGTAGAACCTCAACGTATAAATTTAACTTCTGACTTACCTGTTTGCCTCAGGCCTTATCGAACCTCTTCTAAAGAGGAAGACGAAATTAATTCTCAGATTGAACAATTATTAAAAGCTGGTTTAATTAAGGAAAGCAATAGCCCCTATGCTGCACCCGTCACTTTAGCGTATCAACGCGACGAGGGTACCAAAACTAGACTGTGTGTGGATTATCGTAAATTAAATAATATAGTAAAAAATGTTGCCGAGCCTTTGCCACTTATTGATAGCTTATTAGATAAACTAAGTGGGGCGAAAATATTCTCAACTCTTGATTTGGCGTCTGGATTTTGGCATGTGCCCATCCACCCTCAAGATACTGAAAAACTAGCCTTTGTAACTAATACAGGTCTCTATACGTTCCAGGTCTTGCCATTTGGCATTAAAACAGGGCCTGCTATATTTAACAGAGTCATGAGAAGAATATTAAATAAATATAAAATTAAATTTGCCTATAATTATTTTGATGACATAATGGTTTTTCTTCTTCTATGGAAGAACATATGCATCATTTAGAAACTATTTTCCAAATTTGTTTGCAGGAAAATATTAAATTGAAATTATCTAAATGTAACTTTGCTAAGGACACTATAAAATTTTTGGGGTATGAGGTTAAACAAGGTCAAATTACTCCAGATAATGCTAATATTGAAATTATCAAAAATTTGGAGCCACCTACTAACGTAAAGGAACTACAGAGGTTTCTTGGTTCTGTAAATGTTTATAACAGATTTATTGATCGGTATGCAAAATTAAGACGTCCTTTAAATGATTTGTTAAAGAAAAACGCTAAATGGGATTGGTCAACAAACTGTCAGAAAAGTTTTGAAACCTTAAAAAGTATTTTGATATCTAAACCTGTGTTACAATTATACGACGTTAAATTACCTATCCATGTATTTATTGATGCATCAAATTGTTCAGTTGGAGCTGTGTTGAAGCAGCCGGATGCCTCAGGTATCTTGCACCCGATTGCATATCATTCGAGATCGCTTCGATCATATGAAAAGAATTACACCATAACTGAATTAGAATGTTTGGCTATCGTTGATGCCCTTGATAAATTTTATCATTACCTTCACGGTCAAAAATTCGTCATTCATACTGACCACGCGGCATTGGTTTGGTTAAAAAATGTCAAAAATTTAAGTGGAAGATTATTCCGCTGGTCCCTTAAATTAAGTATGTTTGACTATGAAATAAAGTACCTAAAGGGCTCAACAAATGTCGAAGCTGATATGTTATCAAGGATTCCTCCTTCTCAACATCTCCAACTAATTCAACCTTCGGTTTTATTGTTAGATGCTGAAGAAATTAAAAATCAACAATTAGCAGAAAATATGCATGGTCCTAAATATAAAATCATTAATGATTTAATTACCATAAATAAGAAAGGATTCAAAAAAATAGTGGTGCCTATGAGCTTAAGAAAAACTTTAATGAAAAATGCACATGAAAATTTTGGCCATCCTGGTGTTCAAAAAATGTTAAGTATAATTTCACCTTCCTATTATTGGCCTCATATGACTCAAGATATTTCCAATTATGTTAAACATTGTTCGACTTGCCAATTTAACAAAAAACCTAAACAGAAGAAATTTGGTTTGTTACAGGCTGTACCTGCTACTGATAAACCCTTTGAATGTCTTTCTATTGATACTGTAGGAGGTTTCAACTATTACAATTCAACAAAAAAATATCTACATCTAATAATTGACCATGCGACAAGATATGTTTGGGCATTTCCTTCGAAAAGTGTCACTACTGAAACCTATGTAAACTGTCTAAAACAAATATTCAATATTCAAGTTCCTCAAAAGATACTTAGTGATAGAAATGTAGCTTTTACTGCTTCGCGTTTTAAAAAATTCCCCAAGAACTACAATACTAAACAACTATTAACTTCAGCTCATCATCCACAGACAAATGGAAAAGTAGAGAGGGTAAATCAATCCATAGTTACTAGATTAAAATGTAAAGTTAACTCTTCACCTTCTAAAATTCCTTGGACTAAGTTACTAGAGCAGGTTATTAGTGAATATAATAACACACCTCATTCAGTAACGAAGTTTACACCCATGTATTTAATGTTTGGAAAATTGCCATATGACTCACCTATTTCGGAAAATACCTATCCTCCTGTTGATGAAGCTCGAAAATTAGCAAAAGAAAGGACAATAGAATTTCATAATAAAAATAAAATTAGATATGACAATAAATTCATAGAAGCTAATTTCGAACCAGGAGATCTTGTAATTTATGAAGAATTTAACTACCCAAATACACGTAAATTATCTCCTACTTTTTCAGGTCCTTATTCAATTGTAAGCAAATGTTCTTCAGTTACATTCGAAATTGATAAACCTAATTACCATACTAAGAAACCTACGGAAATAGTTCACTCTTCTAAATTAAGACCTTATTACCCTCCTGACAAATTAAAGCTAGCCCACGAAGGTGATTAAATTTAATTAACAATAATTGATCCTTAAAAAAAAATAGAAAAAAAATGTATTCAAAATTTCTAAGTGTTGAGTTTGGAACCCTGAATACTCGACATAAAGTCTATCGTCTGTCCTTTTTTCTTTTATGCTTCTACCAACCTTTCTCTGTCACCCGCTTCTCTTAGTCATTGAAGAAGTCCGGAAGTCCGAGTGTGTGCGGTGTAAGTAAAACTGCACCTTTTTTCTTTGTATATTTTATAGATATTATGCAAACAATAAATGAAGCTAGACTTAGACTAGGCTGGGACTTCCTCTCAATAATCCCCCAGTTTTTCCCAACTGTCTATTGAGTCATTTCTTGCGCTTTTTGGAAGCTATGAGGCAATAGCCAAGTTTTCTCTTTTGTAGTTGACAATTATCTTCCTTTTTCGGGATCATTTGAACCCATTTTTGTTGTCATACTATGGAGAGTTTAAAGTTTGGGCAAACTTAAAATGCCTACAAGTGGTATTTACTATACCCCATACCTGTGTGATGGTACTGCTGTTTCACAGCTATGGTCTTCGAAATTTTCTACACACTACGCACATTTTTACATTTTTTTTTTACATTGCCTTTACACTAAATAAATTTACTCCATTTTGCCAACTGCATTTTGCCAACCATTTTGCCAAGTTATTTTCATTCCATTCACTTTATGCCATGCAAGCCAAAGCCATAAGTATTTGCCAAAGAAAATGAATGTCAGCCATGTTTATTCCATTTTGTTGAATTATATTACTATATTGTTGTACAGTATTATTGTATCCCACCTAGGTTGTAAATATTTTACTTGTGATATTTTGAAAAAATTTATGCGCACTCATTGTTTTATTTTTATTGGAAGATTTTCGTACTATTGCATCATTATGTTTTGTCAAAATTTAGAAACTGCATCCTACCTCTCAAGTGTTGTACAGCATAACTCCAGAATTCTAGTCACAAAAATTTAAGGTGTCTAAACTTGAAAATTAGATTAGTTCGCAGTTTTAAGATTAGGTTGCAAGGACGTCTGACTCGCAAGTGAGAGACTGGCCACTTCAATGATATTGCTCGTCAGACTTCTTTTGCCGGGGGGGATATTGTAATGTATAAAAAGGTAATTTGGGTTTTACTAGTTTGGGTATTGTTCAAGCGGGTACTTTCACTGTAAGTTTTACTTTCCTGTCATACTTGCCACGCGCGCTCTGGAGCTATGTTTTATTTATTTAGTTATTTGCCAGACATCAGGCCGTTGATTCTGAGTTCTTTAGATGTACACGTGTCCCCACGCCCTTGTGTCCCCGGATGCGGGTCATGTCGGTAAATGTGTGTGGTTCGATCAGAGATAAGAGAGAGGAGGAGTTGCGTCTTCGCAGACCACGTGGTGTGGTAAGCGTAAATACTCCCGCACATCGAAAATCGGGGGACTTCTGTCACTGGAACTGCTTCATGAGTCCACGCTGATTCTTGTACCCGTCTCCCCTCCCCTCTTCTCATTCTAAATTGTAACTTAAATGTAATGTTCAATAAACCATATTACCTGCCTTAACTCTGAAACTTTACTTGAAATAATATATATATATATAGCTCCTTTTCGTACCTGTAAATAAACGGATCTTCAATTGTTAGAGATTGTTCACTATTTCCAAATTCGAAATCGTTGGGTGTACCATTAGACGAATCAGTTTGAAATGTTGTTCAGATATTTAGATTTTAGAGGCAAGAACAAAACCTTTGGCACTTACGTATTATCCGGCGGTCCACAAAGACGGGCAATTTTGCACCAACATAAATGCCGGATACTTGAAATTATTGATTGTTTGGAATACTATTGGCAATCGTTTGATAGCTCATTTGACGAAAAAATAGTTTGGCGGAATGATCGCCGGGGTAATACGTAAGTACTAAAACATTCAACAAAAAAAAAGTTATAAAAATCTCCAACAAATTTAAGTACACGTAATAGTGGTCTTGTGAATATAAAAATAGAATTTTACACATAGACACAATGTGCTATTGTGAGATGACTTGCGCATGATCTGAAAAAAATTTCATTTTCTTTACAATAATCTAACTCGTGAAAATTAGGGGTACATCGAAAAAACCATTTTTTCAAAATTCGCTTACTCTTAGTGCTATCTTTTGGCTCAATTGATTCAATAAAAAGTCAGCCAAATTTCAATTGGATTGGTTAAGGCCTTCAATTGCCCCATTGGACCAAAAATGTATTTATTTTGAAAATTTCTTGTCCCTAGCACTGAATTTTACCTTGACTTAATAATGCGTATGGATATTTTCAGATCGATCGATTAATATGTTCAGTTGTTGCAATGAGCCTAAAACTTGAAAAAACTTGAAAAAAAAGTAAATTTCTCTGATACACTGTAGAGACATTTCATTTCTTTAGTATTAATATTTTGTATGTACATCAAGTCTTGATTACGTAAATAACTTACAAAAATGTGTTTATTTCCTTTTCAGTTGGTGTTGTTTGCGGCTCTTCGCCTATTTTTGGAGGAAAAAAAAAAACGATTTTTTTTTCTCCGCGAGAAAGTTGCTGCATTTTGAGTTCCGCCCACCCTCCCGCTCATGCATATTTTAATTTGTATGCCCCAATCAGGCTTTTTCATTACACTAAGGAGCAGTTTTGTACTCTGCCTTAAAGGAAAACTTTAAAACATGCTAGCCAGATTTCAATGTTGCTAGAAATTGCTAGAATAAACTTATGGCGCTCCTCTTTGCCAAGCACGGATGCTACCACTTCCGTTACAACTTTCAAATATTTTTTGACTGCTTGTGTGTGAACCTAAAAACATAAGATATCTTCTTCCGGACAAGGAACTGATTTTATGTTATCCTGAATTTGTTTCAGACTTAATTCTCGTGTAATTGGCGGTTTATCTGCATGGCTTGCATTTGAACTAGTCAGTCATGTCAACGAAGTGGCCAGCATCGATATTAATATCCAGCACTATGAACTCCCGAATGGCTTTAGAAGATAAGAAAGCTCTAGCTTTTAGACATTTTCTTCAATCAAGTTCCCTCATGTGTGAGATTTCATCAGAAATCAATGAGAGAAGATTTTCCGAATGGACAAGCCATGCTTTTCTCTGTAAGGCACGATCAATTATTTCTTTTGTATTTGATATGCATGCAGCGGTAGAAGCTGTAGAAGCTGTAAAAGCTTCTACTAATGTTGGCCTCCTTCAACGCATGATGAATTTTTTCTGATGTTAAATAAAATTGGAGCATACACGTTCATAATGTACTTAACGAATGCTTGAAGCGTTTCTGAAGGACTACTTGTTGAAATGTAGATACATAGCATTCTATTTGCAGCTGTTAACCAACTTGCATGGTGCAATTTACGAGGATGCCTCTTGGCCTATCCAGTACCACAATCACTGGTCGAAACTGCCTTACAGTTATACAGAAGTTATATTTGATCGCGGATTATAGATTTCAACTGAATATATCTTCTGTCCAACTCACTGGCACAGGCTGATGAAAGCATTGTATTGGCATAATCTCGCAGACTTTTAATGCTCTTTAATGCCTGCGAACTTAGTAGGCCCTGTGCTTTTCCCTTCAATTTCTTCAATGGTGTGCCTTAAAGGAAGTTCATTTGTGTGCAAGAGAGAAACAAATGTTTGAAGAGGCTTTTTGAGATTGATTTATAGCTGAGCCATTGCGCCTTTCTTTCGTCCCGTATTAATTGCTGCTCCCATCACAACCAATCACTGCGAGTTCTGAAGTATCAATGCTTTCCTCTGAAAGAAAATCTCGGATAACTTCGGCAGTGCTATTTGCTTTTCCGGATGTGGGTGTCCAGAAATATAACATCTAACGTTCATTATTATTATTTTTATTTCTATTATTTCCATTATTTTGCGGGATTACGTCTTTCAGACTTTATCTAATAGGAAAAAATCATGGCTAAGAGAAAAAGATGTTTCTCCAATTTTTACCGAATAACACTTTTATTCACTTCTTTTCAAGCTTTGAGACAACTGAACAAAGTAATCGACCGAGCTGAAAATTTACATATTTACTATTAAGTCAATTAAGGTAAACTTTAGTGCTAAGGACAAGAAATTTTCAAAAAAATTGCTTTTTAGAAATTTTTCAAAAATTTCCATTTTTTCAATTTTTTTTTTCAAAATTTAGGTCCAATACAGCAACTAAAGACCTTTACCAATCGATTTGAAATTTGACACACTTTTTATTGAGTCAATTTTGCCAAAAAATAGTAGTAAGAGTAAGCAAATTTAAAAAAAGGGGTTTTTTCGATACACCCCACTGAAAATGCATCTATATGTACTTAAAAATATGTTTTGAATGCACGTCTTACGTCTATTAAGCAGGCAGGTCCTAACGGTATCGTTTAGTACTAGCAACCATTATCTTGAAAATGCTTATTTTCGCTTGGATAGTGTTAATAGCCTAGTATCATTTTGTACCAGTAGTTTCTGACTAACGTAACCTCAATATTTATTGAAACAGAGTGTTTTATGCTACTCTAAGGCAGATTATGAATGAGGAAAATAAAATTCGAGAAAAAAAATCAGTCTTTGCCTCTTGACAAAATTTTGATGTACTTCTTTAACTGTAAAGTTTTATCGCCACTGTTTGTCACTGTAAAGATTAATAAATATTGGATGCATTATTTTGACTACGTGTATTCTCTTATAAACTTCGATAAAGTATATTAAATTTTTCTTTGGAATACATGTACAAAGGACATTCCATAAAAACTGAGAATAAAATCATAAAAAATCAAGAAATATATTTACAGCAAAAATACATCATTCTTTTTCAAAATACCTTCCGTCAGATGATGTGCAACGGTCCCATCGTTCAACCCACTTTTCAAAACAAGTTGAGAAGCCCTTTTCTGGAAGCTGCTTCAAAGAACCCTCCTCTGCTGAAATAACTTCAGAGTTTGTGTTAAATCTTCTTCCACCGTGCTTCTCCTTCAACGTCGGAAACAACCAGAAATCGAATGGTGTGAGATCTAGACTGTTAGGGGGATGCGGCATGATTTTCATATTGCATTTACTAAGATATTGCTGAACAGAAGTAGCGACATGCGGGTGATCATCATCGTGATGTAATGTCCAATTCCTTACCAGTTCATGACGCTTTCTCGATATGTGTTGTCGCAAAATTTTCAAATCGCAAAATGTCTTTGTAAGCTTCTTTCATTAACTTAACTGTTTCTGGAGCTGTTTTGCCCAAACGATAGCAAAATTTTAGGACACAACGAATTTCGTTTTTTAACTCTGAATCATTCATTTCCATTTCTGCAGGGCAATTAAAACAGTTCTTTAAACAAACACGGAACTAGGAAAATAAAGTAATCTGCTTCGTTTAGAATTTTGTATAAACGTAGAGTTAACAGTTTGAAAAAATCGCCTACACTTCTATTTTTTAGTTTTGTGGTGTTGCCACTACGTAAAAAAATAACTCTTTTTATGGAATGCCCTTTGTACTATTCTGATATGCAATTTAAGCAGTGACTGTCCATAATATAAAGTAATGAAGATTTGTTGAATGACCCCCGTAATCAATTACCCAGTCGGTTGAAATAAAAGAAAGGTGCTCTACTAGATGTTAAACCTTTCCTTAGTACAAGATTTCAATATTATACAGTTAATCATTTATGAATTATGTGTGATAAGTGCATACATGTATACATACGTACATGAATGCATACATACTTATAAACGCCAAGTGGAAAGCAGACATATGGATTCAGAGTTAGTCAATATATATCATACGTACATACATGTGTACAGAATTTCACAAAGGTATGTTTCAAATGATTTCAAGAATAGTAGAATTAGATTTTTCCATAAAAATCTGAAAAATTACAATGTTTCTATTATTTTGTAAAAAGGAAAGCAATATGCATAATACTTAAGCAGTTAAAAATAATTCTACAGTGCTTTTATTATGAAAAATCGGCATGCACGGGTTTCCATACCATGCTACAGAATGAAGATGCTCTTGAAAAAGAGTTTATCTCAATGTTATACTTTCGATCGACATCAAATCAGAATTTATTAAGTTGTGAAATAATAGCTAATTTAGAAATATTGCATTAACCTCAAAGAATTAGAAATGCATGCGAGACGGACATTTGGCCTGTCTCGCCTCGCTAAACGGCCTAAAAGCTTCGTCTCGTCTCTCAAAATCCCTATATTGTAGTGTTAAAAATGCTCGTCTCATTTCGCAAAATAGATGTAAATCTCTGTCTCGCATCTATCCCTAGTAAGAATTCCCGTTATTTGTTTGCCGCGAGCATATTAGGCTGGATAAAATACTCCTCGAATGAGTAATTATGGTTTTGCGTACTGAATTTCACTCCTTTTGATAAATTCATACTGTAAAAACTTCCTGTTGGTTTGAGAGTGGTTTTGTCATGAATCATGAAATAAATTTGCTTCTATCAAAAGACTAAGTGTGGATTTTAGATGGTGATTCATGATAGATTTAATAAAAATTGTTTTGTATTACTTAAAACGTATACGCAAAACAAATGGTGGTAGGAGTACTCAGTCAAGAGCACGCAGGGAGTTTTTTCCCTGTGACAACAGTGCAAGCGCACTGAAAAAAAATGTTTTGTTGATTCAACAAAATATTGACTGCCTGTATTTCAAAGAAATACTTTTGTTCAATCAACAAAAGTTTTGTTTATTCAACGAAATATTTTGGTAATTTAGCAAAAATATAGTATTCAAAACAAAAGTTTTCAGTCGAAATAACGCCAATCAAATTTTTGTTGAATTTGCAAAATGTTATTCAGTTCAAGAAAACATGTTTTTTCGTACAGAAGCGAGTGTGGCTATATCGACATTTGTGTTTTTAGATCTCTCAAGAGACCGCCATTATTATTATCACCGCTGCTGTCTTTTATTTATGAGGTAAGATATGATTTCATTATGTTTGCATGTAATTTTTCTGTGAAGAAATCCTACTTTTTTTTGTAAATAAAGGACTATCGCTTGCTTTCTAGCTATATATTATTATGAAGTCTGTTTTTTTTGTCGTACGAACGTGGACACGTTAGAATTTAGTTATAGTGAATACTACTGCACGCACAGACCAGATATGCGTGCACGATAACGGAGAATTAGAGGATGCAAAAGTTCAATGCAGCTTTTAAGAAAGAAAAAAAAAAGTGGGGCAATACTAAAAGTGGAAAAATCCCTGAAAGCAAAGATAAAAAATTAATCAGAATTCTATAGAAAATTCAACAAGTTTAGCAAGCAACGACGGGATAAAATACCCAGTCTGCGAACAATCATATGATGAAGATTGTATCCGGTGTGGGATATGTAAGAAACAGTGACATGAGGAATGTTCCAATTACGAAGACACTGGAGCACTTATATGTGGTCGTTACTAAATTTTAAGGGTGCATACACTTGATTTGATGTCCTGCGTACTCTATGTGCTCTTCATTCTATGTCAATAAACTGTGATTCAGTATCTTTTCGAGTCTATCTTTTCGATTCTCATTTTCGAAACGAAGAACCCATTAAGTACTTACTCTTTATCCTGATTTAACTTTCAATAATAAATATTTTTGCAGTGAAATAATAATATTATGCAGTGAAAACTCTCGAGTAAAATCATAGAGAGTTTCTCAGGATTCAAAATGAAGTATTCACAAACAGTATTTGAAAGCAAGCTTCTTAAAACAAGCAAACACAGAGCTTTATGCTCTTGGCACAATGCAGTGAACTCGACGAGCGTTCGATCATAACTGACTAACGGGCTGTTCTTTGCCCCTTTGTATACCTTATACAGACATTACGAGAAAATTCCAGAGAAAGACAGATTCGGAAAATGCCCGATCAATCAAAAATTTTAACTGCGTAATGCAAATACATATTACTGAGTAATATTAGGTTATTGCTCAATACTAATCCAGGGAAACAAAAATTACAAGCCCCTATTAGTAAAATCGCTCAAAATGTCCGAAATGTCGCCCAGCTTGGTGACTTTTTGGTGAAATGTCGCCAAATTTGGCTCTAAAAATAAGCGATTCTGATGCAACAACATGCAAATTTTGATTATTTGACCGTAGATTACGAATTTTAGATTGTATTGAATCCCCGATGCATAGAAAAACCCAGAAATAATTAAAGTAAACAGCTTTCAGTAAAGAATTGTACAAAGGAAGAAAATAATATACATATTGCTTTTGACGTGCGGAGGAAAGTCGGTTGAATCGTATTCTGCACTTAGCACGATATAATACAACAGGCAGAGATCAGGTGTGCAGTTCAGAAGGAATCGAATGTTTTTAGTATTGGATGCTATAGGAAGCACATTCTGGCAGTAACGCGAGAAGGTAAAACGAAAGAACTGAAAAGAAACTGTACATTCACATTTTGTATAAATTAAATTTTACTCTCAAAATAAAGGAATCACTTTCAAACTATGTATAATGCTTTACTGTAAACATGCCAGTTTTCATAAAACAAACGCACGCACGCACACACACACACACATATTATTCAGTTGAAAAACAAATTCTTTACAGTAGTATTCAATATGTTTTTAAATTGAATTTCAATATTGCATTTTTCAGTGTGCACTTCTGTAATAAATACAAGAGTACTAATAAAATACACTTCCAAAATAAAAGGGAATAATTCTAAATTTATGTATTTTTTCTGATACTTAAAGTGAGCAAACAAAGACTTAACAATTTTATTAAAAATTTTGTTTATTATAAACATATAACGAAACGTTCAAAGTCCTTAATATCTCAAATTACTTTACACAATTTCTGTTGTCTCAGGATATCTGATTTTTTCTGTGAAAGAAACAGATTCTAGCATTTAATTCTCCGTCTCGAACGAAAACATTGTAAAATAAAAATAAAATACTAAACGGAAACAGAAACAATCAAAATTAAATGGTCGAACAGGAAGGGAAAACCGAAGACAATTTAGGATATTAAAAAGAAAACGTAGAAAATCTTTTTGAAAAAAGTAATAAAAATGTGAAATGAGTGCAATCACATTCAGAGTTTTGGAGGCATGTGTATCTCAAAAAGCTTTTCTGTAACGAATAAAAATAAACAATACTTTTTTTTGAAAAAGAAAGAGCATCGTATATGCGAAATTGTATTTTGCACTTTTGCTCAGTATCGTATTGCAAATGCAGATGAGAAGTCCATCTGGAGGGAGATTCAGTTTTTCAATATTTCGTGCATCTGGAAACAATCTGCATCAGCATCTGTGTTTAACGAAAAAGGAAGAATATAAAAAGCGTAAGGAATAAAAATGTATATTTTTATATCTATTTTGTATTCATGAAATGTGGCATGTAAACATGGCATGGGTTAAATAAAAGGAGTTTTTGAAAACACACACACACACACACACACACATATATATATATATATATACTATAAATCTGAGTGTGTCCGAATGTATCAACGTGAAAAATATTCCTATAAAATTTTGAAGTAGCGAAATATATGCAATTTTTACAGTTCATGTTTGTTAATGGCCTTTTAAGAATTGCTTGCATAATTCGTAAAATTGAAAATTAGTTTCCAAAAATTTAGCAAAAATTAATTATTTTTAATAAAGTCTTAGTTATTCTAATTGTACAATAAATTTCTGATTTATCCGTTCTTGTGAGCTCTTTACTTGAAATCTCTAAATCTGTGTAATTTAAGGGCTCTGTGTTAAATTATAATATCATGCTTATTCTAAATAGATAGCCATTTTCACGAATCGCGTGTTATTATTCAGATCATCATAATAAAATGTTCTCTAGTTCTCGGAATAGCTCAGATACCTTAAAATCGTGCTGGGGTAACCTGAAGTAATTTCTTGAAATATATCTTACCTTAGTAACGATCGTAAATAAAAAATTAATAAACACCATGTACCATCCCAGGTCTCACGTCACGATGCTCATAAATAATTAGAGTTTGTTGAAGTAACGAAGCTATAAACGTCACCACCACTGCAAGGAAAGCAATAACATTTTTTCATATTTTTTTGACTTGGTGATAAGAAGTTGGTGACTCTTCCCACTCCTCATACGATTACTATTATCTCAGTATTTTTTCGAAATGTAAGTTTAATAAAGAACCTTTAACTTTTAAGAAGGATCGCAGACTACTATTTTCTACGAAGTTTCATATATTTAGATTTTTATGAAGACTGCTATATGTATAATACTATGTGATCCTAAAGTTATACGATAAGCTTTTAGGGTGTGATAAAACATTGTACTTTTTTCTCATAAAAAGCATGGTCGAGAACGTCACTTAGCGCTACATTAAATTGCCAGAAAGCGAAAAAAATTATTTATTGAAGAAGTGTTGAAACGCTAGTAAAGTTTTCTTGACTGAATGTCCTGAACAATGGAACAAAATATCCAGTAGTTAAAAATGCAATCAGTAAGTTCCAAATTGTATTTGATAGATTTTGTTCAAGAATTTAATTAATAATATGTATACAAAAAAATGAGTTTTTGAAGATATAGGGTGTTTTAAAATATTTACTGAAAAAGAAAACTAAAAATTTAAAAAAAAAATTATTTTACAAAATATGAATAAATTGTATACTAGGATTTAACCTTGCATTCAAGAAATTTCATTTGTTCTCTCTCTTGTTCTTTCTTTGTTAAGTTCATTCTCCGTATACTCAACGCAAAATTGCCGAAAACATTTCATATCAAAATGTGTACTTTAATATGGTATATAAGATTTGCGATTTTTGTTGTTTTATTTTATTACCTAACCTAAATTATTGGCGGATATTATTACAAAGGTCCGTTTGTGTTCACTAATTATATATTTTATGATAGATAACGAATATTTTCGGAACACTGCACATTATGATTTCGTAAAATGCGCAGATTTTGCTTTCTAAGCAATATATATATATATATATATATATATATAAGTAAAACAAATTCTAAGTAAAACAAAATATACGGCATTTAATAGTGTAAGAAAGGAATCTCTTTGAAAAAAAATGTTCGTATTGTTCACACTTTTCTTATATATGCACATTAGCTTGTTTCCAGAAATGGGATTTTTTTTAAAATGGAGTTAGGCGGGTCGTTAACAGTTTCTATTTGACGAGCAAAATATCGGAAAATGTGTCTATTTGCATTCGAATAATATTTAAGGCTAGCCCATTGCCTTCAAAGTTATAAGATTTAGAGTAATTTTGCTCGTGTTTGTAATATATAGTAACGCTCGCATGTGATTGATTTTGAAACATTATTATATAGTTCTAAATTGAACATTTCGCTTAAATTCAAGTAAATCTAAATTTATTCGTGTTTATAAAAATTATTATTTGGAATTAAAATACTGTTAAGAACAAAATATGGAGAAACGGTTCATAATATTTTAAAAAGAATTTGTAACATTCATCGAGATTTTTTTCAATATTTTTTTCTAGACTGGGATTCTTATTTGTTTATTATGACTAATAACAGTATCCAGGGGCTACGCATGCGTAGTTGCTTGGCTATTTTATTCTTATATTCTTGAGTGAGCGCCAAACCATGCTTAGCAATATCATTAACTAAGCGCGGGTTCTTCACAGTATTCAGAGCAGTTAATATCAGTGTCGTAGCCAGAAATTTTTCATTGGGGGGGTACTACTACTGCAACTCACATATATACATACATGTGTGTGATAAGAGAGTGAAGAATATACCTTTTGTATGGCAAAAATTCCTCATGGGGGGGTTATGACCCCCCTAACTCCCTCACCCCTCCCTCTTGGCTACGCGCCTGGATAAGATAGATCGGTTCTATGGGAATTCTCTTGGTCAAGGTAAACAAAATAATATGGGACACCAAAACATTTAAAAAAATGAAAAATTAATGAAAAAAAAATCGATTCCTTGACAAGGGAACCAGTTAGAGAAAGGGAATGTGATATCTTTCGATGCACTAAAACCTTCCTCAGGTTGTGGATCTAGGGGACGTTAATGTTGAAAATTTTCAGTTTTGAATTTTTACTTGTAATCATATGTAAAGTTGTGCAACATAAAATTATAGTTGTTTAACATAATAGTTTATGCCTATATTGAAACTAAAAAATAAAAAATAAATTATTTTTTAAATGAAAATTAATGTTTTAGGGGGGAAATACCCCTTCTATTTTTTTATTTAAAATATCCCATGCGCATTCGAAATTAATAAAAAGCTATAGTTTTTTAAATGTACACTTGCAATATTTGTATGAACATATCTGTGCATTCATTTTTTTGTGTGGCAAGGGTAAGTTTTATAGAAATAATAAATTCATGTGAGATATAGCCTTTTTTTTTACAAATTTACAACTTTTTTTTATATTTAAATTCCTGTATCTCTGTTAAATAACTTTTGCTTGAAAATTTAATGCACAATTATATTCCTACATATTTTACAAGTGCACTCGAAAAAAATTGTAACTTTTTTATTTATTTGGAATGCGCATGGGATATTTTGTAAAAAATATTGAATGCGCATTTTTTTCTCAAAGATATTAATATATTTTTGAAAAAAATATTTAATTTTTTATTTTTAATATTAAAGCAAATGTAAACCTTCGTGTGAAACAACTTGACGTATTATTCGAGACTAAAAATTAAGAAATGAAAGGTTTCAATTTTAAAGTCCCTTGTCGCCTTAAAACCACAAGTATCGACATAGTTTGGCAAGTGGCTAGAGTCTGATTTTGGTCTCTCAAGAGTGATTAGAGGAAAGCAAAGCACCAGGAATGTAAAATCTTAGTTTGTTGATAGCAAAAGGAAAAGTTAACTCCGATTTCACGTAATAGTTCACAACGAAAATGTAAATTTTTCGAATGCTTGCACGAAAACTGAGATCAAACTTCAATCTCGAAAAAAAAAAGTTTTAACAGTTACATATTGTATTCTTCAAATAATATGTAATTAAAATATCTTCTGTTGGCAGCACATGCTTTCCATTTAAAAAGCAAGATAAAAATACGACAAAGAAAAATTAATAAATAAACCTTATAAAACAACACATTTTTTATAACTTTGCCAGGAATAAACGAACCCTAAATCTATACAAATAAAATTAGACTTTTGTCTGTACATTTCTTGGAATTCAAAAATTTTGCGATTTCTATCCGTTTAAAGCACCCGGGATTCCGATGCGACCCTCAAAAAAAAGTTTGTCTGTCTGTCATTTTGTCATTTTGTCGTTTTGTCATTCTGTCCGTGACGCTTTTTTTGTTTAAGCATCACGTAAAAACGACTGAAGCGAATGATATGAAATTGGGTGTCTTGATAGGTGGCCACTCAACTTAAAACATAGGCGTCCAATTAAAAAAAATATTGATTGGATTTTGAGATTTTGCGAAAATCCTTTCAAACTGCGTAAATTTGTGTTCAAGCATCACGCAAAAACGACTAAAGCGAATGATATGAAATTGGGTGTCATGATAGGTGGTCACTCAACGTAAAACATAGGCGTCCAATTAAAAAAAAATCCTCATTGGACTTTGAGATTTTGCGAAAATCGTTTCAAACTGCGTAAATTTGTGTTCAAGCATCACGTAAAAACGACTGAAGCGAATGATATGAAATTGGGTGTCATGATAGGTGGTCACTCAACTTAAAACATAGGCGTCCAATTTTAAAAAAATCTTGATTGGATTTTCCGATTTTGCGAAAATCGTTTCAAACTGCGCAAATTTGTGCTCAAGCATCACGCAAAAACGACTGAAGCGAATGATATGAAATTGGGTGTCATGATAGGTGGTCACTCAACTTAAACTATAAGCATCTAATTAAAAAAAATCGATCAGATTTCGAGATTTTGCGAAAATCGTTTAAAACTGAGTGAATTTTTGTTCCCGCATTACGTAATAACGACTAAAGCAAATGATATGAAATTTGGTCACACGATAGATGGTTGCTCAACATAAACTATAGGAGTCCAATTTTTTAAACATTTTTATTAGATTTTGAGATTTTGTGAAAATTCTCTCAAAATGCGTTTATATTTCTTCAAACATCACGTAATAACGACTAATACGAATGATACGAAATTTAGTGATATGATAGGTAGTTGCTAATCTTAATTTATAGGCGTTGAATTTTTAAAATATTTTGATTAAATTTTGAGATTTTGCAAAAATCGTTTTAAAATGCTGAAAATTTGTTCCAGCATCACGAAATAAAGACTGCAGGGAATAAAACGAATTTGGGTGACAGGATAGGTTGTCACTCAACTTTAATTCTAGGCTTCCTTTTTTCCAAAAATGTTGATTAAATTTTTAGATTTTGCGAAAATTATTTCAATATGCGTAAATATTCGTTCGCGCATCACATAATTACGACTAATGCGAATGAAATGATATTACTTAGTTACCTCTAATCTGTAATATTTTAACAATACATAAAAATTATAACTACGCTTTCTATACTTTGGCAACATACTACATCCATTCTGTGTACTCATACAATGCTGACGAAAGATCTTGCTTTTTTGGAAATTTGCATTCACTAACCCGTCGAGGACGGGTACTTCATCTAGTCTTATAAATAAAAATGAAATTCTGTTTGTTTGTGGATTTGATTCGTATACAAATCCACAAAAATGGACCTATCGGCCTGAAATTTAGCATAGATATGTAAAATAATATAGAATAAATCGTAGTCCACTTTAAAACTTTGAAAGTCCACCCGTTCCCGGAATTTAAGAGATTTTTTATGCTCTCCATGCAAAAAGCTTTCCGTAATTGTAACCCCTGTAGTGAAAAAAATGTGAAATAAGGATCGTGGTTGCCATGTGTGGCGATTTTGCCGAATAAAATGTTTTAAATTCTCAAAGTAAAAATAAAAGAATAATAATGATTTTTTTAGTTTATATTTGTAAGGTTATTTTTTTTAATTATAATTTCGTGTGCGCATAAGAAATGAGAGCAGGAATGAAATGTCTTATACGCAAAACAATAAGAATTGTAGATTTCCGAGGCTAATAGGTAAATTTTTTTAGTTTGGCGAAAAAATAAAATGGCTCAAATGCCGATTTTGAGAAAGTGAGTTCTAGCGGTTTGCACAGATTTATTTAGAGCCAGATTAGAGCTTATTTAGAGCCAGATTTAGAGCCTTATTTAGAGCACAGATTTATTTAGAGACAATTTATTGAGAGCTTAAGGAAATAGATTTTTGAAAACAAGTGCAAAGGTTTTATTAGAATACAGCGTTAAATTTTAATGATCCGTGAAGAAATAATGCAGTTGTTAAGGGATTTCAATTGATCTATCTCCAGAATTCTCGCCAAATAAGTACATTGATTTAAGTTGGGGGAATTCCGCCAAATTTCAGAAAATTGAAATCTTCTCATTTAGTACATCGGAGTAACGATGAATAAAACACGTTATAGTTGATAATTTAAAAAATCGGCTGTATTAAGGGATTCCACTTTTCAAATAAAGGCTTGCTTTACTTTTTCGCGGTCGAACCATTTCCCATATCGATTGCTGCTAAGTCAATGCTTCGAATGATTTCCTGAAAAAACGCTTGCAAAATGGCGTATGTTGGCACTTTGGCGAGGCTTAGATGTGAAACTTTATTTTATTTGAGACTGGGATATATAATGACACTGGTTATAGATAAAAATGAATGTTGGTATGTGTGTATGAGGTTGAAAAACTCCAGCACCGTTGAGCACCGTTGCACCATGAAATTTGGTTCACATAAGTCTTTTATCATAGAGAAGCTTTTTATGCTATCCGTTTTCCTCTAACTTGCCACCAGGTGGCGCAGCAGAGCGTCAAATTCTATTCCGTTTAGCCGTTTACTATGCGAATATCGTCCAACCGATTTCGATGAAATTTGGTACACGCGGTTATTAGAACACGGAGAATATTTTTCAGTATCCATTTTGCTGTAACTTGCCGCTAAATGGCGCTGCAACGCATCAACTTCTATACCGTTCGACCGATCGGCATAAAATTTCTTATACTTACACATTTCAGCAGGAAGAATATATTCTAACTGTGTTCCTTTTGATGTTACTCACCACTAGATGGCACTGCAATGCATTATTATTTTAACTCGCCACTAGATGACGCTGCAGCAGGCCAAATTCTTGACCATCCAAACGGTCGCTATGAAAATCAGTATACATAGCTATTTGAACAATGAGAATATTTTGGCGTTATCCATTTTGCTATAACTCGCCACTTGACGGCGCTGTAGCAAATCATTAGTTTAATTAACCACTAGATGGCGCTGCAGTGTATCACTTCTTGACTGTGCAACTGATCGCTATAAAAACATGTATACATAGATATTTGAACACGGGGAAGAGTTTCGCGTTAGATGTCGCGTCAGCACATGAACTTCAGGGCTGTCCAGCCGACCGTCCTGAAATTTGGTATTCATCGATATCTGAATGCGAAGAATATTTTCGCCGTATCCGTTTTGCTAAAACTCGCCACTAGATTGCGCTACGCCGCATGACCTTCTGCGCCGTGCAAACGATTGCCTTGAAATTCGGTATGCATGGTTATTGAACACAATATAATGCGATATCCATTTTGCTATATCTCTTTATTACAATGAATAGTAATCACCACAAACCGTAATATCAAAAAGTCCATTCATTCCCGTGCGAAGAACGGGTACTTCAGCTAGTATTATATAATTTTCGTAAAAAAATTTTCATCATTTTTTTCTTCTGAAATGGCACCTAGAAATGTCACCCTTTTGTTTTACACAAAAATAAAAAAAAGTAAAATATTTTTGTATCACTGATTGAAATTTTAATAATTTAAATGCAAGTTATTAATCTACATCGTGTACTATATGATAATTAATTATCGTATAAATAATGATTCTTCTACGAACAGAACGCAAATGCATTTCCAGAAATACAGCTCTTTCCGCGATAATACAATTAAGTACTTAGTTAGACTTTCCAGTTCTTAATTAATATTTCCTACGCAGAAATTTTGTAACAACGTTTTTGAGGATTAAAATCCTCTTAAGGAAAGTCTCTTCATTTTTCAAAAGATTACCAATAGTCAAAACGTTACTTTACTTATGATGAAAATATTTTATGCATAAAGTCATTGATTAAGAATACTGAAAGTTCTAATGGCACTGCAAAATGTTTATGGCTACAGGTAGCTGAGATTAGTTTATTTTAAATTGTGTATAATTTATATATCTAACAGGTGAAATGGTCATGTTCCTACACAGATATTTCCTTGATATTTTCTATAAATTTTCTTTGTAGATAGTCAGTTTTTAAGAGAATAATATTTTAGACAGATATAAAACAGGAATTTATTTGTACTTTAATAAACATTAATGTTTATTTCGAAAAAATCATGCGATTTTGGACTATAAGTAAAAAAAAAAAAAACTAATTAAGTAAAGCACTTCAACATTTTTAGAATGTCGCTTAACGAGCTGTACTATACATTGCAATTACTGATAAACCCACACCAATTACGAAACTTCCAGAAAAAATATTGAAAATCGGAAATTTGGCAGAATGTGTTACTCTTCGAAAACTTTTGCTCTGAAATTTTATGTTGAAGAATTTTTTTCAGAACGATTCATAAATAGCAATATTGTTCCGTTTATTACAGTATATAAGGCTTATACAGAAACAATCTGAATTTTTTTCGAGTTTCTGGAGATATTAGTTTACTTTAATTTGAGTAAAAAGACAAACTCTTCCTTGGGACTTGCACTCCGTTTTTGCTAAGCAATTCTCCACTGTCCATTGTGGAGTATTTCTGAGGGTAATTCAAAATTCCGCTGGCAAATCTCACTGAGAATTTATTATAGTTATTACTGTTTCACCAGAATACTTTATTATTTCTCAAAAATTCCAGTAAATAAATAAAACGTAACAAACGAAAATTAATTTTAGGCAGGAAAAGAAAATGAATTCTAAAACAAAACAGAACTAAGGGAAATTCTCTTAAGGTATCTGCTTACGTTTAAAAAGCCATTTTTGCAAAAAAAAAAAAAAAAAAAAAAAAAAAAAAAAAAATAGAGACCATGGCATTAAAGAGCATACTCTTAAGATTCCAAAACGTTTTTTAGTTTTGTTTCTACGATAAGAAAAGAAGGTACGGCTGTTTGAATGTCACTTCCGGTTGAAGATCGATGTTAAAATCTTTAAATGCGTTTCTGGAAAACTGTGTTTTATTTACCTTGCGTTACGTTCACTGTAACTACTCTAAAAGTTAAAAAAAATTCTTAATGAAATTTTACTCAAACATTCTATTAAATTAAAGTCGTATTGCAGCAAAAGTTAAGTTATACGTACGGAATTAATAAATTTACAGGTATTTTTAGACAAAAAATGAATTTTTTCTGAAAATTTCAGCATGTTTGTACATAATTGGCCATTTTTCAGTGAATTTTTAAAACACAATAAAACTTTTATTACAAAACACGGAAAAGTGTTACAGGAGTATACTGTGCGAAGGAAATTATTAAATATCGAGAAGAATGCAGTATACAGCAGTTGGCGTAAGTATGAAATTTTGTTAAAATTTTCTTTAAAAATGCAATTAAAAAAAGTTATGCAAATTTTGTAAAATAGATTATTGTTTGTGCCATGTTTTATGCCCTCCAAGAACAACTATTTTTGAAAGAAGAAAAATACTGATTAAAAAAATCAGTAATTTTTAACCAGCTTAGAGATATTAATAAGAGTCTGATCTACACCTGGACGAAATGACGGAGGATCTCAGGATGAATAGCATCATCACCACTGACTTGACTATTTTTAGGCATCTCACATCTTTAGGAAGCTCACCGACTGTAATATCAGAGTAGAAAATAGGATGAACCAGGCAGATTCTGTCAGAATCCCCCGCGATATTTTGGATTCTGACCCGCGATACAAAGTTATGTTCTCTTGTTTTCGGCTGTTTCCTAGCATTGGCACTCAGAAACTGTTCGCCAGAAACACGTTGCATAAAGCCATTTGCAAAAGAATGATCGAAAGGAAGAATTTAAGAGTATAATTTATTTTTTAAATTGAAGTTTAAAATGTTTAAAATGTTCATTTAGACAACAACAATGTTTTAATAACGTATATTGCAAATACGTTTCAGGAAAATGCATTTTAAGACATTTAAAATATATTATAGTAGGGAAGTACTGTTCTAATCACTTATAAGATATAAATATTTAAAGCAAATAACAAAATTTAAAGAAGATTTTCGAAAATAAGATGAAAGTGGAAAATAAATCGAATTCTCTCTAAAACAGACTTCACTAAATTTAAAACTCGTAAATATACAAAACATCAAAGAATGTCTTCGTGAAGAAAAACGTTATAAACAAGATTGTCGGAGCAGATAACGTATGTTTATGGGAGAAGCTAGCTTTGAAACAAGTCGTAAAGCGATAGTCAAATATTCCTTCCAAATGAATTATTGATCCCAGAACTTCTTCATGGAAGTAAACTTTTATAGAGCATTAAATTTATTTTTGCTTTAATACTTCAAAGAAAATGTATTTGTACTTTGCAAATGTATGAAGAAAATTGAAAGAAAAAGAAGATGCATCGAAATTGAATAATGTTGCACCGAACTGACTTTAAATATTAGTAGAATGGAGTGATATGAACGTAAATTTTGGTTTTCAACAAAATAATAACAAGAAAGAGATGTTCGTTCTTGCAATGGAATAAAAATAAATATCTCAATTCAGAATTCTAAGATTGAAAGCAGGGCGTATTAGTTTGGTTCCAGATACTGATGAAAGGTAATCGAAAGTACGCGATAGTCATGAATTTTAATAAAAGACCAAAAGACCTTCATATATTTTTCCGCAGTCTTATCTATTAGTGTTTTGAAGAACAAAGTACTATTTTATAAATATCATTTTAAAAAATAATTTGACTTTGAAATAAACCCTTAATTTTTTTTTCTTGAAAAGCTAGCCGAGGTCTTGAAATAAGAATATAGTTCCCAGCAAACACACACAGGTTCTTTGAACGTCTATTAACATTCAGAAGACGTCTTCTGAACGTTAATAGACGTTCAGAGAACCTGTGTGTGTTTGCTGGGTTAAATTAAAAAAAATATTACTTTGGCGCAACCAAGTCAGATATTCGTCATTTAACTGAAACAAACAAACAAAAAAATATTGGTCACCTGACAGTGCAAATTTTAAACAATGCACACTAATCTTTTCTTTACCAGTACAACAGAAACAAATTTGAAAAACATTTGAACAAATATTCAACTACTTCTAAATCCTTACTATAATAACATTTTAGCTTTATTCTAATACCCACTATCTTCAGCTAATTTGAACTCTTTTATCAAAAAGTATTCCTTCTAAAAAGTATGTCATACTTCCATTAATTTCTTCCAGTTATAAAATGGATGTTTTCCGGTTTGAATAACTGATGAGGTACGAAAAATGAATAAATATGGATGAGAACTCTGAAAGAGACATGCATTAGTTAAAGAGACTCGAAGAATACGCTTCATTATGCGAGGCTTACAGTCGCTTCATATTTTAGCTATTTATTATGTGGGAAGTATCAGGTTTAGGACAAGTTGCAGTGCATTGATTTCTTATTTGCTAATGCATCTTCAAAAGAAATAATACAAGTCTGATTTCTTTCCGTTGTACATGCAATGTATTTTTCATGTTTAAAGCTTCTAAATAATTACACTGTACCAGTACATGTTTAACTAATACAGACACTTTTAAATATGGAGAACGAAAAAAGGAAATGCTATTTTAACCATTGTTTCAACAGCATTCAAAAGTATAATTTTGAATTTCACGACATTATAATTTTATAATTCTAAATTTAAGAGCAAATAAAAACTTCGTTATATAAAACAATCAGAACATTTACATGATTATTAGATAATTGTATAGAATTATCTCTCATTTTCTGGTTCTATCTAAGCCTATATAGGGCCTAATCACTCTTCTAACAAATCAGCTATTCGGAATTACAATGAATAATCTTATCTTAATATATATATAAAATGCTAATGTTCGTTTGTAAAGACAGGGTTTTCCCTATCACCACCAACTCGAATTAACTTCCCGTTGGGGTGATAAATACCCCTTGGCTTCACGGTGAAAGTAAGGGAGTTTGGTCGTGGTGGGTGGAAGTGGGTGGTTGTGGGTGGCGAAAATGTGAAAAAATATATATCTGTCCTATTCTAAATCATGAGAACTACTGAATTTCAACTCCAATAAAATATTAAAATTTAACGTTTATCGTCTGTTGCCATATCAGCAGGAAAACTGAATCTCAAGCAATTATCGTCTGCGAACCATTTTACCTGATACAAATTCAAGTTATTTTAACAAGAGAAAAAGAACAAATTATTTGAATATTCTAGAGTGTTTTGATGCTAGCAACTTCGATGTGTTATGGTATACAAACCGAAATTTAGTGACTTTTCGTCAGTTTGATCGTGTTTGCAGTCGAAAAAAGATTAACTGAAATTAAGAGTGAACAGTAATTAAACAAATTCAAGTTATTTTGACAAATGAAAAAGAACAAACTATCTTAATATTCAAGAGAGTTCGTCACTGACACCATAACAGCAATCAAGGGATTAATTTTGTGTAACTTTATTACATACATATACACAATGCTGAGGCGTAAAAAAGTATTTATAAAACCTCGAGTGGATTTTAAAAGAAGAAAAGTAGCACGTCAACTTGAAACAGAAGAACAAAGAGAGAAACGGCTTTCAAATATTCGTAAAGGAGTAAAAAAAATAGAGAAAATTTAACCGAAGAAGAAAGAACACATTAACGAAGAAGTGCGATCCCAAATGAGAACACTTAGAAATCGTCAATCTGCTGATCAACGTGAAGTGGAAAATAGAAGAAGTAAAGAAAGAATGGCTACTTTACGCAAAAAACGAGCTGCTACAAGTAAAATTGAGAATTTAGGACTTCGGGCGTTCCATTATGATAGAAAAAAAACAATACAGTGAACATCCAAATATTATCATCGGAAAAATGGATACAATATGCGAGTATTGTCATACACGGAAATTTAAATGCGAAACTGCTGGTATATGCTGGTCGAGTTGTAAAGTCCATTTACCAGCATTAGATGTACCACTACCACAATTACTCGCAAATATGACTGGAAAACACCAGGTTCCAATCATTTTCTGCAAAATATACGTCGATACAACTGTTGTTTTCAAATGACTTCATTTGGAGCTTCATTAATATGCAAGGAAGAAAATTTCAGCCAGGTTTTTAAGGTTCAAGGCCAAGTTTATCATCGAGTAGGTTCACTTCTGCCAATGCCCAATGGAACTCCAAAATTTCTTCAAATATATTTTGTTTGTAACTAAGAACTTGAAATAGACCAACGTTGCTCTAACATTCAGGGACTACAACGAGATATTTTTTAAAAATTACAACGTCCACTTCATAATCATAATCAACTAATCAATGTGTTTAAGACTTCTCTAGATCAAATGGCTGCAGATGATGATAAGATCGTTATTTGAGCAGATAAAAGACCAGCCGGTCAACACGAAAGAAGGTTCAATGCATGTCAAACGAACGAAGTTGCCGTAGTAATTGTTGATAGCGAATGCAGTCGTCGTGATATTATTATTCAACGCCGAAGTAAAAAATTGCAACGTATTGCTGAAATACATCGTAGTTATGATACACTACAGTATCCGCTAATTTTTTGGCAAGATGAGGATGGTTATCACTTCAATATTCAACAAATCGATCCAGCTACAGGTGTCGAAACTAACAAAAAAGTATCAGCTATGCAATTTTATGCTTATCGAATTATGACTAGAAACGATGAATATAACCATATTTTAAACTACTCGGCAGTTATTTCAGCAGTTTATTCTAGAGATGTACGCTAAAATTGAGACGGAGAGATTAGAATTTATTCGCCATAATCAACAAAAGTTGCGTTCGGATGAATATATCCATTTGAGAGATGCAATGATAAATGATGCAAACGTCGATAACATAGGAAAATCGGTCATTTTGCCATCGACATTTACTACTGGAAGTCCACGTCACATGCACTAATATGCTCAGGATGCGATAACTTTTTTTTATTTCCAATGGCAAGATAGGAAGACAAATACAGCAAAGGAATGGTAAAAAAGAAAGAAAACACAAGAACAAAAAACTCAGCTGCATCAAATAGTCTATGTATCCAAGTGGACCCTGGCCTCCCAGTAGCGGTCTGCAAGTGAAGACTTAGATAAGGCTAGATAGAAGTTAGAAATCTAAATTATCTACGTTAAAAAATGGATCCTTAAATATTTTTTATACTATTAAACATGCGGTGCATTTTAACCCGAGCAACACCGGGTTTCGCTGTTAGTATATATATAAAATGCTAATGTTCGTTTGCAAAGACAGGGTTTTCTCTATCACCACCAATCCCAATTAACTTCCCGTTGGGGTGGTAAATACCCCTTGGTCTCACGATGAAAGTAAGGGAATTTGGTCGCGGTGGGTGGCGAAAATGTGAAAATATATATATTTGTGCTTTTCTAACTCATGAGAACTTCTGAATTTCAACTCCAATAAAATATTAAAATTTAATGTTTATCGTCTGTTGCCATATCAGCAGAAAAACTGAATCTCAAGCAATTATCGTCTGCGAACCATTTTACCTGAAACAAATTCAAGTTATTTTGACAAGTGAAAAAGAACAAATTATTTGAATATTCTAGAGTATTCTGGTACTAGCAATTTCGATGTGTTATGGTATATAAACCGAAATTCAGTGACCTTTCGTCAGTTTGATCGTGTTAGCAGTCGAGTAAAGATGAATTGAAATTAAGAGTGAACAGTAATTAAACAAATTCAAGTCATTTTGACAAATGAAAATGAACAAACTATTTGAATATTCTAGAGTATTCGTCAGTGACAGTATAATAGAAATCAAGTGATTAATTTTGTGTAACTTTATTACATTACATATACACAATGCCAAGGCGTAAAAAAGTACTTACAAAACCTCAAGTGGATTCTAAAAGAAGAAAAGTAGCACGTCAACTTGAAACAGAAGAACAAAGAGAGAAATGGCTTTCAAATATTCGTAAAAGAGTAAAAAAAATAGAGAAAATTTAGCCGAAGAAGAAAGAACACATATTAACAAAGAAGTGCGATCCCGAATGAGAACACTTAGAAATCGTCAATCTGCTTATCAACGTGAAGTGGAAAATAGAAGTAAAGAAAGAAGGGCTACTTTACACAAAAAACGAGCTGCTACAAATAAAATTGAGAATTTAGAACTTCAGGCGTTCCATTATGATTGCAAAAAACAATAAAGTGAACACCCAACAATTGTCATCGGAAAAATGGATACGATATGCAAGTTTTATTTGCACGGAAATTTAAAGGCTAAACTGCTGGTATGTGTTGTTCGAGTGGTAAAGTAAATTTACCAGCATTAGATGTACCACCACCACAATTACTTGCATATATGACTGGAAAAACACCAGATTCCAATCATTTTCTACAAAATATACGTCGATACAATTGTTGTTTTCAAATGACTTCATTTGGACCTTCATTAATATGCAAGGAAGAAAATTTCAGCCCGGTTTTTAAGGTTCAAGGCCAAATTTATCACCGAGTAGGCTCACTTCTGCCGATGTCCAATGAAACTCCAAACTTTCTTCAAATATATTTTGTTGATAACGAAGAACTTGAAACAGACCAACGTTGCTCTAACATTCAGGGACTACAAAGAGATATTATTCAAAAGTTACAATGTCTACTTCATAATCATCATCAATTAATCAATGTGTTTAAGACTACTCCAGACCAAATGGCTGCAAATAATTATAAGATCATTATTCGAGCAGATAAAAGACCAGCCGCTCAACACGAAAGATGGTTCACCGCACCTCAAACGAACGAAGTTGCCGTAGTAATTGCTGATAACGAATGTAGTCGTCGTGATATTATTATTCAACGCCGAAGTAATGAATTGCAACGTATTACTGAAACAAATCGTTGTTATGATGCACTACAGTATCCGCTTATTTTTTGGCAAGGTGAGGAAGGTTGTCACTTCAATTTTCAACAAATCGAACAGCTATAGGTGTCGAAACTAACAAAAAAGTATTAGCTATGCAATTTTATGCTTATCTAATTATGACTAGAAATGATGAATATAACCATATTTTAAACTGTCGGCAGTTATTTCAGCAGTTTATTGTAGGCATGTATGCTAAAATTGAGACGGAAAAATTAAGAATTTATTCGCCATAATCAACGAAAGTTGCGTTCGGATGAATACATGCATTTGAGAGATGCAATGATAAATGATGGAAACGTCGATAACATGGGAAAATTGGTCATCTTGCCATCGACATTTAGTGGAAGTCCACGTCACATGCATCAATATGCTCAGGATGCGATAACTTATGTCAGAAAACACGGCAGACCAGATTTATTTATAACATTTACATGTAATTCTTCTTGGGTGGAAATCAAAGAAGAATTATAATATGGACAGACGGCCTGCAATCGACATGATATTGTTATCCGAGTTTTTCGTCAAAAACAAATTAAATTTATTGACGCCATCGTGAAAAATGAAATATTTGGTGCTGTTATCTGCTGGATATTTTCAATTGAATGGCAGACACGAGGACTGCCACATTCTCACAACTTAATTTGGTTTCAAAATAAAATTCAACCGGATCAAATAGATGATATCATCAAGGCTGAATTTCCAAACCCGGAAGAAGATCCTGACCTTTATAGTATAATCGTAAAAAGCATGGTTCTTGACCCGTGTGGTGAACTAAACAGAAGTTATCCGTGTATGAAAGAAGAAAAATGTACGAAACGTTATCCGAAGCCATTTTTGTACGAAACAGTTACAGGCGAAGACGGATATCCTAAATATAGACGTCGATCACCAGAACAAGGCGGATTTACGGCTAAAATTAAAATACGAGGTAACGATATCTACGTTAAAAAATGGATCCTTAAATATTTTTTATAGTATTAAACACGCGGTGTATTTTAACCCGAGCAACGCCGGGTTTCGCTGCTAGTATATATATATAAAATTGAATAGCTAACTTACGTAATGTGAAATCCCAATATAATCCATTGATAAAGTGGAAAAAGTATAAAAATAAAAAAAGCAGATAGCACATGGCGCTAATTAACGAGCTTATACCGAAAAAAGTGTATAAATATAGCCTTCTAAGCTAAATGATAGAGTGGATAATTTGGATATAAAGCGCCAAATGAGACCAGGTGGGTTTAAACCTAACCACACGTATCCATATGAGTCGGATATGGAATGGAAAATTGAAATGGTGTGCTCTATCGTCAGGCGCCACCGCACACACATTTCAATTTAATCGATATATATATATATATATATATATAATACGACGGAAATGTCACTAGCCCAGTGCCCGATGCGTTTACACCTTTTACAAGTTATTCTTGATGCATCCTTAATTTTATGTGTCCATATTTTATGTTTCCATGTTTACTAATTATCTTTTTTCAACGTTTGAATTCGCCAAGTTCCAGTCGCCATTTTGAGGATGAATGATGCAGTCTTGAAACGAACTTTAAAAGTCAGCAAATAAATAAATTAATCCATCTGGTGTCCATAACCTTTTAGAAATGTTGACAGAGTTATGGCACAAACATAGAAAGCGTTGGATTTTAATATAACATTTACTTTATTAAATTAGAACGGAAGAAACAGGCACATCACATAACAAGGTAACATCAAGAAAGAAAGAAGTATAGAAAGAGGTAAAAAAGAATGCTTGCGCGAGCACAGTAACAGTTCAGTAGATAAATTTTTATTGAGGGATACAGAATTCAGGAGGATAAGACATGTGGCGTAACCAGAAATTTTTCATGGAGGGTTACGACTATTGCAACTCACATATATGCATACATGTGTGATAAGGGAGTGAAGAATATACATTTTGTATGGCAAAAAATTCCTCATGGGGGGGGGTTATGACCCCCTAACTCTCCCCCCCTTGGATACACCCCTGCATTGCACAATAAAAAAATAAACATTTCAATACTCAACAATTTTTTTAAGCTGTTGAAATTTTTATGATAGTGTAACCTATTTATAGTAAAATACATGTGATCCATTTTCTACAGCTTACGAAATATTGTAACAATAGATTAAAGCTGTTGTGAACTAATAGTATTTAAATATTATGTCGCATTTTTTGGGACACATTTTTCGGATAATTTTCAATAAAGGGGGTGAGAGATGAAATGACATAGCCATTAATATATATATATATATGAGACGTCAGATATTTCAAGTAAGCTTCAGAGTTAAGGCAGGTAATATGGTTTATTGAACATTAAGTTACAATTTAGAATGAGAAGAGGGGAGGGGAGACGGGTACAAGAATCAGCGTGGACTCATGAAGCAGTTCCAGTGGCAGAAGTCCCCGATTTTCGATGTGCGGGAGTATTTACGCTTACCACACCACGTGGTCTGCGAAGACACAACTCCTCCTCTCACATATATATATATATATATATATATATTTCAAAAATGAAGAACATTTAACAGTATATTTCACCCTTTTTTCCCGTGCTTTCTTTTGTTTCAATTAATTTGCACTTTTCTATTTCTCGTCTTCGTACAGGCTGGCGTTGATTTTGCTTCTGATGTTAATTTTCAAATGTGCAAACGGTTCACATTACGATTATGCACAGGGTGGCCAGAAAAAGAACTTTGCCGATATATGGACCTCTAGAGGCCGGTCTTTTCAACCGATAGAGCTGGAATTTCAGAGATTGTTATCTAGAAGTATAGGGTCGAGATTCTGTGAGCGGCAACAAAGTGGCGTTTATGGTTACGGTTATAGGTATAAAAAGTCGAAATTTTCGAATGGCAACACCCATTTGTTTTTCATCGCAGTATGCTGAGCGCATGTGAAACCCCAAAGATCGTTGGAAAGGTACGTGTATCATAAAAAATGAACGCGTCACGCACATACATAAAACAGCTCTGTGAGCGGCCAATACAAACATCATCAGTGCCACTCTATATCCGCCCCCCTCCCCCACCACTATATACTTATATTACAAACTGCAAGATGTTATAGTTTGGTTCTAACGAGTTCGCAGTCCACCTTGGAAGATTCGATTCTTGTTGAGAAACATTATATTTAAAGGGGATACACTAATGCTTCACTGGCGACCTCACCGCTCGTTGCGCTGAGCAGGCGCCAATCGCGGGTACTCAGTTCTATTTCCCTAAAGAAATGTGTTCTTGAATTTTGCAATGAAATCATTGAAAGTCGCGTGGCAGGACTTTGAACGATTAATGACTTGATGGCTTGAAACATGACTTGAAACAATATTTCTTTGCAGAGTTTAGTTTGGTTTCACTTACTCCCTACCCAGCAAACACAAGACTCACAGTTCGATAACTGAACTATATCTTACGCCAAATAGTGCAGATATCATTTGGACACCAGACCGATCTGTGTCGAAAGAGTCCGCCAAGGTGAACACTCAGCGGACACGGTAAAAGATGTCGATCGGTTATAGGTAGCGGGTTACGATTTTGATTTGCCACGAATCAAAACCGAGAGGTCGGGCACAGAATCGGAACTTTGAAAGCATAATAATAATACAAAATTATAATTATTTGTTTAAAAAATAATGCCATATGGCCTATGACATTTCCTACGACATTGTTATGGTTTTCGTGCATATCATTTTTGAGAGGAGAACCGAAATCCATTCGATGCAGTTCTGACTTCGCTAATCAAGTGAGCAATCTGGCATCTTTCTGAATACAAGAAATTGCTAGAAATAGAAGTGCATAATTTTTATCGCACTTTTGGCAAAAGTTCGATGCCTTGAAATGATATATCTTCGATCCTATATCTAAAAGATTTCCGATCGTTACTTGCGATTCGGCATTGATGACATAGCTGAGAAGTCGGATATCGAATCGTAAGGTTTGCGATAGTTATGTGTTTTCTGGGTATATATACACATAAAAAAATAAAAATTTCTTCAAATTTAAACAATTTAACTATTCTCAGATCATTTATGAATGCATTGTTTTGTAAAATAAGATAGAATCTGGGTGTCAAAGCTGCAGTTATATTTCATCACCTTTCAGCCATTTTAATAATAAATCCATTTCACTGTTCAAATCCTGGGAACAGAGGGAACTTCTCTCTTCCGTTGAAATCAATTCATTCTGAAAGATGAATAGGTGGAAACGATTCTCTTTTGGGACTCATTTCAAATGATATATGTGTTTCGCGTGCTTTAACACGGGAAAGTGTTCGACAGCTAGAATGCGTGAAATTGAAATATCTTTTATATCATGGAAGAGAAGTGAAGAGCTACACAAATGAGCTAGACTCCAAGGGAATAGCTTTTGTTCAATTGCCACGTGGTTGGAAATGAGTTTTGAAGTTTGTGTGCTTAACTTGAAGAGGTAGAGCAGTAGGTTTGCGATATTGGATCTTGGTACGGAATTACGTTATGGAAAGTATTACGTTTTACCTGGTGACAAAATTAGGCTTAATGTTTTTGTATTACTTAGTTCGGTTAACCTTCTCATATCTACTTCCTTTACATGGAAATAACCGCGAAAATTCAAATTCCTTTGAATTGTTTTTTTAATATACGTTTAATTTTTCACTTGTCGACCATTTTTGAGATTTTTTAAAAATCTTCTTTGATTTTTGCCTTGTAATTGATTATTTCTTTCATGATACAAGATAATTAAAAAAGTTTTAAATATTCATTATTGAAGTTTTAAATTTATTTAAGTTAAAGGGAAAGTCAAATGAAGCTATTTTGAAACATAAATATTATTTTTAAATTGTTCAAAAATGTAGTTATTGTAAATCAAATAGTACCTTCAGTTTTTTACGGAAAAGTATTTGAATTTACTATGAATTCCTCTTTAGATTGAAAAGAAATATTTTTTTCTCCATAAATGAAGCTTATTTCAAAAGAAAAACAACTGATAACTTTGTCCAGCAGGGCAAACATATTTTAAATATTAAATATGTATGTAAGTAAAATTAAACTTTTGTCTGCACATTAGTTGGAACTCAAAAATTTTGCGATTTCTGTGTCTTTCAAGCAGTTGGAAACCCAGTATGACAGTAAACAAAAAGCGTCGTTCTGTCATTCTGTCCGTGATGCTTTTTTTGCTCTCACATAACGTAAAAACAACTACAGCGAATGCAATGAAATTGGGTGACATAATAACTAGTCACTCAACTTAAACTCCTTATGTTGAAATTTAAAAATAAAAAGTTGATTAGGCTCTAAGATTTTGCGAAAATCGTTTCAAATTGCCTAAATTTTTGTTCATGCATCACGTAGTAACGACTAAAGCGAATGAAATGGAATTTGGTGGCTCGGTAGCTAGTCACTCATTTTAAACCATAGGTGTAAAATGTTTTAAAAATTTTGATTATATTTTGAGATTTTGCGAAAATTTATTCAAATGGGAAAAGAAATGTTCATCACAAATATACGACTAAAGAGTATGAAAATAATTTTAGTATCGTCACAGGTAGCCACAAAAATCATAGGCTTCGCAGTGATTCAAATTTTTTTTTATAGATTTTATGGTTTTGTGAAAATTGAGTTTATATTTGTTCCATTCCTCAAAAATGGATATAGAATACAATGAAATTTGGAATTATATTAGACGGCAAGTTAATTAACACCGTAGATTCCAAAATTGTTTAAATATTTAATAAATTTTAAGATTTTGTGAAAATTATATAAATGTTTGTTCTCGCATAACTCTAAAATTTCTTAAGAGAAAAGAATGAAATTTAGTTGATCAACAACGACAGAAACAAGAAATGTCGGAATGTTTTCAAGAGTTTGAATAAATTTTATTTTTTAAAATGTTTATTTGCTTTTTCAGATTTTGCAAAAATTCTGAAAAATGTTCTTGGGGCATAATGTTAAAATATCTACAGTGAATCAAACAAAATTTAGTTACAGGTCGGAAATGACCTCTTGGCATGAAAAGCTCATTCAGCCAGTATAAAAATTTTAATAAAAAAATTATTTGGTCAATTTTACTCCGTACTTTCTCTAATCTGTATTCTCTTAACAATACACAGAAGTTACAATTTGCTTTCTATACTACTGTCAATATGCTAATTCCATTCTTTGTTTTCCTAGGGCGCCAATGAAAATTTAGGCATTTTGAAAATTTGCATTACACACTAATCTGTCAACCACGCACCACGGGTACTTCAGCCAGTCTATAATAGAAGTACCCGTCATTTTAATCATTTTATTATAGCAGTTCTATAATAAAATGATTACAAAAATCTCAAGGTATGCTAAAATGAGATGCTGTTGTCCAAGCTTAGTTTGAAAGAATTTTTGAGGGGTACAAGATTTTTACCGAAGGTAAAAAATTATTCTCTTTTTAAAAATTCTGGGGATTGTGTTCATCATGCTTGTCTTACTACTTAGCAGAAATGGAATTTGATAGGTTCCCGGACAGTTTTATAAAGCAATTTTAAGAAAAAGCTAGATTTCTTAAGATATCATTGATTATTTTAATATCAAAACGATTAGCATGTGAACAACCAAAAATTACACAAATACGAATGCAAGATAGCTGTTTGATATTTATAAACGAACATACAGAGAGTGTTTACACATTTTTAGAACGATTTCGGGGCCGTTTAATTAATGTTTAAAATGTAAAGACTATTTTTTTAAATGTTCGATCTGATAGCCTTTTTTCTGGACTGTAAATCTGTAAATCTGCATCGTGATTTCCATGATAGAAGAGATTTTCGTAAAATTTCCAGGGGGTATTGCTTTCCATTCCTCTTCCATTACTTTCCAGAGTCCATCTATCGTGGTGGGTTATCGTTTAGAAAGAGCTCTTTTTTACAGACCAAAGGCACAATAGTCCATAGGTGAAACGTAAGGGGACTTCGCAGGAATACGTTGAAAAGGTATATATTCAATACCTGTATCAGGCTTTATTTTTTCAAGGAATGCAATGGTAGTTTTCGAAGTATGACGTTTCGAAGTTTGCGTTGAGCTACATGTCTCGGCAAAAGCTGGTGAACATTACTTCTTTTAGCTTTTTTAAGTTGTAAATATTGGTTTAATGTTTTATTTATTGTTGCTACAGACAGTATCTAAAGACTTTGCAATTGATCTCTGTGTTGGCGGATTTTCTCTTTGGGGTTTCTAAAATGAAATCGGACCAGCGATTTCATTTTAGAAACATTTGAAACAGTACGTACCTTTTTCGGATATTCGTTTGGAGTCTTCTTTCCATGTAGAAATAATGATTGACGGATTTTACCTTGCCGATTAATAATGTTGCTTATTTTACACTTAGAAATTTTAATACCATGCATTTCACAACGTTTTTGAATTATGGAATAAGAGTATTTCTCTTCGGAAAGCGCAAAAAAATATCCTTCAATCCATAGCTTGTTTACACATGACATTTTTAAAGAAGAATAAATTTAAAAGTAGCAGACGATATTTCTCATTTCAAATAATAAGCTGCTGCCAAAAATTTTTAATTTGAAATTTACTTTTTAAAATTCCTTATGGAAATCGTTCTAAAAATGTGTAAACACCCTCTGTAGTTTTGTTTCATTTAAGATTCTAATAGAAACTTATTCTCAGGTCTAAATACATTATCTGGAAAACTTGTTTCGGGTACTGTAGATATTAAAATAAACGCATTGCAGTGAAGTTATACTATTTTATTTATTAAAATACTATGTTCAGTCATACCTTTGATTTTTATTGAAATTTATTCAGTTTATCATGGTATAAAATATAATTGGAGGTATGAAATTTAATACTAGTAGTAGAGGTATCTTCTAACTGTTTTAAAACTAATTCTCGATAGTCGGTTTAAATGCATTAGATCATTGTAAACTAACTGTAAATGAACAAATGAGGAATTTTTGATTATTATTTTAACAATTTTTAACATAAAGAGCTCAACTGTTAAAAAGTTATACTAGTATGTCGTACTGGATCTATAATAAATTGCTACGTCTCATAAAAAGTAATAAATTTTAAATTAAGCATGCAATTTTAAATATGAAGTTTTTTGCAAACCTAACAAAATATTTAAAGAATTTAACAGTGCATTTGGCTTAACATTTCCAAGCAATGTAATAGAAGTAAAATAAGCAAATAAAACTCCACTTCACTATAATTATAGTGTTTGGAAAGGATTTTTCTTTTTCTTCAGTTGGCAGCACAAAAAAGATTTATTGTATCCGTATGTAGGTATGTATACAAGGAAATGAGAAATTTATAAATGTTTGAAAGTGTGAAAATTCGATCTTTCTTCCGAATCATGAAAAAGGATATATAAAGTAGGATAAAACAGTTTAAAGGAATAATGGCTTTGTTTTTCTACGCTTGTTTAGAAAAGTATTGTGGATTTTGACATTGGGTACTTTGTTTTTGTTCGACGGACAGAGAATTTGGTTTTTTATGCAAACACACACTGAAGTTTGCTGGAGTAAAATATAATGTTATTCCGTAAAAGTTTATAAGTGCTATATATACATATATAGCACTTATATATTTGTATATATGTATATATGCAGTAACTCCTGTTTATAAAAAATGCAAAAGCACGAAAAAGTGACGCAATTCAGCTGAAATTGTCACGAAATGCAAATTATACTATGTAAGTAAAGCAAATGATTAAAATTTTAAAGCAACCACGCACGCGTGAGCTGAGCATCGCCCTCTGGACTGCTGCTGAAACTCAAAAAATATAGGACTGTAACGGCATGTTTAAATAGTCTATGTTTATCTCTTTGGTAAACGTGAGATGAGACGTAACTATACCTCGTCGACGGTAAAGGGCGAGATTTGCACAACTTACGGAGTTTGAACTGGGACGTAACAGCAGCTCAGTGATGCGAGTTTGGAAGCAGTGGACAGACGAGAACAGGACCACTCGAAAATCTGGCAATGGAAGCCGAAATATGATGTCAATGACAAATGATAGACACATGATGTGCATGGCGCTGATGGAGCGTAAAGCTTCACCTAGATAGTTCGCAGAACATTGATCCACTGCTACAGGTGTATTACTATCTGTTTTGCCAGTTCGATGATGTCTGCTGCGCCGTGGACTGCTCGTACGAACTCTTTTATTTAGGATCCCCCTCAAACAAAACCATCGACCCTTGCGGTTGCAATGGGCTCTTGAACATAGAGATTGGCAACAAGTGGTATTTTCTGAGGAATCCCGCTTTGATTTGTGGTTCATAGATGGCAGCATTCATGTTAGACGCTATGCCGGTGAACGCTACCTTCCGGCAAAAATTATATTTTAATGAATTAGCTCCGTTGAAAAATAGTCAGTAACATTCGCAGCTCTTCTCTAGTACAACAACAATCGTAACTACATTACCCAGGACCAACCACGTTGATTTGGTCCGAGTCCTGACCGTGCCAGCGCAAGCACCCAATTATTCTAGCACATGTTTTAATGAGTAATGTAACGCCCGATTTCAAACCGTGGCATTTTATGTCAAATGTAACAATCTAGATCGTATGAAACCATCATCTGATAGCTGATAGACAAATTTTGGAGAGGCTATTTGCTGTTGTGAAGTTGGCAAATACTTCATTGCATAGTTAGATTAGAGAACTGCTTTTTCTAGATTTCGGATAATGCTTTTGTTCTTTCCAGAATTGGATGATTCTCCAACACCGCCAATTCATATGGGGGTCTTAAGATCAATGGATTTCGTATCAAATTCTCTCAAATTTCCAGTAAAATTCTTAAAATCAGATAGTGATGCATGGCCAAAGTATGTTGAACCAGGTACCATTATCAGCGAGATATGTTCTTTGTGACAAAACCTTGAGTGTAATGTACTGTCAACAAATGTTTCTATGTATGTGGTTCTGTTCTTCTTCCTATCAAAACATAATCCAAAGAAAATTTTAAAGTATTTTTCCCTTTTCTTCCTGTAATTCACTGCGAGCTATCTGAGCCTTCCTCTAACTTTATATGGATCGAAAATCATTTGAGAAGGTTTCTCTCCATCTGCATTCCTTCCGCTTTCTAGGTTGTGAAATAAAGTTGATTCCAGAGTTTTTTTCCCAGCCCGCAATATCTTTGTGTCGCAGACTTATGAAAGCACTGACAAGTCTGCGACACAAAGTCCATTTAGTTTATTCTAACTTGGTCGTTTGTGAATGCATTTCCCAAATTGGCGGTAGATAGTCATTCAGCATTTTCTTCAGACTTTCGTTATTTTCTCTTTCCAAATCAATGACTAAAATTGGAGACATACACTGGACATTGGAATTTTCACCTTTTTCTCCAACAATCTTGAAATTTCTCTTTCCAACCTTTCAACTTTTCTCTCATTCTCCATAAACTTGTCTTCTTTTCAGTTCCATCGATTATCACATATCTAGTCTCCCTCTGGTCTGCCAATGACTCCCGCTCTGTATAAGGTATGGACTTCTCTGAGCAACACCTGCTCCGGGAAAAGTCAGTACATTTGCAACTTGCGCTATTCAATAGCTCGGAAAGAGAGAGTCTTTCCCAATTTCTTCATAAAAAAATCCTTTCCGTCTTTAACGTACGATTTATTTAACTGCTGAAATTGCTCATTACCTTTACTGACTATCGCTTGAATTCTTTGGATTGACACATTGGGGATACTGGCTTTGATTCAAATTTCCTGTATTTTGATCGCCACAACTAAGATAACTTCTCTTTCCGGTGGATCCTGCCCTTTATTCAAAATTTTTTCTTCTTATGTACAAAATAGTAATATAGAAGTACATCTCCTTTTGTTGGTAACTTTGTACAATTTAATTCTTTCGATATTCCCAGTTCTTCTGAGAACGCCGATTTTGTTCCATACTTTGTAGCAGAGAGTTTCACTTTATTCAGGATATTAGCAGTGTAAGGCAGCCACCCCTTAGTTTTCTTTAGACGAAACTGAAAACACCAACCATGAAACTTTAAACTAAATGTCTGTTTCAACAAAATATCTTGTGTCTGGTTTTACCGAACGCATGTGTATCGCCATCGTTAGTTGTCTAGAGCGCAGTTTGCGCACTGCGCCGAAGACAAAGCGATAGCATATACTGTGTGTGCATTGCACCAACTATTCGTAAAGCCGTTTGATTTCTATATCTTTTTTTTCAAAAAACACATAATTTTCAGATATTTATAGATTTCAAGCTCGATGTTCAACCCCAAGAAATTGTCGTTGCGACTCCACATTCTGTATATGTCTTGTTCATTACAATATACAACTTCCCAAACCTCGGGAGCCTGATAATTCGGAAAAGAATTGTTTTGGTCATATTTTTCAAAAAAATTCTAGATTTCAAGCTCGATGTATAACCTCAAGACGTTGTCGTAGAATATTCAAATTTTACACACGTCTTATTCATATCAATATATAACTTTTGAGATCTCAGGAGATAACGATTTCGAAAAGAAATTTTTATATATGTATATATATACATACACACACGCTGTTTCCTTAACGATTAATCATATACATATAAAGCAAATTATGTAAAAAGATACAGAATTCTGCGGTATCGATTAAAATTTTCGGAAAATTGAATCTAAATAACTAGAAAATTTAGAGTTTTACACGGCCCCTCACAAAAAATTCCCAGTCAGTAAAATGTGGGCTATGCATTAATTAGGTGATGCGCAAAATTTCAGCCTTTAATCATAAAGGTCTCAGAGAAATGTTTAAACAAAGCTGGAAAAAGCTATACAACACCAATAATAGTAAAAGTTTGCATTTATAGAATCATTGTTCTCTTCCGTAGTTTATGTACGGTCTCTGAAACGCGATTTTGAGCTGTGAGGTTTTCCTTTCAAATGCTATTAAAAAGTGGTTTAAGTCAGTATGGACATATTTATTTTGTTATCTAATCTTAGTATTATAAAAGGCTGACATTTTGTACACCACTTAATTAATATATGGAACACGTTTTCCTAGTTGGGAAAATTTTTGTGCGGAGAGGGGGGGGGGGGGGCAAAACATAAACATTTATATTTTGTGTTTACTTACATCTAATCTCCTTAATCTATACCATAAAATTCTGTACTCTTTTTTACGTAATTTTGTAATTCATTGCATACATCTGTGATAAATATTTAAGGAATAAGAGCGTCTCGGGCTCAGTGCTTTTGGGAGGTAAACGTATACGTAAACATATATACCTTGGTTTAGATGAAGGGCATTTTTACACTATTTGCATTAGCATTATAGATCCGATTATAAAAAACATTTGCACATGTGGTCGTTTATTATGCCATATATTTTAAAAGGGATAGCATATAAAAAATAGAATAAATAACTTAGCCTCACCACATGGCACAGTGGTTATGTCACTGGAAATGGTAGACGGGCGAAATGTGAAGGTCTCGGGTCCGATCTCGCGTCCGTCGACCTAACCGTTCGGAGGTTTCCGTGGTTTTCTCCTAAATTTAGCGTAAATACGGGTTAGGACCCCTTAGAAAGACTCCCACGGAGGGTAAGCCCCCTCCCTTTATGTTATCCTTTTGAAAAGGATTTATAAGTGGGATTCGAGCCAAGCACACGAATCCGATATACATGTTCACAACAACAGCAACAAGAAAAAACTTTTTCTACGGTGGCTCTGTATAACATAAATCCAAAATAATCCTCACAAAATAAAGCCCTACATTTAAAATTAATTTAGAGAAAAAAGAAATTCTAAGGAGTTAAATTTTAAAAACGTAAAATTTTATGAAAAATTCGTTCTTTAAAATTATGAATTTCTACCATAGAGCCGTAAATATTCTTGAATTACTAGCATTTATTTTTATGGTGGAACTTCAACAATGGAAAAAAGCGAAAGTTCATGAATTCTTGGATATTTCTTCCTCTGGACTTTCAAGTTAAGTCTCCGTATAAAGTATCCTGTAAAAAAAAGGATTGTGATTCTGACTTCAGTACCAGTGATTCCAAGTTTCTTTTATTGAATACTCGAGACACTTAACACACTTTTTCTACGGATAAATTTCCCGAGTACTTTTTTTAGAAGGGAATAAATTCGATTTTATTTGAAAAAAAAAGTTATAGTGAGTACTAGGAAAAAGTACAGTAAAATTGGCATGTGTTAGGTTGTAACTAAAAGCTTGAGTATATAAATGGATTTTCCACCAGTCTTAAGCGAAACAATTTGTATTCTTAATAACATGTGAATTCATAAAGATCAATTTTGGCTTCTTCATATGTTTTTAAACGTAGTAGATGATTTGTTGTCAAAGCTATGGACAGTAAATGGAACAAATGCTTTTGTAATGCGATTAAATTAATATACATATTTTCTTTTCTTTCCAATTTTTCTAATTTTATAAAAATTACAGCATGAGTTAGTTGGTCGTAGAGAATTCTATTCAGTAAGATTGAAACTAGATGACAAATAAAGAAAGCATTTAAATAAAACAAAGTAAATCCCGCTTTAAAACTTATTAATCTTCCTTATTCAGGATGTACCTGAATGCAAATATTTAGTTGTGTTTGCTCAGCTTAGAAACTCCGAACGGACATCCATCTAGGGCACATGAAGAATTCCGCAGACCGGGGCTCCAACGATTACAGTCCAGCGGGTAGCCTGACGTCCAGCGCTGTGTACATCAGAGGGTCAGAAGGGAGGCCGCCACCGAAGGAGGCATGGTCAGGGCACCATGCTTTTTTATGGGGAAGCTTTCCCCAGGTTCACATCCCATATTTTTTATGAAGGCGAAACCCAGGCCGTGAAGAAAGAACAAGACGTTATAGAGGCAATCACATTTTATTTAATATCAACACATAACGTTAAAATGATAAAGTCCTACGGTGGCTGAGCAGACCCCTCACAAAAAAAAAACGCGGGTTCACTTGACAACTGCTAAGGCGAGAATGATGACGATAAACGCAAGCCAAGAGGTTAGTACAGAACCAAAACACGCCACAAGGGCATGCCAAACAAAATGCAAAATTAACTTGACGCCACTAGACGTTAAGAACATTTCCATATAATTATTTTTGAATCCCAGTCTCGCCAACAGGATAAAACAAACAATCTAGCAGCTAAATTGTAACCCAAAATGAAAGCCAATGTTATTTATAGATTTGATACCATATATGGTCATAAACAAATCATGAGAACAGAAATGCTAGGCTTTACCAATGCAAAAGTGAAATAAAAAGGAAAAATAAATGAAAACGGAAGATTGCTTTTAAATACGGTAGGTGCAGAAATAAAACTTTACAGCCGAAGGGAAAAGAAATCCAAATCGAAAGTGCAAAGAATAAATTTTGAACACAGATTAAATTTAGAAATAATTAACAATTAAGTAATTGATAATTAAAAATAAGATATGTGATTATCTGCATCACACAGGTAAAGGGTGTTTCTCGTAGAACCGATAACTTTGAAAATAAATAACTCAGAAAGGGTGAGAGAAAGAAGCATGAAAGTCTCGTATTCGAAAGAGTCATAAGAATTCGATACTGAAACTACAAATGTTACAAATTTCACCTATCTCTAGGGACCTCACCCTCTAGGGAGCTATAAGCGGCAATACGAATGCCAGAAACTCAAGAACGTCTTATATACGGTGTAGGCGAGCCCCATCTGTCATAAACTATGCCGTACCCGGACGATCATCAAAGTGTTGTTGAGGGGCGTCAAATGTTTCAAAAGCACAATATACAGTTAGTCATCATCGTGTCCCGAAAGAAAAAATATGTTCAATGACGCCTTTGGAAGAAACTGCAGCACAAATGGTAAGTTTTGGGCAATGGCTATGCGTGCGACAAATGTGGATTTTCTTATATCCGTCTTGCATCTATCTGACTAAAATTTTGGGGTTTCTGTATCAAATTCTTAAGCTTTTCTTGATATACATACCAGTGGGTTCATGAATCTATCAACCACCGTTTTTGAGTCATTTATTTTCAAAGTTAGAGATCCTTCGTGAAACATCCTGTATATCGATATATGTATAGCTGCATATTTGTGAATTAGTATTTCTTTTGTGAGTAGTGTAACCTCTAGGAAAAAAATAATTATCTTTGTTTAAGCAAATTTATGTAAATATCTAATGGCAACAACAACAAAAAGATATATGATTAGTTTTTAGAACAACAATGGTTACAAAAAAAAAAATGCGATATGTTAACGAAATAAATACTTTATTGATGAATTATGTAGTTGAAATTTATTTTTAAAGCTAATTGATATCTTTTGATGTAGTAACCGCTACATTTCTTTTGGTGACCCTGAGTATGTAAGGATATGGTAAATACCGAGGACTCAGAAAACCTCTCGAATGGTGCTAATTTTTCGGAAACTATGAAGGTTAGTGTGAAAATCCCACCTTTCTGGGTAGACAAACCAGAAATTTGGTTTTATCAGATAGAAGCTCAGTTTAAAATTAATTCCATGAAGATACTAAGTTTAATTACATTGTGTCACAAATGGAACCTAAGTATATCGACACTGTTTGGGACATAATAACTGATGAATCTGAAAATAAATATTCATTGGCGAAAGAGCGTTTATTAAATGCATTCAAAGAAAGTGAAAACAAAAGAATCAAACGCCTTTTCACGGAAATTGAAATTGGCGACATGAAACCAAGCCATTTATTGCAAAAAATGAAATTTTCTGCGACCAATGATGTTTCTGACATAATATTGAAAACGTTGTGGATGGAAAAATTACCGCATCATATTAAGCATATATTAGTGGTTAGTGATGAAGGGATTGATAAACTGGCGATAATGGCCGATAAGATTTTTGACATGCATTCCCAAACTGAAATATATGAGGCTAATTCAACCGAAGTTAAGAGTTCGAGCGCGTCGCCAAATACCATTTCACAATTACTAGAGAAGATATCTTTGTTGGAACAGCGAATTGAAGAGCTCCATTTCCATCATCAGTCAAATGAGAGAAGTCGTAGTAAAAATAGAAATTACAGATCATTGTATGGAGGCAGAAGCAGAAGTCGGGGGCGTTATAACCCGGACGGTAAACTGTGTTATTACCACTTTACTTTCGGATCAAGATGCCTTCCGGAAAAATGCAAACCGCCATGCAGCTGGAAAAACCAGGAAAACTTGATGGTGCAGCAGAATCAGAAGTAGCGGCCGGTTCTGTTGCTGAAGATTTAAAGAATTGCCGTGAATTCAATTATAGACTTTTCATTATGGACAAGAAAACCGGGATAAAATTTTTATTTGATAGTGGTGCAGATGTAAGTTTAATTCCGGCTACATGTAATGACAAGGTAAGTGGCGATTTTAAACTTTATGCTGCAAATGGTACTGAAATCCTGTGCTTTGGACACAAGATTTTAACACTTGATTTGGGACTTCGTCGCGATTTTCAGTGGCCGTTTATTATAGCCAAAGTCAATAAAGGCATTTTAGGTGCAGATTTTCTTAACCGGTATAATTTATTGATTGATATTAACAACAAAAAATTAATTAATGTTGTGACTAAACTGAGCGTTATTGGTGAAATTACATCATCAGCCGATGAATCAACTGTAAGCACCTTAAACAAAAATAATAAATTTTCTGATATTTTGGCACAATTTCCAGAAATAACAAAACCTGATTTACTAATTTCTAAAACAAAACACGATGTTGAGTATTATATAACTACTAATGGAAAACCAATTTATTCTAAAGCAAGACAATTAGATCATAAAAGATTAGAAATAACCAAACAAGAATTCGCTTTTATGCTTGAAAACGATATTATAAGACCATCAAAATCACCATGGGCAAGCCCACTTCATTTAGTTGCAAAAAAAAAAAAAAAAGACGGCACTCTGAGGCCATGCGGAGATTATCGCCGCTTGAATGATATTACAGTACCAGATCGCTACCCTTTACCCAGAATTGAAGACTTCCACCATATTTTGAAAGGCAAAAATATATTTTCCAAACTTGATTTGCTTAAAGCGTATTACCAAATTCCAATAGCAGAAGACGATAAACAAAAAACATCCATAATAACACCATTTGGACTCTTTGAATTCAACGTAATGAGTTTTGGATTGAGAAACGCTTCCTCAACTTTTCCAAGATTCATTAATGAAGTTTTTTTTGGACTGGATTTTATTTTCCCATACTTGGATAATATCTTAATAGCATCGGAAACTGAGGAACAGCACAAGAAGCATCTTACGGAAGTATTTACTAGAATTCAACACTATGGTCTACGTATCAACCTATCGAAATCAGTAATGGGAGTAGAGAAATTAGAATTTTTGGGTTATTTGATAACACCAAACGGCTCAAAACCTCTTCCAGAAAAAGTACAAGCCATAACAAATTTTAAACTTCCTGAAACTATTTACGAGCTTCGTAAATTTTAGGAATGATTAACTTTTATAGACGATACTTAAAAGATGCGGCTAAAATTCAAGCTACCTTAAATGAATACTTAAAAGGTTCAACAAAGAAAGATCGGAGGAAAATTCCTTGGACAGAAGAAGTAAAAAAATCCTTTGAAAAATGCAAAGAAGATTTAGCCAATGCTGCTTTATTAACCTTTCCTAATCCAGATCTGCCATTAGCTTTATGTACAGATGCCTCTAATTTCGCAATTGGGTCTGTTCGACAGCAATATGAAGACGGAGACTGGAAACCAATAGCATTTTATTCCAAAAAGTTAAATGACACTCAAAAAGCTTATAGCACATATGATCGGGAACTTTTAAGTATATATCTTTCAATCAAACAGTTTAAACACATGCTAGAAGGACGAAAATTCACGATATTCACAGATCACAAGCCAATTACATTTGCATTTAAACAGAAAAATGATAAAGCATCACCAAGACAATTAAGACATCTGCAATATATTTCTCAGTTTTCAACAAATATAAAATACATAACCGGGAAAGATAATATTGTGGCAGACTCTATGTCTAGAATTGAATCAGTTTCGGACATCGATTACGACAAAATAGCAGATGAACAAATCAATAATGAAGAATTAAAAGAATTACTAAATAGTAGCAAAAATTTAAATTTTAAACAATATCCATTGCCCTCTGGAAAAATAATTTGGTGTGATGTATCAACTTCAAATACTCGACCGTTCATACCACAAGCATTTCGAATGAATGTTTTCCATAAAATACATGACTTGAATCATCCTGGCATCAAATCATCGATGAAACAAGTTGCATCAAGATTCATTTGGAAGAATATTAAAAAAGATGTTAAAGAATGGGCTAAAACTTGCATTGCTTGCCAGAAAAATAAAATTTTTAGGCATACACATTCTAAATTCTCCTCATTTGAAGAACCTGATGAAAGGTTTAGCATAATTCATATAGATATAATTGGCCCTTATTCGCTATCAAATGGGAATAAATATTGCTTAACTTGCATCGATCGTTTTACTTGCTGGATGGAAGTTATACCATTAGAAAATATCACCATGGAAACAATCACAAAAGCATTTTATGCAAACTGGATTTGTCGCTTTGGTGTTCCATACAGTGTGATCACAGACAGGGGAACTCAATTCAGATCACAACTTTTCAGAAGTTTGGGTGTTATTTGTGGAATTAAAATGCAAACAACGACGTCGTACCACCCACAAAGCAATGGAAAAATTGAAAGACAACACAGAATTTTAAAAGCAGTCGTTAGAGCTCACAATTCAGTCAAATGGACTGAAACTTTACCAACAATACTCCTTGGAATACGGGCATCTCTGCGTGATGATACCAACTGCTCCATTGCAGAAATGGTTTATGGTAAATCACTGAAGCTACCAGGAGAATTCTTTCAAGAACCCCAAACCAAAGTGTAGCCAGATACTTTCACTGGTGAACTGCGAAAGCAAATGGAAAAATTAAGACCAATTAAAAGCCGACGTAAAAGAAGTCAGAAAATATTTTTTCACAAAGATTTAGAAACATGTTCCCATGTGTTTGTCAGAGTAGACCGTGTTAAAAAAGCTTTAGAACCCCCTTATGAAGGACCTTTTTCCGTGATTGCCAGAAACGAGAAATATTTTACCGTAAGAATGAAAGAAAAGGACATTACTGTTTCCGTCGATCGTTTGAAACAAGCTTATATGTTAAATCTGTTGTAAATAGCATTTATGTAATTAGTTCATTTTAAGTTATTAGCTCATATTAGTTCATTTTAAGTAACATTTATTTTTCTTCTGTATCGCAACTATGTTGCTTGGAAGGGGAGTAGTGTGAGTAGTGTAACCTGTAGGAAAAAAATAATTATCTTTGTTTAAGCAAATTTATGTAAATATCTAATGGCAACAACAACAAAAAGATATATGATTAGTTTTTAGAACAACAATGGTTACAAAAAAAAAATGCGATATGTTAACGAAATAAATACTTTATTGATGAATTATGTAGTTGAAATTTATTTTTAAAGCTAATTAATATCTTTTGATGTAGTAACCGCTACACTTTCATATTGTTTGTAATGAATGCATATTATACACTAAACCTTAAAAAGAAGTACAGATTTTCTTCTTCAATACAATAAGAAGATTCATAAGAGAAAAATATGTTGAAACAATAATCGCAAAAACTTTCTTAGAAATGATGAGAAAGTTAAACAGCTCAGCTATTAGAAGGAGGCATATTGTCTAACATCCAATCAGGAAAAGGCAAGTAGACCATAACGGTGGCACATTTTGTGTGCCGAAAGAAAGAGCTTTATCTTACAAAATCAAATTACATGTTCGATTTCTGGTTAGTAAAATTGTATGGTATGAATTTGTTTCTGATGATCCAAAAATGAAGAGTTATAGGAAATAATAGTAAGTTATTGAAAGGTCTTGAAGGTATTTTTATATAAAAATCGCATTATTAGTACAACATTCTGATGTCTGTTCTCTATATTCATTGACTTGACGAGGATTTCATCCAGGATTTACAGTCCAGGATTTACATGCTTAATATATATTCATGCCTATTTGACTAGTGGAAAATAAAATTCCCAGGGTTGTAAATCTGGATTAATGGAAGCCACGTGTCGGTCACTCACATGCATTTACAAGGTTCATCCTATGATAGATTTCACATTACGGACAATCAATCTGTTCTGAGTCTCGGTCTTAATTGACCTTAACGCCTTTAACGTCTTTAAAGATAAAATTAATAAATAATGTATAATTGTAAAAATATTCTTAAAAGTAATGTGGGAGAAAATAATAGGTAATAGTACAATAATTTTAATTACAGAATATAAATTCTGACAAAACAGGCAGACGCTTATGCACTAAGTCATAAACTGAATTTAAATTTGAAGACCAGCAACAGTCATAATAATCATAATCATAGTAAAATAAGTTAACGGAAAAGCACACACACACACCGGGCCTGATTTACGGCGGGGTATTCGGGGCACTGGCCCGGGGGAAAAAAAATACGCAGTAATTTTTTGTACAGCTGCGGAAAAAAAAAGTCCCACTTGCTCTTTTTTTCGCCATTGCTCGTCGTATAGTAAAGTTATATATACCATTCGTTTGCAAATAACGCGTACTTTAATTTACTATTAATTTAATTTGCATAAGGGGCCGTCTTCATATTTAATTCTGCATCAACTTCGTTTTTCTCAATGGCAACCCCATATTTTGACTTTATTAAACGAAAGAAAACCTTCAGATTACCCTAAATATAAATTTTCACCAATTTACTACGATAATTTCCGGAGATATTGAGAATTCATTTTTGCGCGTTTTTAAGGGACTTTCTGCAAATTGAAAAACGCTATTTGTAGGTTCCGAACTTTTCTCCTTTCATTTATTTCGCTCGCGAGAATTAAAATAAAATTATTTTCAATTAAAATATTGTTCTCATGTCTCTTAAAGTTTTTTCTACTGAGAATATCAAGGGTAGAATAGAATATTTAGTCTATGATCCGTGAGTTCATAACTTCGGTGGTTTGTACACATGATATAAGGGAAAAATGCAAAATGACTGCTAAGGATTTTGAAAATCTTTGTAATTTTGAAATTGTTATTCAGTGTTTCCCTTGATGTTTCTCTTAGACAGCTGAAATGTTGGCAGGAGTTAGAGGCTGCTCCCTGCTCTTCTGACTTCAAGCATGAATATTGCTCGACTCAGCTATGGTCGATCTTAAAGAATGGTTTCATGATTGAAAATTTATTTGTTTGAATTTCATGTAAAATACGCAATTACTTTTTTGCCGACCCAATATTATCACTGTGCTTGTTATTTCACTTTCTTCATTTAATACTATCGCCTGCAATGTGCAATATTCTTAAGACTTTTGGCTGTATTTTAATTTATAGTTAGATGAAATTTTTTTTTACAGAAAAACGTGATTTTGAATGTTTGATAAAGTATGGGGAATTCCAAAGACCTAATGTTTCCGATATTAAAAAAGGTCACATTCATGATTGGAAAGTTGAGAATATTAGTTTTTCAGATATAGGACGTTGTATTAGAAGACATACATCTACTACATCTAATTCTATAGCTGGAAAATATTTTATTTGGGGGAATATGGTAGCGGACGCAATAATACACGTTTTATAGAATCCCCAACAAACTGCAAAAACCTCTAATTTATTTGCTTCAAAATTTGATATTTTTAATACTGGTATCTTTTACTGTGTTTTTGCACAAAATAAATCTAATTTACATTTATTTTATGCAATTTTCAAAAAATTGTCACTTAATAAATTTATATATGGTCACTTAACTCATGAAAATAACACATTTTATTTAATATAAATTAAACTACTGAACGTAAAAATTTGAAATTTTGCACAGCCATGTAATATTAATTTCTGCATCTATTTCCATCGAAATTTGGCTAGGTCGCTATTCATAATTGTATTGAATATTAATTTAATAATTCATAATTCATATTAATAATTTATTAAAAATCCTATTAACATTAAATTATGTTTGGGTCGTTTAGTTCTAATAGTACGAATAAAAATCAGCTTCTTACTACCAATATTATATGAGATATGAATTGAAGTATGAAAAAATATTTTGACATAGGGGGAGGGGGATTTTGGGTGCTCATAACTCACTCATTTTCTGTCCAAATTTATTGAAAATTGGTGTCCGGGGTTAAAATGAGCTAAATTTTTGGAATATGAAGTGAAATCTAGGGGTTGCTTTTGAGAAAAAAAAAGTTGGAGCGAATTTTAATATGTAGATGGCCCCTTGTGCAATTTTTATGCATAGAAAATTAAAGTGTGCGTCAATCGTAAACGATTGGTATCTGTAACATTACTGTGCGACGAACGACGGCCGAAAAATGTACAAGTGAGACTTTTTTTTCCGCAGCTGTACATTTTTGTTCCGCATCTAACATTTCGCTCATATTTTCTGACATACTGTAAAACGTAATAAAATATAATTTTCGAACTTGACGTATTTCCCATCTAAGGGCAATATTAGAAATTGTCCAATCACATGCAGCGTAATAGGAGTAAAGCCAGATACTGTACGTAGATTGCACAGACATCTGTAATATGTTTGGAGTTACAGTAAATACACTCAAAATTCTAGTGTTAAAAATATAAAACAATAAAAATTTTGTAAATAAACACTCATAAAATGATACCTTTTTTGCAGGAAACGCGTTTTCGTACTGAAAATTTCAGTACCTCCTCGGCCTAAAATTGTGAACCTTTAGACTGAGGATATACTGAAATTTTCAGTACGAAAACTCGTTTTCTGCAAAAAAGGTATAATTTTATGGGTGTTTATTTACAAGTTTTCATTGTTTTATGTTTGGAGTTAGTTTGGTGGAATTCTAAAATTAAAAAAAATTACTTTCATTAGATTCACAAAATGCTTTGCTTATGCATACCTGTCAAAGGTATGTAAACTCATAGAGGCCTAAAAAATAAAATCACTCTTGTATTCGAGGTAGGTAAGATGTATGGGCCCCCAGGGGTATAAATCGGGCCCTGCACACACAAAAAAAAAATCTAAATTCGAAGACCAAAATTTTATCCATGTTGTTATTGAGCTTTTCTGAAAGATTTGTCCGTTTACTCAATTTTTATTAATCCACCTGCGAACTAACTTTCAATACTAAATTTAATTTTGTGCGCTAAATTTTAGTAAAAGTGACAATCAGCATCAACTTTGCCTTAAAAATATTTCTTATTAATTCCTCAGAGAAAAAGTCCCAAATTGCTTTAAATGAAAATTCTTGGAGTCTTTTTCAACTAGGTTCAAATGACTTAGTAGAAAACATATTAATATATTTTATGAGTACTCTGGGGAATATATAATTTCGCAGATGGGAGGTAGGTACAGTACACAAAGCAAACTGCTTTTTTATTCTCTGAAGAGGAAACTTTAAAATTATTCTTAACTTTCTCATTTCTTTTTTTGTAGAGTTATTGTTGAAAATTAAGCTCTTCTTCCAACTGACACATTTTAGGAGAAAAGTAAGAATTATTAAGTCCTCTTTGAGTAAATATCAGAGAATTTTTCAACAATGCATACTTTAATTCGTTATTCAGAACACTAAATGGCTGCAAAATCTTTTATGATTGTGATTTTGTTTCGCCGTTTTGTTGGCCTAGTCTACAGAATGTTCAGAAGTATAAGAGTTTTATCATAAAGAGAGTTATTCGTATTTAAATTACATTTTAGAACAAGTAATAGCAGAATTGTAGTAATAATATTAATAATAATAATGATTCATTATTTCTTGTATTTAGTGGCTGCAAACCGTTAACTCACTCGTACTGAGATATTGAGTTTAGACTTGTATGTCCTCGAGAGATATAAACATAGGCATTGGAAGAATTTCACAATAAAATACCGGAAGATCCCTCAACAAGGGAATTCAAGGGAAGATCCCTGAACAAGGGAATTCAAGGGAAAATCCCTCAACAAGGGATTCTGAAACAAGGGGATCTGAATTTTCTGCTTATCTTGTTTCGCATCCGAATTTTAACAATGGATTAGTAAAAGAAAACGACTTCACGACTATTTGAACTTGCTTAGGTGCTTGAAACAAATTGATGGATGAAAACCAGTGACAGAACAAATAAGCTGGATCTATTTCTCTTTAATCGATATATTTTTAGTTTAATAACTATCTTTTAATCATTGGCAATAAATGCCCAAAGCCTTTAATTCGAATAGTTCAGTAAATATTACATTTACATGTGTTCAGGTGTTCAGCGAAATTTTATGTACATGTCATAAGAAGCAATAATTAAAGTCTGGCTAAAAAATAGGGTTTTCTGTGTAGACACGGTTTTTCAGAAAGCCTCCAAATCCAGAAATCACATAGAATCCGAATTGCAGATCATGTTGCCAAAAGGTGAGAATATGGTGGTTGATGACTACGCCATTAGAAAAGTGTGTGTTTCAGTAAATGCTTGACATTTGTGACACTTGTGACAGACTGTAGTAGTCAGTTTGCATTGATATGTTCCTTGAATTCCAACTTCGCTGTTACGGAATGACGGCTATAGACGGCTCTTCCAGAGAAGATTGTAACACCAGAAAAGATGCATTGGCTCGTAAAGAGCACTTGCCCTTGTGAGAATTAGTTGTTGGAGCTCGAGAATGAATCTTGTAGGACAAAACACCAAACCATTACTTGATGAGGATATAGCAGAACTTCTCGGAATAAGTGTAGATTTTTAGAAGTCTACATGAAGCAATTATGCTTGCAGATTAAAATGCGCCTCATACACCGGCGCCTCCAAAGTTTCATTGCTACTCAATATTAACTTCTGCTATTGCGAGGAATCTTTGCGCTAAAATTTTCTGGGCTTCCAAATTCATAGCTAACAGCTTTTGAAAGCGCGATCATTTAGAAGAATGATAGCAAAAAATGTTCCTTAAAATCTTGTGGACTGTGAAAACAGGCTAATCTATCGCTCTTAAAATAGCCGGATTACTGCAGCTACCTGTGTGATTTGAAGCACTGTTTGTTCTGCCTTTTTCCATATCGTACGCTTAATGATTCTCTTACCTCAAATTTTTCCCCTTCTAACCCGGTAACTCTCACTGGATTTTTTCGTATTCCTTAGATAACATCTGATATCGGCCAAAAGCCACAGGTAATAGTCGTTTTGATAAAACAGTTTTAAGATCTTGCTGCGTAAAAACCATTCTTAAGTGTAAACAGTTTATGAAATAGATGTTTAAAACCTCTGCGCATATTAGCGACTATAATATTGCGTAATGCCATCTATTGGTGATTTTTTAAACTATATTTTTTTCCAGAAGTTTCTCTCTCTCTTGTACTCAATAACTTTTCTGAAAATTTGGCATTAGACGACTGTAAAAAAGTAAAAGTGTAAAATCAATTGAAACTTTTATGCATTTAAGCATACTTAAACACATCTTTTATAAACATAGCAGAAGAAACGTTAAACCTTTGTAAGAAAGTCATACCGTAATGCAACGTTTAGTGCCTGTTGGAGAAAAAAATGTGTTTCTCGTCACACTTAAAATGCAGTGGAATAACCTATTTCCACATTAACCACCATCGCCATGCTCGTTAACTTATGTTATTCTCGAATTTAGATAACAGACAAAAAATTCTGATCGCAAAAGGTTGTACAACATTAATAAACGCTACAGACTATGATCTAAAGAATGTGCCAGTAAGTACGCATTTTTAATAATTGTAATAAATTAGAGAAAATGAAAGAAAAAATATTTAATTTCATTCAACATATAATTCGCTTCAGCGATGAAAAATAATGTCGAGTATATGTCCTCTTTGATTTCTTCATTCTGTTGTTCAGGGTAACACCATTTTCCCGGACTTCGGCAATTTTCCTGTCGCAAATGACTTACGAGTTTCTGTACCATCTCTAAATGCGATTAGTGCGCCCCCCGAAAAAGCACGAAGTTTAACAGCAATCACTACATATCACTCCCCGTTTTATATTGAGTTTTCACTGTAAAAATGTTTTGTTCGAGGCGGAATTCTTCCCTGACTACAAAAAAGAAAAATGGAAAATTGTCTTTTCAATCGCAGTGATAATAAATAGCAAAAATCTGGAGTTACTACATTGGACTTTCAGAACACTTGCTATTTATTAAACGTTTAAATAAATTTCATTCAACTCAATCGGATCTGGCGTTCAGGCACTAGTGCACTTAAAATGATTTACGTGTACAGGCCGTAATGCATTAGAATGCTTTTTTGCAGCCCTGTAAAAAAGTGTACGGCGTAACACTCGCGAAAATTTATGCAGTACGTAAGACAGACAGTGGCGTGTAATATGCGTACATAATTTGAGCTCAATTGAATGCATCATTTAGACACTAGGCCATTTTAATTGATTTGCGTCCACAGTCCGTAATGTGTAAGAATTATTTTTCGCAATCCCGTTAATAAGCTATCAACTCTACACATACTCCAAAATCTATGCAGATCATGTGACCGTGACCTTTTACATGCACGCCCAATTTGTGCTCAACCAAATGCACCATTTGCGCACTTTTAAGAGTTTCCGTCCATTTACCATAATGTAAAAGAAATCTTTTTCTGTAGTAAAAAATTATTATCAGCCATAAACGAAGATTGACAAGACATTTTTAAAGGTAAATGATATCCTACAAATTGTTTTCAGCTATATTAATTTTGAAATAAATTAAAAAAAACATTCAAACTCAACTTAGAATAGTTTAATACTATTCAAATATTCTTTTTGTGTAATGCAAAACAAAAATAAAATGTGTGCGTCAGTGCACAGAATTTTATTATATTCAAATGAGTTAAAATTTTTATATCCAAAATTAAAGCATCCATGCATATGTATGTTAATTCAAAACTATAAAAAAATCTTACACGATAGTTTTAAGAGTAGAAACGTTAAGATCCACGTATGTCGACCCCTAAAACGAAAAGGTTATTGATTTCCCTAAGCACACACGAAAGCTACATACTAAATGACATTACTCAAGCGATGGTATTAGTGTCCCTTTTGCTTCAGGCAGAGCTTTCATGGCATATTTAGTCTTCATAACTAAATATTCTCCAATATGGAGTTCCTTTTCAATCTTGAATAAAAATTGTGCGAGGCATTGGCAATAAAGTTAACGTTCTTTACTCCAGAACAGGAAAACTGAAATTGGAAGAGCTCTCTCTTTGTAAGTTAATTTCAGAATATAGCGTGAGTGAAAATAAGTGGAACACCGATATTCTTAAAAGTATCAGATTATCTTTTAGTCAACCTTTTACTTTTTATCTTGTTCAAAAGAAATGTCGAGCTGTTATGGGCTGTTAGCATGAGAAAAGGCAGATACAAGGGTTTTATTTTACTTTTCAAAAAGAAAAATTCTATTTTTCGATGAAAATTTTATGTAATCCACAGAGTACTGGAAGCATAAGATTTTGACAATACATAATTTTACCCATTGTTTAAAACAGAAGATGACTATCGTAAATGTTAAGGTAGCAGCAAAAAACAGATTAAGGAGAAAGAAGAAGAAAATACATTTTCATCCACAGACGTGACTTGATAGGTAGCGTTTCGAAATGTATTGAAAAGATTTTTCAATTTAAGACGTGCTATCAAAAAGCATTCACAAGCTCTAGGTTTTTAGGTTTTGGATATGCTAGAATTTTTAATTGCTTTTCTCATTGCAGGAGATCGGGGATAGCAGGCGCAGTTTATACTTATTGATTTATATTAATTTTTTGTTCAAGTTTTATTTAATAAAATTGAACTGCATCTATAAACTTTAGATATTTGGCGCAAATGCCCAGGAGTTCTGTGTTTGTAATGCTATATAGTATATGTGTAACGGAAGCCTAAAGTAAAAGAAAAATATAAAATAGGCTGCTGAACTACACCCTATACATGGGTATCGTGTACCTACTGCACATTTCCCTCCTATGGCTGATAGATAGCATTTTCTTTGCTTTGAGCGGCCTATTTATGTGCGGGCTGTTAGCGTTTTTTATACCTAGTCGTTTCCTGGATTGTAGCTTCATTTTCTGGGTGGTATGAATTTTCTCGCTGAACCCTTTCCTGGCTGGACTATGCCAGCTTTCTCAACGTTTTCTTCTCTGAGAGTTCCAATGGTTCTCTGGAAGTGCGCACAGTGGTGGTCCCATGTCCTTGAGATCTAATTGATGCATGTAAAAGCCGTGCATCATTCCTCTCTCCCACACATCTATGGCTAACTGCCTAAGCCGCCTTGCTGCATCATGCGCCCTGGAGCCTTGTGGAATCTCAGTCATTCTGAAAGGCGTGGAGTTCTTTTTTCTCCGTCGTCGTGTTCTTGTTTTTAGCAACGACAACTAAAGCCAGTGTGTTTCGCGGATGAACCTGATACTTAATTTACATTGTTCTATGTTCGTTCTACGCTCTTTGTTCTGTATGCTATATGGAATGAAAAAGGGAAAGTTCCACATCGCATCGCATGTATTTCTTTTTCGTGATTATATGTGTCTTTCCAGCATGCTTTCTGTTCTACAGTGCCATTTATCCATTTATCGATGTTTCTGGAACTATTTTACAACATATTTTTGTTAACATAGAGTTACATAATTACATAAGAAACATGAAAGTTTTAGAATTTTTCTAAATAGTTCATGTTATACTACTAGATAACCATGATCTTAAAATCCACAACAACTAATAACGAAAAATATCAGTTAATTTTTTAATAAGTTTGAAACAATCTAACCATGAATACTGCCTCTCATAAAAATAAGCTGTCACTCACAGTTTTCGCGAAAGAAAGAAATATTAGTTTTATGCATTTTATGCAATTTTATATATCTTGAGTGAAATCCTTGGGGTGTTTTGTTTACCAGCTTAATACATTTCTTAAATATTATAACTGAAATATTATGTCAATTATCACAAAGTAGCTTAAAATAAGAAGCATGAAGTAAAAAAAGTCTGTTTTCAACAAGTAAAATGTAATTCCAGTATTCGTTTAAACTTATTCTGCTCCTTACCCAAAGAGAAAAGACATAACAGTTTTGTGAAACATTACAGTCTCTTTTTTGAACAAAGGGAACATCTTTTAAAAAGAAACCTAAGTGAAGTCAGCGAAGAACGAGAAACATTATTATCTGATAACAGACAGCTTTATTCACTGTTTAAGGCACTAAAAAACTATCGTAAAGCTTTAAAACAATTTGTAAAAGAGTCGACCAAGAGAAATAATAAAAAAAATGTTTTTCGTTCACACATACGTAACTCGATAGGGTGTGTTTCAAATATTTTGGAATGAATACCCAGCAAAATGTCGTACTAAGGTACCTTTAGGAGTGAACATTCTTTTAAAAGTATATACATGCATTTTAAGTTTTTTGTTTTTTGTATTGTTTATTGAATTAAAAATAACACCACTGCAATTATTCATGTTAAATAATCACTGGAAAAAACGTATTCAAATAAAAATAAATAACATGAAATTGTGAATAATTAAAGGTGTATGTCGAAGAAACAAAATCTGCCTCACGGTTTCAGTCTACAAATTAAAAGAAACTAAGGCTCGCAACGGGCTCGAAAAAATTCAGGATGATTCTTCAAAAGATGCACTATGCACTGAAATAAATGAAAATAAAGGTTCTTTTTAAAAAAATTTGAAAAAAAAATTCTTTACATGAGAATGCACAGAAAAGTGTCATACTAGTGACACATTCTTCAAACTTTTAAAGAGATTTTGCTAGAGTTTAGTTCCTCAAAATGTTTATCGATTACTTCAGTACGTAGTACAGCTCGAGAAGAAACATTTTAAAAATGTTGAAGTTCTTGACATAATTAGTTTTTTTTGTATTTATGTACCAAAATCACATGACTTTTTCACATTCACCGTTAAAAAATTAAATTAAAATTAAATCACTATCATTCATACAGAATTTTTAATTTGTGAGTAACAGGAAAGTTTCTCAGTAAATCCTAATGTGACAAAAAATAAGAAATGAAAGAAATATATATTATTTAGATTATTCTGTTACCGAGAAATTGAAGATATCTTTCTTTTATTAATATTTAGGTTACATTATGATTTGTATGCGATTAATAATACTTTGAGATAAGTACAAATACTACTATTTTATGTTCTACTCTTTTTCTTATTGTTTTTTGTTGAACGAATATGAACTATTTCTAGTAGTTTTCATATTCTTTGAAGTAATGAAGAAATAAGAAAGCTACACTTTTAAATCGTAGTATTCTTCGAAGATGAACGTGTGGAACAGAATAACCAATCTTCAGCGTACGGTTTTGAAATGAATGTTATTAAATTCAATATTAAGATAAAGCTTCTGAAAAAACACTCAAAATACCGGTGTTAAACGATAAATAAATAAAAACTTTGTGAAAAAAGGGGAACATTTTATGCGTGTTTTTTTCACAAAGTTTTTAGTTATTTTAAGATAAATCTTGTTTTTCAGACAATTTAAAAAAGTTTAGATAGTCTTTTTTGTTGAAACTAATACTATATTAACGTAGTATTATTTATTATTTAGTAAGATTAGTTGTAAGGTAACCGTTGGAAAAGGATGAATATAAAAAAGACTTTTATTTTCACGAAATATTTATAGGTACGGTATATTATGCTTTAATCCATATTATCGTTACAAGTCTACTAATACTATCTGCTACCTCGAAGTTAAACATTTAAGAGGTTATAATTTACTTTCAAAGTTGGAAAACGACGGTCGTGCAATCTGATGGCGCAATAAGTCACTCAATAGCTGCTGGCGTAGCCTTCGAATAGAAGACAATATTCACAAATGTTTATTTACAATGACGATGACACACTTCTAAGAATATGTACATTTATTTCATGCAGCGATAAATTTTAACACAGTTTTTAAAGCAATGCTAAACTCAGACTCTTAGTGAAATCTCAAAACTGATATTAAAATATCAAACTTACTTTACATAAACAACTCAGTAATGAACCGAAAGTCATTTTCTGGCATAAATATGCACACTCGTAACAACTAAATATTTTAATAATCTCAAGATAGATCAAATTTTCCCCTTTTTTATTCATTTGTTGCTAAGGGAAAAACGTAAACTATACCATTGCAAACTGAAAAAAAGGAAAGAAAGAAAAAGACTGAATTTAGTCCCCGCGTGCATAATCTCGTTCACACGATAGGTGGGGGAATTAAAGACGTGCAAATTTGGCTAGCAGTTAGCGAAGGAAAAGCTTTACTCTTTAATCTGTAGTATCGCTACACATCACTCGATTTAAAATGTTTACATATTTAAAAGGTAGTTTGGAGAACACAAATCTCCGCAAGCAGCTACGGAGAGTGTTATCTCCTACAGTACGCTTGCGTGCTGCTGCTCATACTATAGTCTTCGTTCCTCCCCTTTAAATGATCAATTCAGATATTTAAATCTTTAATGATTCAATACAACGAAAAATATGAAATTGTAATCTCGAGGAGCTTTGTAGAATCGCGCAAATTGCGAATTTATTTCCATACATGACACATATTTTGTGTCCCAATTCATCAATCTTATGCAATTTTGTATTTATGACATAACGTTTTTGAATGCTGCAAAGAAGTAGCTCACATAGTTCATCCTGGTTAGTCTACTCAGTTAATTTTCGAACAGGGTAATATTTTCTCTACACAGGACTGTTATGCGGAGGAACGCAATCCTCCCTGAAAATAAATATTATTGATGTGAGTGTGTCTTGGCAAATCAGTAATACCGTGCGAGGGGGGGGTGTTGAATTTAGTGGCAGTTAGAGATATGGATTGTCCCGATTTCAATAGCATCTCTAATAAATCCAAAAATGAGTAATTGATCCCTATTCAATTCTTTTCACTGTGTTCATTTGAGGGTTTAATTTACTAATAAACATAATAAACGAAAAAGAAACACATTTCAATATAAAATTTCGGTTTCATACTCGGCTTTTATGCCGCCCGGGTGTGTAGTGGCTAGAGAACCATTCTACTACACCGCAGGTCCGGGTTCGATTCCTAGCGTAGGCTTGGGTGTCATTTCGTTCGTCCCTTCATAGGAGGAAATGCTAGTCCACCTATTAAGTGTCTCCATAATACCAGTACTTCAAGGCAGTGTATGAAGCGAAATTTTATGTACATGTCATAAGAAGCAATAATTAAAGTCTGGCTAAAAAATAGGGTTTTCTGTGTAGACACGGTTTTTCAGAAAGCCTCCAAATCTAGAAATCACATAGAATCCGAATTGCAGATCATGTTGCCAAAAGGTGAGAATATGGTGGTTGATGACTACGCCATTAGAAAAGTGTGTGTTTCAGTAAATGCTTGACATTTGTGACACTTGTGACAGACTGTAGTAGTCAGTTTGCATTGATATGTTCCTTGAATTCCAACTTCGCTGTTACGGAATGACGGCTATAGACGGCTCTTCCAGAGAAGATTGTAACACCAGAAAAGATGCATTGGCTCGTAAAGAGCACTTGCCCTTGTGAGAATTAGTTGTTGGAGCTCGAGAATGAATCTTGTAGGACAAAACACCAAACCAGTACTTCGGGGCCTTAGTAGGGGCGAATGACTGATATTCAAGTGCCCCCAACTCTCCAGAAAAAAAAAGAAAAAAAAACCTTGGCATTTACTGACACACGGAAATTATGATTACTTCTTCTCTGATCAAGTGGACCGAGGAGCAAAACTTTTGTAGCATTGTGGGTTAAGTACACAAATTGTCTCATGTTTGTAAGCGAACAGGTAAGAAGAAAAAAATTGATCATTTAAACTGCTTTCGTTCATCCTTTCTCAAATAAGTATTTATTCAAAAGTACCTCAAACCTTCAAGTTTCGATGAGCTTCATTTAATTATGGTTTAATTATGCAAAACCGAAACTATGAAGATAAAAGTTCGCATTTTAAAAAATTGTACCTTCAAGTCCAACCAATAGGACATTCATTCAAGTGTGTTAATGTATATTTATGTCGAAATAGTAGTTTACAGTTTTACTACACAAATATTTGCAATTAAGTTTTGAGATAATGTCCACAAGAAAACAATCTTCACAAAAAACAACAACAAAAAGAAAACGGTTATCAAGCCGAAAAATCCAGACGAACAACGAAACGAAAAACACCGAAACATCGAAAAGAACGAAAATTTGCAACAATGAGTTTTGCTTAAATGCAGTGCAAGTATAGAAACGTAATAATAGCAAATGTGCTCAAAGTTTTATTATTAAAAAGCAAAAATAAAAACGGTGAATTTTTGTAAGGATAGTTTTATTTTAATTTTTCATTGCTTCAATCACAGCATCACATATATATCAATGTATCAATATCATAGCATATTTGCTAACCATTTATCTTGATTATCTATTATCAGTATTGTGGTGGAGTGAAAAGAGCAGTCGCGACAATATGTATTAAAAAAAGATAATTTTGATGCTGTTCCCATGGGAAGGCCACACAGGTGGACAATAAATTACAAGAGGCGCCAAGCAATTGGCATTTTGGACGCTATAAGCACAATGAACTGTCAATGTTAATATATTTATGGCAGTCCCGAAAATGATATGCAAATTTGGAGGGGTATATTACCCCAATGCCCCACCTACATGACCGTGATTCGGCGAAGGGATTCATTAGTTCGCCGATGCGAGCAAATCAAAAACTCCAGCCAATGATGTAAGAGGGGGTAAAAAGAAACAGCCCCGTGAGAGGAAGAAAAAAGCAGGGGTGCAAAAAAAAGAGAGGACAAGTGTGCGTCGAAGCAGTGTGGTGAAGAAGTGTGTTAGAAGAGAGAGTCGAGAGAGTGCTTCGAAGCAGTGTGGCGGAGGAGTTGTGTTAAAAGTGTGTGTCGGGAGAGAATGCCAAAGGAGTGTTGCTTGGTGATGACCTAAAAGAAAAAGCGTTCCCAACAGTGCACGCAATGGAGAAAGAAAAGCTTGTGAATGCAGATAGAGCGACTGAGGACTAGCTTAAAGCCGATCGTGCTCTGCGAAAAGATGGCTACCTCATCATAATGGTGAATATTCCAAACTATTTATTTCCTACTTGTGTTTCGAGCCTATTGTGGATACACATTATCCTCCAAAACCACATTTCCCTAGATATTTTGTTATACTAAACTTATTTCAATATCGCCTTTTAATTAATGCTATTGGAATGTCTAAGAATAAATGGATTTTATTTGCGGCTCATATAGCTTTTAATTTATTTCAGTGTTTAGATGTATTCCAATTGTTTTCCTTTTTCAGCGTAATTCTAGGAGTGCTTGCCAGGTAGGTTATTCGCGGCACAATCCCACCTTACGATCATCTTTGGCCTCAGCATTCATCAAATTTTAATTATTTCAAAATTCCACCTAAAGACTGTTACCACATTATGGTACCACAAGTATAAATGCGCGTTTGACATTCTCCAGTCGGAAAAAATTTGTAATTTGGCGAGTTTTGTTTTCATTTTAAAAAATAAACTTTCTGCTCTTTATTTTATTTTATTTTTTAAAAATTTTATTAGGAATTTCAAAAATCCCATTATATAATTTGTTTTTGATCTGAAGAGAACTTTCGATGAAGGTACACATCCATGAAAATCACACCGAATGTCTCAAAACCTGGCGAGTTGTGCGATATGTTGCCAAATTTGGCTCAAAAAATAATTTATAAAACCGAGCCTAGCTTGGTTATATCGACTATGCTTGGCAAAAATCGCTAAACTATAGCGATTTAAATCGGGAATTTTAAAGATTTATAAACTCGCACTCTAATTATCTAATATACAGGTGAAGGTGGCCCAAAATGATGCCCTTAAGGGGAGAACTTTCATAAAATAACATAAAAGTTAAATAAAACTTTGGCCCTTTACCACAATATTTTGCATTATAAACATATTTTAGTAATATTTTAAAAGAACGTTGAATAATGAAAAAAAAATAGTTTTGAGAAAGTCTGTAAAGGGTCATTTTACCCTCAACCCAAGGGCAAAATGATCATTCATTTGAAAATAATTTTAAATTGTTTCTTATCGGCAAAATATAAAAGTAATTACAATCATACAATCATATAGTATGCAATATGTAACAATAAAATAGCATGCATAATTTATTTTAAGACAAAAAATGTCTCAAACTTTAAAATGGGACATTTCAAAATTATAATTCAAAAATTATGGCCTACAATAAACGCAAAAATAAATTAAACAATGTAATCGAGAGTCACGCATTTTGAGAACGTCTGAAGGGCTGCCATGATGACTAGGACCCCGTACTGGAGTTTCTTCAGTCGATGGATCATTTTACCCGGCCGTATAGCTGTTCACTTTAGGCCCTATTACTGTAATACACCGACAAATATAATAAATTAAACGTGCTTAATTCACATCTGAAATCATACTCTATTAAGTAAAGCAATTCATATTTCTGATCATTAAAAGACTGTTATTCTAAATAAAAATAGCTTAAGATAATTAAAAAGACAATTAAAAAAAATCCTATATTTAGGCCTTGAATTCAGCACGAATTCAGGTTTTTTACCTGAAATGATCAGTCAAAAAACATCGCGTTATATTCGGGCTATTACGGTAATCTTTTCTTGTCTAATTTTATTTTTTAAATTTAATTTGTAAAACTTAATATCACTTAAAAGATATTTACTTAAAAAATGCTGTATAATCTATCAAAATTTATCAATAACGTTAAAAGTTATAAAAATAATTTTCTATCAATCATGAAAATAATTAGGGTTTAAGGGTATGATAAAGGTAAAAACATTATTTCAAATGCCCTTTAAGTTTAAACTTCCATGTTTCTGAATTCTAAAAATTACTTCAAGTATGATCTTCTATTCCAATATTACTTAAACTAATGATGTTTCACATTTTTTGCTTAGCATTCATTCAAAAATCACATTCACTATAATCATTCATTTCTTATTATAAGAGGGAGAAGTTTCTTTAAAAAATGCACCCTTTAGATATTCCTAAAGGGTACATTCATTATAAAATGAGTTATTAATCTTAGTTTGAAAAGAATCGGTTATTAGTTTAACGCTTAAACTATCAATATTTGCAAATGAACTAATGAAGAGAAAATAATGATTGCTAGGAATTTTAAGATTTCATACAATTAAAAATTTAGGAGTAGATTTAGAAGGATACCATATTTTTCATTTAAAATAACAAGCTGGAGACAGTAGCTAAAGCAATATGATCCATTAATCATGCATAATATTTATCTTTGTTCTGTTAAATTGCACGGCTAAAATAATACATTGAGTAAGAGTAATTTAATATTGTTATAGTAAGTATAAACTACTTTAAGTACGATAGATATTTAATAGGAAAAAGATTGTGATATATATAGTTATAATTCCTGTTTAAGAAAGAAACTTATGCTTTATGTAAAATTTGCTGGATAAGGCTTGTGATGTAAAGCAGTGGAATTAAGCGTTTTTTGGCAATACAGCTCAGCTTGGGACAAATAGGAAGTATGAGGACCAAAAATAAAAATGAATGAAGTTTTTATTTATTTTATCAAAAATAAAAATATTAAACGAATTATAATGATTGATATGTAAATCATGACCATATGTAATATGACCTGTTTACATTTTCATAGAGTGGGCTGTTATGTACACTCATGTCCATAAATTAAGGATAATTCAGAATCACACAGAAATTGATCTCTAAAATAAAAATTTCACCTGTGGAATGATCACACACATCTTGAAGAAGAATATGCAAATTACAGGAAACCACCAGATGGCGTGGATGGTACGTCACAATGACGAGAGTGTAAGAGAGGGGTATATAAGGAATGGTGGCAAAGAAGTAAAATTGTTCACAAGCGCTGTGAAAGCCTTTCAGTGCAAAAACCGCATAGTTATGGCACAAAGGAGGCATTTGGATGATGTTTTACGTGGCAGAATTATCGGACGACTGGAATGTGGACGTACCCAGCTGGAAGTATCCGAGGAACTTGGAATCGCCCAGAGTGTCATCTCCAGGCTTTGGCAACGATTCCAAGATGATGGTAATGTGAGTAGACGTTACAGCAGAGGTCGCCCCCGAGTTACAACGCCGAATGAGGACCGCTATTTGGCAGTTACTGCCAAAAGAAACAGACGGAGTACAGCATCAGACCTGTCTCGTCAGCTCTCTTCAGCTACCGGTACGACAGTTTCAAGGCAGACCGTGTACAGACGCTTAGGGCACATTGGCCTACATGCTCGTAGGCCTGTCAGATGTGTTCCACTTACCGCAACTCACTGTCGCCTGCGATTAACCTGGAGTAGAGAGCATGCATTGTGGACACCGCAACAGTGGTCTTGTGTGATGTTTTCCGACGAGTCCAGGTTTAGTTTGGAGTCTGATTCTCGCCGGACATTCATCTGGAGAGAACCAGGTACCCGTTACCACCAAGAGAACACCATTGAAAGACACCGTTACGGTGGTGCAGGATGGCTCGTTTGGGGAGGAATTATTCTTGGTTCCACAACTGACCTGCATGTTCAGAGTGTAACGATGACAGGCCACATCTATCGGGATGTCATTCTGGAACTACATGTACGTTTGTTTCGGGGCGCCATAGGTGCTGAATTTGTGTTTATGGATGACAACGCCCGTCCTCATCGTGCAAACATTGTATACGAATGCCTTCAATCGGAGGATATCACCCGTATGCTTTGGCCAGCATACACACCGGACTTGAATCCAATAGAGCATGTGTGGGATATGCTTGGCCGACGAATTGCAGCCGGTCAACCCCCTCCCACCTGTCTACCGGAACTTCGGAGTGCATTGCTTGATGATTGGTGTAATATTCCCCAAGATCAGATTGATCATTTGATACTCAGCATGCCTAGGCGTTGTCAGGCCTGTATTGCATCGTCCGGGAGACATACTCCGTATTAACCATCCTACTAACCATGTTATACTGTTTTTTGTAAATAGGTTCTGTTTTGAAATTTGGTCAAGGGAGTAAAACTTGCAATTTTTATTAATTATGTCAAACATATAGCATCTTTTTTGCTCTTTACTTTTTGTTTAATAAATAGACTTTACAAATAAGTCAAATTTGTTTTGCTTCTTTCTCTTTCTTTGCCTGAACTTCATTATCCTTAATTTATGGACATGAGTGTATTTTGTTATGTAGAAAGACAATGTCATATGTTAACACAACACAAACAAAACCTTTGATACTGCACTCGAAAGATCCATAGTTACAAACAAGTTTAAAAATATAACAATAAAAATATAGCTTAGTAACTATCGTTCTCAGATAATAGTTCTATCGTTACGTTTAGAGTCATCCCGTAAACACAGCATTTCTCCCAAGCTTAAAATCTAAAAAATAGAATAAATCAAAGTATCGATACAAGTAAAGTTATATAGTCAGCTAAGAATCTTAGATCGTGACATTCTTTCTGATCTCGGCTCTGCCGGTATACCAAGGTGAACCTTACTAAATTCACAGTTGTGGAGGTTGACTCATAAATTCTGTACTGCACTCTTTTTTTCCTTTTCAAATGAAAACTCATAAATGCTCCAGTTAGTTGCAATATTCCCCATACAGAGGCAGAAACATTTCAGTATTAAAGATCATGTAAAAGATTTCAATTGAGCGTGAAAATGCTTGAAGCTAGAATATAAATGACATATTTTCATTTTCCATTCTTTTGTTGAAAATACTCTTGAGTATCTTTCCTTAATTTGGGACATTTCTGGAGAAGAAAGATAAACCCAAAGATTTATGCACTGGAAGTACTGCTCCTTTTTTTTATTTCAACAAAGGAAACTTTAAAAAAAAATTAAAGTACGATTTGAGTTGTTATAAAAGAAAACATATATCCGAGGAGAAATCCTTTTATTCACAGTTCAAGACATTTTATAGTCACGGTTTGAAAGCAGGTGATAAAACAAAATTTACTCTCCCTGAAAAATGATATCGCCATTCAGAATCGCAATGGGGATATTTATTTCGAACATTTTTTTGACGGTTTAAGAATACAAAAGGCACATCTCTACCATTGAAAAAGAATAAAAATTTGCACACACATATTTCTTTTCGTTGAAGCTGGAGGGCTTAAAGTTTATCTGATATAAAATTCGATTAAAAAGAAACAAGCATCATAATCGCACGTGTTTAGAGTTTAATTAATAATATAACTAAGTACTTGGAATATTTTTCGTTTTACTCAAACATGAGAAAAATAAAAGAGTGTAAATAAAGTAAAAACTTGAACTTTTGATTACACTGGGAAAAATTAAAGTTGGAAATTTAAACCTGTTTATATATAACTCTAACAAAATATAAAAAATAACAAATATAGAGTGCGAAAAATTAATTTTATCAGAATTATCTTTATTGTACAAGTTGGTTTGCGAAGATGCTCTTAAAATTAATAAAGGTAAATCCATCCGGATAGTTTTAGTTTATAGTAAAAAAGTTGCTGCATCTTCTGCAAGATATATAATAATATCGTGAATAATTTTCAGATATTTTTAGGGAAACATCTTTTTGTACCATTAAACGTATAAGGTAATAGATTAAATCCACCAGAAATGGGCTTAAGTCAGAGATACCATTCGAATTTTTTTTTTTTTTGGTACATTTAGGGAAAGGTGGCCCAAAACGATCCTAGCTGGCAAAATGATCCACCTATGTTTTCTTCCAGACAGGCCGTGCTATCATCTAGGTAACACATAAACGAGTTGTGGCAAGTCAAGAAGAAGCAATGACGATATTTAAGCGATCAATCTACTACGTGTCTGAGTGGAATTCTTCAAAAATCTGGGTTCTATCATGTTTCTAATATGGTAAGCACTAAGTTTCCTATTTATTTACAAATGTAGTCTTTAATGCATAGAAATATAAGTTGATTTTCTGAATAGAATATGTGTTTAGATGTGAATTACACTTGTTTATTTTGTTGTGTTTCTAGGGGTGTTTCGGTAATCGGACCTAAAGTGAACAGCCATACTACCGGGTAAAATTATCCATCAACTGAAGAAACTCCAATACCGGGTCCTAGTCATCATGCCAGCCCTTCAGACGTTCTCGAAATGTGAGACTCTTCATTACATTATTTATTTTATTTTTGCTTTTATTGTAGGCCATAATTTTTGAATTATAATTTTGAAGTGCCCCATTTTATTGTTTGAGACACTTTCTTGTCTTAAAATTTTCATAAAATAAAATATGCACACTATTTTATTGTTACATCTTGCATACTATATGATTGTAATTACTTTTACATCTTTTATTAAAAACAATTTAAAATTATATTCAAAAATGAAACAATCAAATTATTTTCAAAAATGAAAGATTGAAGGGCAAAATGAAGGATCATTTTGCCCTTGGGTTGAGGGTAAAATGATTATGTACAGACATTCTCAAAATTAAATTTTTTTCATTATTCAACGTGATTTTAAAATAGTATTAAAATATGTTTATAATGCAAAATATAGTGTAAAATATTGTGGCAAAGGGCCAAAGTTTTATTTAACATTTATGTTATTTTATACAAGTTTACCCCTTAAGGGGATCATTTCGTGCCTCCTTCCCCTACTTGTTGGATTGTGTTGCGATTAGTTACCTTTTATCAAAACTCGAAAACAATGTATAAGCAATAAAAGTTAATGAAAATTTAATAAAAAGTAAGTAAATAAGCTTTAATTTTACATAGAACTGATAAAAATTTATTTTAGTGTCATATATCATTCGAAAAAACTATAGTCTATGTTAATTATTTGTGTTTTTGTGAGACGATTGCATGATTTATATTTCTATGTTTATTTTAAACTCATTACGGTGGTCGATTTGCTTTTATTGCACTAAAATAAAAATGTTAATTTTGATGAATAGATAAATTAATTACTCGTGCCTTTAGAAATAACAGTAGTGGTAGTCCAGTGGTTAAGGCGTTGCACTTTTAACCGGAAGGATCCGGGTTCTATTCCGACGTGCCACTAAAGACCTCGATGTAAATGCACGCTAAATCTGTGTTTCCGAAAGTCTCCTCGGCGATAGATAGCAGTTTCCGATGGGTGACAATGTTTAGAAGTCCCCCACTTTTTGATCAGCATTCAAATTTTAGAGGGAAAATCCGGTAAAAATGTGTGTAACTCTACATTCAGTGACGTGAGCTGTCCTCTCCTGGCAAACAAACAAATAAGCTAACTGTTTGTGGGTTGAAAAATAACATACTAAAATCAACAAAATCATTTTTTTAAATGAGCCATGAACACACCAGATAACAAAGAAATTCTGTTAATTCAAACAAATAATTTGGTTAATTTTAACCAAATAAACCATTTAAAAAAATAGTTTGGTTATATTAAGAAAACATTTCTTAAGATTAACCAAATTGGTTATTTAATTCGAAAAATTATTTTCTTAAAGTAAGCAAATAACTTTAACAAAATAATTTTGTCAATTTAACATAAGTTTTGTTGGCATATTTCAACTTTATAATTTTATTTATTTAATATTTTTTTTATTTACGTGAATTCAATAAACTTTCTTTTTCAATGAATTGTGTTTATCATCGTGCGCCGCGCTTTACACTGAAAAATCATAAAATTCTTTTCATTTTTAAGAGAATTTATTGATTTATTTTTAGATTAAAATTTTGATATTAATTGACATTAATTATTAAGCTCCCAATCTTCATGAATATTTTCTCTTACTTAAAAAATCATATATAAATAAATGTATGAAATGACTATAAAGGACTTTCATTAGGAATATATTTTTAAATTACACACTTAAAGCAAGTTAATTCACTTTAAAAGTGAATTTCCTGATAATGCATTTCTGAAAGAGTCTAAAATATAAATTATAGTTGTGAACATTTTATACATCAAAAAATATTTCAATGAGAACTTCCATTATATATATTTTTTAATATCTCAATCAATAAAAAGGGCCTTTCAAATGTTGTTACCTTTACATCAACTAAAGCTATTTACTATTTTATTCAGTTTAAATAAATCAGTAATGAAAGTGTTTGGCCACTTTAAAAATGAATAATTTGTACGATAACTTTATTTGCACAAATAAAGTTTTCGTGCAGAAGGATTTATGAAGATTTAAAAGAATTTTCGAGCATCATAATTTCTGTTAAAGTAATTTGCTCATAGAATTATCACAAAAAGTTACAGTAAATATTTAATATTTGTGTAAAAGTGATTGTTTCTTTCTGTTTACAGCAAAATAATATTATTCATTCTATTAGACAGTAGTTTTTCGAAAAAAAACAACAACATTAAACTATGCTAAAATTTGAAGTGCTATTTGCAAAAGTATTTGTAAGAAATTGTTTAACAACTTGAAGTGCATTTGCAAAATTTATTTATCTGATTTAATTTACTTTTATTTATGTCATTTCAATTCATTACGTGAATGTAAAAACACATTTTCAGATACTGTGATGGTTAGGAGAGAGAGAGAAGCAGACATTTAAGGCACTCTCTATACTTATTTAAATGCATTTTAAATAAGCATAACGTAAATGCTTAAATAACTAACAGTTTAAGTAAATTCGTTAGCTATTAGTTTTAATTTTTTAACTGATTGTTGAATCTTTTTAATACGTTTTTGTAAATATTTTAAAACGTATAGATAATAATGTATTATATCTAAAAATAAATGTTACATATTATAGTTTGATGCCTCTATAGTTAACATGATATGAATTTAAGGTATTTTTTAAGAGCCAGTTTTTGTAAAAATCCATCAAATCAGGCAGGCTTGGATAGCTGGCAATTTTATTTTGTTAAAAATTTCAGGATATGTTCTTTATGTAAATTTATTAGGCACGCGCTTTTTGTTTTTGGGAATATATATATATATATATACTATAGATTCGGGGTTGGCAAATTTCATACCTGCTCACTCTTGGCGTAAGCAGTAGATGACCTTGAAAATCATGAAATTGTGTGTTTTCTGCAATTGAAAGGTCAAATATTCCTTCGCGCGTAAAATCAACCACATACATCTTGACCTTTTTCTGTATTTCTCATTACTATGAATTCAGTAAAAAATACACATTTCTTGTTCCCTCTGTCGCAAGAAGATTTTCATGCGACTGACACAGGAAGTTTCTGAAAAAGCCTATTCCGTAGAATTTTGAATGACCCTTGGCCTTCGTGCAAAGTGTGAACTTAAGTTTATGTCCTAAATGCTAGTTTAAGAGTAGCAGAGCACAAAATAATTACCAATGTTATGATTCGCTCTTGGCAGAAAAATGTATATTGCCTTTTGTTAATTGGCATGTTTTTCTTATAATAATGGAAGATTTTCAAATTTCACCTCCATAACTATGTTCTTTTGCAAAAATAAAAAACACTTGTCTAATAAATTTATATGAAGAACATATCCTGAAAATTTCCACAAAATCAAATATGTCAGCTATCCAAGCTTGCCTAGCTCTTAAAAAACATGCTCATAATGTATACGAGGCTCTCAAATGAAAGTGACACATCAGTCTTCGCCCAAGATATTCATCATCTCGTGGATGGTAGGAACACCTGCTTTAACCTCCAAGACAACTATATCTAGAATATATACCCTGCATCTACAACTTTTTACTTCGTATACCAATTTACAGCAATGCCATTAAACCATTATGTAACACCGACTGTAGTACCTCTTTCATTATTGTGACATTTATATATTCAAATTATTACAAAAAAAAAGAGAAAAAAGCAATATATGCGTTATTAATACTCTAGCAAATTTCAACTCGTGAGGTTTCTTTCATTTGATCCCAGAGCTTCATAAAACAATCTGCTATACACAGTTCACAGGAATTAAGAGTCAGTAACTTGCTTAGACAACCACAGATGTGTCCTCATATTTCTCACATAATAAAATACTTCCACAGGTTGAAATTCAGAGAAAGTTCTGAAGAAAAACTCTCAGAGTATAACAATCCAGAATTAACAAACAGCATTCTAAAATAGGCTTCACAAACAAGCTAGAAGGAGTCGCATCAAGATTCGAAATAGAACTATACTTCAGAGCGCTATTTGCTCCTCGTTATATAGTCTCTCTGAAATTTCTAGCAATCTCTCAAGACCCCATCTCAAAAAAAAAAAAAAAAAAAAAAAAATTAATCAATCGCAAATCTTGCCATTTTCGAAAAAAAATCGCCAAATTTGACGCGAAAATAAAATCTGTATAACTGAAGCGATAGCGTCAATACTTCTGGAGAATTCGAGAAAACCCCATGTTAAACAACGGGGACACCCGAAACTCCCTATCTTGTGTTCTAGTTAACCGAATTACAAGCAGCAAAATGCAAATTTGAATCACTTGAAAATGGAGAATACAAATTATAGACCATATTTTTACCCCTGCAGGGCTGATGATCCCTAATATTCGTAACGTATATAACACCAAAATTTACTATGGTTTTCATTTCAAATTACTTTATCTCACAGCTTATCTTTAAAAAATGCTAACAAATGTTCACTCTAAAATGGTACAACGTTTCTTTAAAAGTATATTTCAGGTGTTTTAGTAAGTTAAAATAAAAGGCTGAGTCTTTCCTCAAGTTTTACAGAAATTCAAATTTAATTTCCGTGAGATAGCGCCTTTTATTCAGCATTTTATTAGACTTTCCTCAATGAATGGTTCTGCGAAAAATGCGATCTTAAATCAACGCATGCTTATAAAATAAAATGAACAGCGTAAGTTAAAAACAAAAGTATTGAATGGAGCGGTCTTTTTAAAACACGTAAAAAGTTTAAAGTAAAAGGCTATCAGCCTCTCAAACAACTTTAACGAGGTGCTTTCAGAAAATAAAACCCTTCATTTTCCAACGTACTCTGAAAGCATTTAAGTTTTGCAGTAGAAGCACTTTATCGGCTGGTTTGAATTTTTTTTTAACTATAAAGTGAAAATAAATCGATGGATTTTATGCAAAATCTCACCTGAAATATCTGATCTCGTAAAAAATTCCTTTTCGCACACTAAAAATTAAAGAATGTTATTTAGAAAAGGGAATTGCTCTTTGCAACATAATGCAATATGCGAAAGACAGGGAGAAGAGCTCTGCCAATCATTTGGGAAGTGAATTATTTTTATCTACCCAAGAGTGCTGAGCTTATTTATAATATTTTCATACGCAAGAAATATTAAACATCGCATTTTTGTTTGACCGTATATTTTCTTTTTCTCAAGCTGTAATGGTCTAACCCACTAATTAAGATGATTTGATTTACAGATCTGAACCAATTATCTGTCAGATCGTAACATATCTTCTAAAAATATGAATGTAGCCTACCAGTTTTACGTACAGGGTAGTTAGAATTAAAATGATCCTGATTAGACCTACGTAGAGATGGTTCTGTGGAGACCATATTTCTGCAAGTTAAACTTCCTACAAATAAATAAATAAATAAAATAAAATAAAATAAAAATTCTAGAAGATTTGACGACAAGCAAAAGAAGAATGATTGGGGAGATAAGAATTCTGCTCCCCTTCCAAGAACTTCCACAGTTACTATGGATCAGTCCATTATAAAAACTAATTTTTCACCTCTTTGTGAACCTTTTCCCCCTTCCTTTTCCACCAAAGCCTTAGTCTTTATCTAAGTATTAACATAAATTAACATAATGCAATTTACAGAACTAAACTAATTATCTGTCAGATAGTAACCTAGCTTCTGAAAATATGAATGTAGCCTATCAGTTTTACGTACAGATTAGTTAGAATTAAAATTGCCCCGTTTAGACCTACGTAGAGACGGTTCTGTGGAGACCAAACTTCTGCAAATTAAGCTTTCTAGAAAATAAATAAATAAATAAAATAAAAATTGTAGAAATTTTGACGACAAGCGAAAGAAGAATGATTGGGGAGATAAGAAATCTCCTACTTCTACAGCTACTTTGGATCAGTCCACGATAGAAACAAATTTTTCGTCTCTTTATGAACCTTTACCCCTTCTTTTCCACCTAAGCTTTAGTCTTTTATCTTTTCCATTTGTTCTACTAGCTGGAGAACAACTTTTAATTTCTTTCAATCTCCGTAAATGAACTGCACTGTGTAACATTATGTAATAGCGATAGAGAAGCTAATTAGGACTGGCATAGGTACCATCGAACCACAGGGGAAGAGCTCTGTCAAGCTGTGGGGTACTGAACTGATTTTACCTATGCATGTTCTCTCTGAGCTCTAGAGAACAAGAAAAATTTACCGAATTTCGTTGAAATTTGGTAAGTAAGTTATATGGACCATAAGGAAAAGGCATCTGCAATATTTTTTTTTTTTTTTAATTTCAACCGATAGATTGCGCTTTTCATGTAGAACGGACGTTGAGCAAATTTATAGTGCTTTGAAACGGCTAGTAGTTAATGCCGTATAATCATTCTTAACCTTGCATTTAGAGGGAAAAAAAAACAATCTTTAGTGATCAAGTTGTTTCATCAGAACTGCATTAATTAAACAACAGAATTGCGAGAGTATAGACACTTGCAAAGATTATGGATAGGACCTGTGCAAATATGTAGCATTTTAAAAAGGCCATAGGTCATGTCAGATATCACTAAGTTGTTTTTTTAATCGCAAATTCAGTAATTTATTTACCACACTTCGAGAATATCAACGTTTGTGAAATATGGGTACTTTCCATATACGTTTCAAGCGTCTATATTCTGGCAGCGCGGTTGATAAATTACTGCATTTCCGATTTAAAAAAAATGGCAACTATACAGCATTGATTGCTGACCTAATAACGCTTCAAATTTACATAACGTACGTTTTACGTGAAAGCGCCATCTATCGTTCGAATTTTGAACATTTTTTGACTGCAGATTTATTTTCCCCATAATCAAAATAACGTATTTAGCAAGTTTGGAACGAAATACGTCCATCATATTTGGTTCAACGTACGCCAAAACAGAGTATTTTTACTTATAGAGGGCCTGTTTGAAAATATAAAAACTGATACGATTAATTTTTAAAAAAAGTCGTTATAGAAATCTAGTGATCTGCAGAAGAACAGGTAAATGAAAATTGAAAATTTCCGTTGCTTTAAGATATTTAAGTCTAACAAACTTGCAGTACACAAGAAAATGAGGCTTAAAGCGTAGTTAAGCTTATAGAATTGCTAGTATTCCTTATATGTATTTTGGAAATATTTTTCCCTAAACAACGAAATGTGTTTCCTAATTCTACATTCTAGAGAATTTCCCAGACAAAAAAGGGAGTATTTTTTGCAATTCATTCTAAAGTATTCTGATGTTTGACTCATAAGTATGGTCTTCGAATATAATTTGAGTAATTTCATTGATATGTGCCAATGTGTATAAAAATAAAACTTGAGTCGTGCGAAATTTTCTCATCTAAAATCATCGCAATAGTTATATCTGTATGTAGAAGAAGAATTTTGCTATACAAATATTAATAATATATCCATTTTTAATAGTCATTCAGACTTAGCGACAAGAAAGATGGTATAAGGTGTCAATTACCTTCCGTTAGTATACTTTTCGTTGCTGTACAGCAGCTAATGTGTATGATCAGCCCAAAGTTTCGTTTTGAAATACCAAATACAGGGAGATTCTCTACCAGACTGAGAAACTTGTAGGGAGTGTAGGGGGTTCAGAGACGATTCAGAATCATATAGCAATGCGAGGTCGTAAACGTCGTCTTTATGTACCTGTAAATAATCCCTTTAGAAGAAGTGTCAAAGTGATAGTAAATTTTCCGATCATGGTTTTTCAAAAACTAATCTCGTTTTCACCGATTGCGCTTGATTAAAACTGTTATTTAAGAATTGTTTCTTTCATTACATTTATGAAATTGTCTGAGAAAAGCCAATTGTTTATGAAACTTTGTTTCAGAAATTAGTTTTTTAGGCACTGAATGGATACATTTTAAGTATTACGTATACATCTACCGTAAATTTCTTTTCACGCGGTGATATACTTTTTTTGTTTGTTTTGAAATGCATGGATTACGTATGAAAAAATTGGAATATTTAATGGGATTCATTGACATTTACAAATCAAATTAGAATAGATATTTCAAAAGATATGCCTAAATCTACACGAAGGCTAGTAAATACTTCACAGCAACAATGTTTCAATCATTAAATGCTTTTGTAAGGCAATTAGCTTTTTCAAAATTACCCATTGAACATTACAAATCCATTATTCCAGTCATTAGCAGCAGTTTAATGTTCTAGGAATAGGTCGTACAACCATTTGTCTCATAAAAAATTTCTCTTATTATATATGTATAGTTAACACTCATTATGAACTAAACCGATCTAACTCTCAATAACATTTGAGTGCATCTGCGTGTGTTGGAATTCCATACTCTGACGATTTCATGTAGTTTTTGGTTGTTTTTTTTTTGTCACCATGTTGTTTGCCAGCATGATTCAAATTTATTGATCAGTATAAAAGCACCAATTTATGGTGCAAAGTTTCTAAATAGAAAGACTGCAGCTAATTTAGTGCCGCTTTGTGATGAAATGTTGGATTACTTCTATTGATATTGTTATTTGAACAATGCTATTAATTTGTTATAAACTATCTAAGAAAACTCTCGAGCTCATGATCTTGTAGAGAATTTTATGCCAACAAGCAAAAATGATCCCTTAGTAATTGAATGTATGAAATATCGCTTTTCTAAAGATGAACTGATAATAGAAGTGCAAGAAATATTAAATCTGGTTTTGATTCATAATAAAAGTAACATCGTGAAATTATACGATAAGATTGAAACACATTTGGGACCTTTGGGGACAAAAGTTGTTAGCTCGGAAAAATATGCTTCTATGTTATATCCTCTTGTTAAGAGTTGTCCACCAGAGGATATTTTGAAAACGTGGGAACGACATATTATTTCTCCATTAGTAAAGAAAAGGGAGAAATCAATAAACTGAATATTTAAATGGAGTTTTTAAAATCGGAAGTGGAGGGGGAACAAATATTAGCTATTGCCAGAAATCCTTTTGACGATGGGACAGGTACTCATAAGAAAATAAATAAGGTATATTTTAATGAAACTAAAAGTAAAATCTCAATTGCTGCAGAGCTTTGAAATGCAAATTCAAATAATGAGAAGAAGTGTATTTTCTGTGATAAAAAGCATAATTCTCAAGAATTTAATCAAGCAAAAAGGATGAAGATTAATGAGAGAGCTGAAATTGTTAAAAAGTCCGGTTGTTGTATCCGTTCCCTTAAAGAAGCCATGTGTCGAATAAGTGTCAGAGACAATACAGTATTATCCATGTGATAAATTTCACTATATAATCATGTGCGCAAATTCCCCATCTGAATCTAAATCATGGATTCTTTAATTTAGTGAAGATTCTGAATGTGCCCAGCCAAAAAATCAAACTCTAACTAGTCTGTCTCGGCCATCTGGGGTATTATTACAAACGTTGCTAGTATACCTTAAGAATCAGAAGGGCAAACACGTCATGAGAGCTCTGATTGATACTGATAGTCAAAGGTTGTAGTGTCTAGACCGAATAGGAATTCTAGATCCCGTTGAAAGTGAAATTATAAAAGAATTACACACGTTTTCAACGCAGTCTCAGAATCAATGATGAAGGGAGGTATTATGTAACACTACATTAGATTCAGCTACATCCTTCACTTCCAGAGAGAAAATAATTAGTCGAAAGAAGATTGCGAACGGCAGTTAAAAAATTGAGAGCTGCTGGTATTTTCGAAGCTTATCAGAATGTCTTACAAAATTGGTTGAAGGAAGAAATAATCGAAAAATTAGCGAAAGGTGTAAAGCGAAACCCGGCCATTTCTTTGGTGCACAGAACAGAGGTGAATTCAGCCACTACAGCGATCAGACCAGTCTGATGATTCAGCGCTATCCGAAAAATTATCCGTCCTTGAAAAGTTGTCTCGCTAAAGGTCCGAATCTCCAGGGGTTTATTTCTGCAATTATAATTCGATTTCGAATGAATGAATTTACTGTTGCCGCAGATATCAAATAGTCCTTCTTAGAAATTAATATCTGCGAACATGATCAAAACTATCTTAAATATCTGTGGACAAAAGATGGTGATTACAATAAGTTGAAAATCTATCGACACTGCCGTGTTGATACTGCCACTTACTTGCTGTCAATTGTTGTTATATTCCACTCTTGAACACACTTTAGAAAACGCTCCTTCATACTTCAAGGATAATGCATCGATGCTACAAAATCCCTTTTACGTTGATAACTGTCTAGCTAGTTTTGACAGTATGTGTGAAACATTTGTCAAACAATCAAAGAAATACACTACTTGCAGAAAAAATTGACTTAAGAGGTTGGTAAGGTAATTGATTAAAATTATAGGCTTCTCAGTTTCCTAATACTACCAATAATGAAGCAGAGAAAGTAGACGAAGAAAAAACCTTAATATCAGTCTTACGACTAATGTGAGATACATAGAGAGATGGTTTTTCTCTTTTCAGTTCCCTGTGTTGCTTGCAACGAAGGGCTTGGACTGACGAAGGCCAAAACAATTTTTGGTTGAAACGTGCGTATCCTCTTACCTATAACATCTTATGTGTGTTTTTTACAAAGTTTTTTATTTACGTTATTGTTTAACACCAGTATTTTGAGTGTTTTTTCTGTGTTTTGTTTATTTGGACTATTAACACTCTCTTTTGTTCTCAATTTTCTTCCTTCCTTCTTCGTGTGCTTTTTATTGCTTATTTCTTTTCTGTTTTTGTTTTTTCTGTATGGATTCATCTTTGTTTAACCGTTTTTCCCGTTTACGATTGAAACGTTCTCGTTTCTTGAATCATTTAGGTTTTCTTGTTCGATGCAAACGCAGTAATGTCATTCCTAAGTTCATTGACATTAAGTGCAATATTGACGGTTCTTCTCGTGTTGATAAGGCTCTGAATAGGTCTAAGCGGGCGGTTTTACGTGCTTTTATTCAGGATGTTCGTTATAAAGTTTCGATTCTTGAATCTGATCTTTATGATCTCCATTTGCTTTTGGGTAAGTCTTACCCTGCTTTTGCTAACTGGGAAAAACGGAATTTCGCTTATGTTGAACAACGTTCTATTTCTCACAGAGCTACTTTGGATAAGAAATTCCAAGCTCTTCTTCCGGTTAGGTCTTCCCTCGGTTCTGTCAGTCCTCTTGTTCAGGACACTGTTGTTAATTTGTCTTCGCATGTTTTAACTGATTCTCAGCGAGATGCTCTTAGTTTAGGTTTGAATTTTTCTCGTGTTAGCAACGTTTCGGTTTCCAAACTTATTGCTCCTATGGAAAACTCCTTTAAAAATAGTAAACTCTCTTCTAACCAACTTGATACTTTGCGACATCTTATTGCTAATACTATCTCTTCAAATAATATGCATGCCAAATCTAACCTTTCTCGTTCTCAAAAAACTGCTCTCAAAGAACTCAACTCTAACCCTAATTTACTCATTACTAAAGCTGATAAAGGCGGCCAGACTGTTTTACTTGATAAATCTTTTTATGTTGATAGTATTAATAACATGCTAACCACTGGTCCATACACTAAATTAAATTCTGATCCTACTAACAGTCTCCTTTCTGAAATTAAACACACTGTGAAGTCCTCTGTAATCTTAAATGCTCAAACTAAACGTTTTGTTATTCCTTCTATTGCTAACTGTGCTCGTTTCTATGCCCTTCCTAAAATTCACAAACCTTCTCTTGCCTTTCGCCCGATTGTTTCTAACATTGGTACTGCTTCTTATAACCTTGCACGTTTCCTCTCGCATACTCTCTCTCCCTTGACTGCTAGTAATACCCACACTGTTAAAAACTCTTATGATTTCGTTAACAAAGTTAAACTTCTTTCTCCTACTAATTGTAAAATGCTTTCTCTTGATGTTAAATCTTTATTTACTAATGTTCCTATCCAAGGTGCGATTGACTGTTTGGAAAAGCGTTTACGCGAGTTTCATTATTCTTCTATTGAGATTAAGGAGTTTATAGCTTTAGTAAGCGTTTGTATTAAACAAACTGCTTTAATTTTTAATGGCTCTTTCTATAAACAAACCGAGGGTCTTGCTACGGGTAATTCTCTCTCTCCTCTCTCATGTGATATTTATATGCATTATTTTGAAGAGAAGCTCTTCAAGGTCTTTAATTTTCCGTGCTGGGTCAGATATGTTGACGATACTTTCGTTCTAGTGGATTCCAATTGTGATACTTCTAATTTACTTTTGATTGTTAATTCTGTTGATCCGTGTATCCAATTTACTGTAGAAGAGGAGTGCAACAATTCTTTACCTTTTTTGGATGTTCTTGTTTCTAGGAATCCTGACGGTTTCTCTACTTCTGTTTTCCGCAAACCGTTTTCTATATCTTTACCTCCTCATGCCCTATCTAATCATCCTTACCAGCAAAAACTTTCTGCTTTTTACATTTACGTGTTTCGTGCTATCAAAATTTGCTCTGATTCTTCATCTCTTAATAATGAAATTAGTTACTTAAAATCCTTAGCTGTTTCTCGTGGTTTTAGCCCCTCTATTATTGATAAAGCTGTTTCTAAATTTAATAAGACTAATACTTCTACTAATACTATTAATTTTCACAACGATTTAATTGTACTACCTTTCTTTTCACCTTTATGCTACAAAATTTCTAAACTTCTCAAAAATTTCGGTTTCAAAGTCATTTTCAAACCTGTTAATAAACTTAAATTTTCTTCCCTTAAAGATCCTATTCCTACTGAGAACCGTTGGGGTGTTTATTATATTCCTTGTGGATCTTGTGATTTGGGCTATATTGGTCAGACCAGAAGAGCTCTCAAATTTAGGCTCAAAGAGCATGAGAGATATGTTTCTAAGCACGAACTTTCCAAATCTTCTATTGCCTCGCATTGTTGGAATTCCAATCATCGTTTTCATTTTTCTAAAGCTAAGATTTTGTGCACTCCTCAGTCTTTGTCCCATCTGGATTTTTTGGAAGGTTTTTCCATTACCCAGCACTTAGAACGTCTTGTGAACGATGGTTCTTCCGTTCCTTTCGTTCATTCTGCTTGGAAGCTGCTGTTGTAAGTTTCTTTTCATTTTCTTCGTCTACTCCCCCCCCTTTTTTATTTATTTATTTATTTATTGTGTGTGTACGTGTGTTCTGGCTTCCTTTACTTTTTTTTTTTATATATTTATATATTTAAAAAGAAAGAAAGAAAAAAAAAAGATTTTTATATATTTTGTGCTGTCCTGTTCGTGGTTTTTAATTATTAAAAAAAAAATTGTGTTCTGTTTGTTTTGTTTTGTTTTGCTCTGTTTTCTCTTTTTGTGTGTGTGTGTTTGTATTCGTGTGTTCCTTTTTTATTATTTATTTATTTATTTATTCCTTTTTTATTTCTGTATTTTTGTGCTTCTTTCCTTTCCCTTTTTATTTTTTATTTTTTTATATTTTTTTCTCCCCTCTCCGTGGTTTTGTTCGATTTTTCTTTGCCCCTTGTGGCAACATCTTGCTTGTTTTTCTCTTTTCAGTTCCCTGTGTTGCTTGCAACGAAGGGCTTGGACTGACGAAGGCCAAAACAATTTTTGGTTGAAACGTGCGTATCCTCTTACCTATAACATCTTATGTGTGTTTTTTACAAAGTTTTTTATTTACGACATAGAGAGATGTGTTGAGTTGCAGTTTTACATGCCATGAATCGTCTGACAATTTCAGATTACTAACAAAGGAAAATATTGTCAATTGTGCAGCAAACTTACGATTTACTTGGCATCATTTATGCATTCACTCTGTTTCCTAAGATATTACTTCAAGAATGCTGAAAATAGAAAATATCATGGGATGAAGAATTGCTGGCCGATATAAAGAAAAAATTTCTGAACTGGGAAAGTCAAATTAAAATTTTTGAAAGATATTTACATACTAGCTGAGTCTGGATGGTGGCAAACGCTTTACACTTGGAACATTGTAGCTTCCCAGACAGCACAGAAAGTTTGCATCAAACTTGCAGCAAGTTTGATTTATCAAGTCAATAAACTTGCATTAAGCTTGATTATTTCAAGCGTGCAAGCTTAATGCAAGTTTGAAACAAGCGTTCAAATTTACACTTGCCAACTTGCAATAAGTTTGACATAGCAAGCTTGATTCAAACTTACTACACTCTAAAAAATTTTCCCAATTACATGGGTCGCTGGTCGGCGAACTCGACTCATATATTTTACTACACATTTTCTCTCTACGCTGAAACCTCAAGTCATTTTCAATCTGCTTCCGTCTAGCGTCCACGACTGGAATCGAACTCGGGACATAAGGTGAGGGAAGCCAGCGCCCTAACCACCATGCAAATCTGACTCGAGGTGAAATGATTAAAGTTTGAAGTGACTGTTATGCTTGTCACGCCGTCTTATGCGAGATTGATCAGTATTGCCCGATGCCGATCTACATATTTTATTTTTCCATGAGATGAATCAAAATTAAAATAATATTATGTGTGATTTATAGACTCTACTAACAGGGAAATAAGCATAATATAAAATTAAAAGCAGCACACGTTTTAAAACTTTCAATATCGCAACACTCATGTTGGGCAATATTGGCCAAAATCGAGACAAACGACTGATTTTCGCCGACGTGTGACGATTTGGGCCAATATCGCAATTGCTGTGCTACTGGAATTGATTCGGAGAGAGGATAGATTTCCATAAGCGGAAAATTTGAAAAAAATAGTTCGTGAGATTTTTTCACTTAGCACGCTATTCTCAAAATTCCGTTTTTGTAATTTCAAAAGCAGTATATGAGAGTCATACGCCCAGATTGCAACAAATTGAGAAATTAACATATGCTCTGGTCAAGACAGCAAGAATATAGTACGTCTAGAATATTCATTTGAAGGGCATGAGTGAAAAACAACGGTTTTCTTTATTTCCTAGACAGCAAAGAAAATTTGCACCAAACTTGAATTAAGCTTGATATTTCAAGCGTATAAATTTAATGCAAGTCAGCATCAAGTGTTTAAGTTTACACTTGCCCAACTTGCATTAAGCTAGGCATAGCAAGGCTGATTCAAACTTACTGTAGTCTGTTTATGTGTGGAATCCAGAATGCGTGCGCAACTTCCTGTTTCGCTTTCCGAATCAAGCAGTAATCAAGTTTTATTCAAGCTTGACAGTTCAAATGACTTAAATTCGGGCGGAAAATATTTGCTGACTCATTTCTTTGTAATCTCCAAGCTGGCTGCAAGCTGAAAATGAATTGAACTGTCAAGCTTTAATTAATACGTCAAATTCAAAGAAATGTCAAGCTTGATTTAAGCTTATGTGCTGTCTGGGTTACACGTATTTACTGATGCAAGTACTCAGGCCTATGCTGTTTGTATTTTCATCCGAATGGGTACTGAAGAATTCGTGTGAAGAAGAAATGGGAACTGAAGAATTAGTGTCATGCTCATTTATTAGAGCAAAAGAAATAGGATAACTCTTTTAAAGACGACCACAATACCGAGACCCGAACTTCATGCGCGTTTGACTGCTGCACAACTTGCTGTCAACGTGGAGAAAAATATGAAGAAACCAGATATTGAAACGTACTATTGAACTCATTCCAGTAATACTTTAGCTGAATAAAAAGAAAGCAGTGGTCAACATTTATTGCCAATAGAATAAGGGAAATTCGGTCTCTCGTTGGGGATTAGCATCGCCGTCATCCTGGTAATTGGCATCATGTGCTAGGAAGCCTCAATCCAGTAGCTACTCCTCTAGAGGAAGCATACTTTGATACTTGATTGAGACAAAAGGGTTAGAAATTCCAGAATGCACTAGGCTACCGAAATCACAATGGAAAAAATCAAGAATTACAGCGGATGAACTTTTGAACCCAGAAAGAAAGGAAATCGTATTGGTCAGCACAGAAAAGGAAACACCATGGTATCGTAACAGATTTTCTTTTTATCTGAAGTCAGTAAGAGTCATTGGTTGGATGCGACGCTTTTGACAAACACCAAAAAGGCCAAAGCAGGTCGTTGTTCTTCTGACTTAGCTGTTAAAGAAATTGAACGAGCCGAATTGGCGATATTCAAAGGTATAAAACATGAAGTCTTCTTCACGATGAACAATCCTATTTTTGCCAACCAGGTGGTGTAGTGACTAAAGAACCTTCTATCACACTTTGGGTCCGAGTTCGAATCCCGGCTTGGGCATGGGCGTTAACTTGTCCGTCTCCATAGGGGTAACATTGGCCTTACATTGGGTACTCCCATTGTAAAATGACCAGTAGTCCAGGCCTTACTAGTGGCGAATGCTTGATCAGCAAGTGTCAAACCTTTGGGGAAACAAAAACAACAATCCTATTTTAAAACCACAGTGTCCTCAACTGGATAAAGAAGATTTGATTCGCGTGACAACGTGATTAATACAACTATGTGATACTGACAGCTTCAAAAGTTCAATTATGTTGTCTAACAAACACCTCGTTGCTCATTCACTTATTTTAGAACATCATAAAAGATCGAGACATGCAGGAGTTCATGTTTTGATGTCTCAACTGAGAGAAAACTGCTGGGTTTTGCAATGCAGGAGAACTGTTAGACAAGTTTTGAAAACCTATACAATTCGCAGAAGATTTGAAGTGACTAATGAAGTTTCACCTGCACCTTTGCCAGAAAATCGAATTAAGAGTGCCGCAGCTTTTGCAGTAACTGAAATAGATTTGGGAGGTCCATTATACTTTAAAAATAGAGAAAAAAATTGGTTCGTCCTTTTTACCTGTGCTGTGTTTAGAGCACGCGTCACGTCGTCGATTTTCAGAGCTTAAATAGTTCCCTTTTATCCACGTTAGGGGGAAGTCGACGTAGTGGGCAAAAGTTCACATTGGGTAAACCCTTGTATTTGTGGATCTACAGCGTTTAGTCAAAGAATGCTGGAACAAGTTTAGTGCTATTAAATCGGCTGTAACATATTGTGTCTATTTGTTATGGAATAGCATAACAAAAAAAAACGAGAAAGAGAGAGAGAGAGAGAGAGAGACATGCACTGATAAATCATGGTTGGTTTACACTAATTGTTTGAAAAAACAAAATAAAAGAGATAAGACCAACAATAATTCTTAATACATTCTGTATTTAGACACTGAATTTTATATTTAATGGCTTCAGGTGGCTTCTGTAATATTATATGCAAATGATTTATTTAAAAAAAACAGAACCAAAACATTTTCCCACCATCAAGTCACATTATGCTGCCTGAACATGGTGAGGGGTATCAATGAACGGAATAAATAAGGTGTGCTGGGAGTATGGCTCTTGGCAGGGTGTCCTTAAAGTCTTGAAGGCCATTTCATCTTGTTCAGTTAAAAGTAACAGATGGTAAATGAAAAAAGTCAGACCTCTACCTCGGGTGTTAAAGGATTTTTGGCTCACAGAAGGTGTAAGAGCTTCGTTTATTTATTTTTTTTTTTCAGGCTTTGTCAGTAGACACTTTAAAAGTCTTTCCTTTGGCACGGACAGACGGTGTACAAGACCGGCCCGGCATGAAGTGTAGGGTTGTTCATATACTGCCTAATGTAAATTATTAATGTAAATTATTTTAGCTAATGTAAATTATTTTAGCAGGCCGTAAATATTAGTAATATAGTGGTAGATGAACACAGTATGTGATGATTTGGCATATTTTTAAATTATCGAGGAGGTATTACAATGCACAATAACACATAGGACAAGGTTGATGACGCACATAGGCGGATTTTTAAAATCTTTTGGTAAACCTATAGATGGATTTAAACCAGCGGTTCTCAACCTTTTAAGGTTGCGTCCCCCCCTCACATTTTTCAGCATACATTCAGTTTTTTTTTTCAAACAATCAAGATTTAGTCGAACTAGTCTTTAGACCTACTTGCTCTTTGGTTTTTCTCGCGCCCCCCCTACAAACGCTGTAAGCCCCCCCTAGGGGGAGTGCGCCCCACACGTTGAGAAACGCTGATTTAAACATTTAAAAAACCATAGAAATCGAAAAAAAACATGATTGGCATATACTAAACGCATATAAAAAGGCCATCTGTTAAATCATCCTCAACACACCCAAAAAATGTTTACTTTGCCGTCGCGATTTTAAAATTTTTTCATTATTATTTTTTGAATTACATTCTGAATAATATTCAGTTGTTGATGACATATGACGACATTCTCAGACGATAAACCTTTTTAATTTTTTTATTAATTATCTAATAATGAGGAGAGTAGCAAATATCCGCAACTACAATTTACATAGGCGTTAAACCCTACGGTGAGGAACTTTATTATAATCTTTATAGCGTAGCCTGATTCTAACGAATTTATAACTTTTTAGTTCAATAAAGTCAATTATTACATTAAATTTAACACAAAGATTTATTTTATTTTGGTTTTTGCAAAAAGAACTAAGAAAATAATAACTATATTTTAACTACACAAATATATACCCCCAGGCTTGCAATCCCTTATAAAAGTTACACCAAACACTTATAAAGCACGAGAACTTTCCTTTTTAGTAACTTCAAATTTAAACAGTATTCATTTGTTATTTAGGAGACGACAAAGTTTTCAATAGTCGTTGACCGTTAAAACATTCGATTTAAATATCATGAAGGCTGTCATTGGATTCAAGAAACCAACAAGAATAAAAAAATTAAGTAATGTGGCTGACTTCGTATTTTGCAGTATTGACAGCGAATATTTGAAAATCCGCCTGTGTGTAACGGTTTGTGCGGGATACATTGGAGGACCACTACGAAGTATATCGGCTGCTCAAAATTAATCGCATGTGGAGAGATGGAAATGCAAACAAATTTTCGCAGAAGTAAATGACCGATTCGGCTCATCTTTGGTAAAAAAATATCCAATGTGGAAACAAATCGAACAGCTCATACCTCATATTGACCAAGATTGAGGAATTTGACAAAACTGCATACTATTCAGAGTTGCAGGATGCCAAAACGCATGAAGTAAAAAAGTGCAGAGATTTTTGGAGAAATCCTTTTCTTTATTTTCATTTACTGTTAAAATCGACATCCATCATAGACACAGACAGACTTAAAATCGTCATATCATAAGACATTATATCGATGAAAATTTAAAAAACAAGACTTCCAGCTTCATGGACCGGATGCTAGCTAGAATCCTCCCCGAAGGGGCATTCTACCTGCTTCAACACCTAACGCTTTCCTAATGACATTTTTTTGGTATAATCGTTGAATCCCCCTTATACAAGCCTTTGAAAGGTGGAAGTACTTAATAAAGAAATGTGAGGTAAGTTCTGGAACTTTCGGATGAAGGAATGAATCGAAAGCCAGTGCATGACAGACGTACTTTCAAGAAGAAAAGAAACAAAACCGCTGGCGACTGTTAGTCAGGGGGAAAATAAAGCGGTAAAAGGAATGACATACCTCCGATTTGCCGCAAGAAAATGAAATAGGCTAAACGCTTAGTAAAAAGCAAACTGAATTAAACTGATTATTGAAGTATTTAATGATTAGTGGATACAGAATGAATTTTGTATATATGGCAATTTTGTAATGAAAGAAAGTAGTAAAGTGATACTTATTTTTAACACGAAAATAAGTATGTTACGAAAGTGACATGACACGCCTAATAATATTTTAAACTGTCTTGATTTAACTTAAAGTATACACAAAATCTTTTCTTTTCGTTAGCTTTTTAAAAGCTCATGGATCTATGAATTTCGTCTAGTATTGCTGGATCATTTTAGAAATTAGAAACAACATTTTTAAAATAAAAAATTCTGAAGATTTTTGCGTTGTTTTGGCACTGAAATTTCCAGGAATGCCCTTTGTGAATCTATCAGTGGAACGCTCTGGAATGTCGTCAAGTTCACGGAATCATTTACATATATGCAGATGGATTTTTCTTACTAAAGCTAAATGGAGCTGATGTTGGTTGGTACTGCAGATTGTTCAAGTGCTACAAAGGAGTGAGAAGAAAGCTAGTAACTATGAGGACGAGGTCTGCGCAATACATCAAGCAATCAATAGCTAACGTCATCTCATATCGAACATCTATTGAGACTTTAACCGTCTTCCTCATTGATTCCCTGGCTGCTGTTTCGGTTCCTAGTAATAGCATCTCTGCAGACTGTGTTCGCACAATTAATTGCCGAGCTAAGCTAGCAGACTTGATCCCACCGGTTGAATTGTTTTCCTTCAATAGATTCCCTGTCATAATGATGTTCCTGCAACGTGAATACCGATGGTCTACGCTTTGAAAAAATGCCATTGACATCTGGAAAATAATTGGTGTTACTCGAATTTATAAGACTATGTTCTCCCTATAAATAATAAAACATAGAGCGAGACACTTCTGAATCTATTTATCAAAGTTTTAGATCTCTGCTCTATAATCTGGTGCTTGTACCCAGATGAAAATATCCGTAAATCGTGACGTTCGTTAGCGGGTATATTCACAAATGATAATTTTAGTGCTCCAAACATCGAACGATAATTTCTCGTTACACAAACTATACATTCTGCTGTGATTAGCCAGAATACTACGGACTAGATATTCTTGACCATTTCGTCTATACCAGTCGTATGTATCACCTACACCCATAATCCTACGATCTATTCTTCTAGTTTTGGGAGAAACTAGAAGAATAGATAAGAACACAGAAACAGTCATATATTCGTTCTATATGAGAGCGGTATTTTTCTTTTTGCCCGTGTAGCTAAATCGCCAGCCACATTTAGAGAAAACCATAATAAAATAATAATTACCATTACTTAAACTACTAAAAATCCTCTGATTTCAAAACAGCGGCAACCCATGGGAATTGCTGGCCGTATCGCGCCTATGTCTTCATTACCTACCATCTGATATATATTAACAGTTCTGAGAAGCTCGCTGTCAAATAGCAGTTCGGCGATGGGCAAGCATTGACTGTAGAAAAATTATACTAAGAAAAATATTTGAAAATGACTAAATAACATTCAAATAAAATAACAAAAAAAAGTTTGGTAAATTAACATTTTATTTTAATCTCTACTTTCTTCAAAAATCCTATTATCTCTGTCTATAAAAGAAATAACACTTTGACGACGCATAAAATCTGTTTATTTTGAATTTCTTTTCATTTAAAAATCATAATTCCAATTTAATTATCGACAGTGCAACAATATAATTAACTCATGTTTCAGTAAGTAAATCGCCTTATTTTTAAAACAGCTTTATTAAATAGTTTCAGCAATTTTATTTTTTAAATTCTCTCAGTTTATTTTTTAATGTTAACGATGATATATAAAATGCCACTGATATACATTTATATAACGAGTCTAATCTATAAAAAATATACTTAATCGGTACTGGTAGAACATTTCTTTAGTCGCATAAAATGCGTGAAAAGATTGTTAAAGAAGCTTAATTTTCGCAAGCTTTAATAGGATTAATTTATTTTGCATACGATAAAAGGCACTGCAAATAGCAGAATAGATTTTAGAAAAACCTTTTAATGTCTTAGGGAATGATATTATTTTAAAGCTTATCCCAATAATTAACGAAAAAAAACATTTTACAATGGTTTCTAAGCGACAATTTTTATTTTGCTACTTATTAAAATTTCATTAATTAAACTATTAAAAAGACATATGTTTATAAAATATCAATGCAATAGTTTTACTATTATTATTTTTTTACGATTTGCTTCAAAATCTACAATGCTTTACAATTTCTACATTAGCTAAATATTGAAGCATTAAATTACTTTGAAAAGTATTTTTTGAATTGTCAGATATGCAGCTTATCCGAAAATTACAGAATAGTGAAGAGGTTACGCTTCGTGACTGTAGCTTATGTGAACGTGTTCCTGTCTGATCAAACTAGAAAGATATTAACAATAATCATAGTTGAACTTATGATCATATGTATTATAAGGAATCCAAATGAAACCATGCACGATTTTGGTTTAGGAGTATCTGCCATTTTAAAAAAAAGTTTTTTCTTAGATAAAAAATTCTTAATCAGGTGTACATATATATAAATATTTATATATGATCATCATGTTCGTTAACAGCCTACTATGATGAAAAAGTCTTCCTTGGAGCGTTTTGTGGCAACCGTGAGACCTCTCTTTAGGAATAATAATAATAATAATAATAATAATAATAATAATAAAAACAATAATAAGATATTTTGAATTTGAAAAGAGGTAGTCCGGGGCCGTCCAATATCCCACGCAGAGGGACTGAATCATATTGTGACCCCTCGTTACACTATTTGAACGCCCTCGTTACACTCCTTGTAAACTACTGTCGTTCGCCTTATTTTACGTCACCCTTTACAAGTACTTACAAAGGTGCACTAGGAATTCATAGACATTTTTCATTTTTCATTTTTAACCTGACTTGTGGACTTCTTAAGATGCTTTGAGTCCAGGCTTGACTGTGAATTGCAGAAAGGCTCTCTAAATGGTGAGTCATAGTTTGGGGTAAGTGTAACAGATAGTGTTTTAGTGTCCTCTGGATCCCCGCAGTCACATAAGCCAGTCTGCTGTTTATTGATCATCATTAAAAAAGCTGGGAAAGGGACCTGCCCTGTGAGGAACGTTGATACTAGTTTGTCAAAAAAGTTGCTGAATTTTGGTATTTGGATGGGATCCAGAGTGGACCATTCTGACCATTTTTTCTTTATCAAAGTTTCCAGATTTTTCTTTATGAAAGTTGCCAATACTGCAATGGACCCGTAAATTTCTCTTCCCTTGGTTGCCTGTTTAGCTACAAAAAAACTCATTCCCCTGAAGGCCGATATGTACCTTGATGTACTTTGTTGTTGTTTGGGGTATTTTTTGTAGTAATTACTTTACTTCTGGAGTTAGCGGATTCAGTGTACGAGCTTGGAACAGTGCGGTGATGCAGGAAAGATTGTCGCTTAATGCGAGTACTTTGCTGGTTCCAGTGTTTCTACATTGGGGAGCTTCCCTAATTGCTACAGTATCAGCTAGAAAAATGCTGTTACAGCTGCTTAGGCTGAATGAGGTGAGTCTCTACTCCTTCGTTTTCTGCTGCTGTGCCGGAATTGGTCTTTGAACCGTTTGTGTATATGAGTGTCCCATGTTTCACTTCCTGCAGTTGAGTAGTTAAAATAGTCTGGCAAAGCTGGAGTTTCTTTGCTGGGTGGATCAACCAGAGATTGACTTTGTAGTGGTGGGAGCGAGGTGAGGTCTTATGGATAGGGTTTCGATTCAAGAGCTACTCTCGTACGAGTACGTAGCACCCATTCTACCTATGCTTCTAATAGGAGGTGCAAAGGAGGGAGACTAGAGATGACACACAGTGATTCTGTTGTGGCCGTCCTGTACGCCCCCGTGATACCTAGAAGAGAGATCATTTATAGCGTTACTTGCCTTTGGGTTGCTTGATTGTTGAAGTTCGCTCCCCGCACTCCCGCTGCGTAGAGAACTTGTTTAAGGGGGGCTGCTTTATACCATGTTTTCAGAAGGCTGGTACTGGTTCCCCAGGATTCCTGATAGCTTTAGCTTTACCTATCTGGGTTTTCATTAACTTTGCTTTTAGGTTTTCTAGATGGATATCCGATTTATATTTTTATCTACGGTGATACCCCGCAGTTGTAAAGTTTCAACGTGTTTGGCTCTCCTGTTATTGATTTAAATGACCGGTTTTCTTAGTGTTCTCATGTTGTTTAGGGTGAGGGCTTTAGTTTTGTCTGCTGAAAGCGAGAAACCCAATGGTTTTCCTTGAAGTTTGGCAAAAAGGAACTTGCCGCTTCTTCTATGTCGTATCTACGTTTACCACTAAATAAGATGTTAAATTCGTAGACCAATATCCCAATTCCGTTCATTGTTGCTAACTTTATCAGGGCGTCCCCTACTTTGTTCAACAGTACTAAACCTGGGCAGAAGTCCTATGGAGTCTTGTTGCGAATGGGTACTCTTCAATGCCGCAACCCCAGTTTTCTAGTTATTATTATTTCTCCTAGGTAATTAACAAGGATCTTAAAGATGTTACTTGGTCAATTTGCAGATAACTGTCGCTTTATGACTATTCACTCTGCATTATTAAATGCTCCCTTGGTATCTAGCGATATATGATTATGTAGTGGTTTTGCTGATGTTTCTACTAATTATTTTGACGAGTTCTTCCAGAAGCTTCTCACAATATTTTCCGCACGTGAAGCCGTATTGGTCTGGAAATTACAAGTTGTTAGTCTTCAAATTATGCGTGAGCCTTTTCTCTAGAAATTTCTCAAAGAGCTTGCTAACTGTTGGTAGCAGGCAAATTTGGCAGTAAGAGTCTGGAGACTTGGAGACTTCAGATCTTTTTCCTAGTTATGGAAATAGACCACTTCCCCTGTTTTAAAGCAGCGTGAGAAGAAGTCCAAACATAAACATTTGTTTAACCATATCGTCAAAAACCTAGGTAGTGTTTCTTGGAATGCTCGGAGCATCGGAAGACAGTATGGTCAGTATGGCTTTTTTGGGGTTGCGAGTGGGAAATGCTGACTAACAGCCTGATTAAGTGCTCAAGAGGAAGAAGAGGAGATCACCAGACTTAATTCTGCCATTGTTATTTCATGGCCGGATACAACTGAATACAACGGTCGGAGACATACATGTAAACTGCGGTACACTTACATTTTATCCAGAACACACATACACATCATTACATGGAAAAATGAGAAGTCCATAGAAGAAATAAAAGGCTAAAGTGGGCCTGTCCGGGACTGAACTAAGAGAAATTGTGAAGCCACTGCAAATATGATAGTTTTAGACATTCAAGCTCTATCACCTGGGTTAGTCTATTCCTGGTTCAATATGGCAACATGAGGTTGGATTTTGCGCGAGGAAAGTAATGCATGACTTTTATTCACTTCTATTTACATCATCTTATATGCCAAAAGAATCGTTTAAGAACATTTTCATGATCAATGGAGCCAAAAATTGGACCATGAACTATTTACCAACAAGTTTAGATGTATCCTGCACTGTTTCCTGAGATTGTTTCTTTAGACGGACATTGATCTGCAAGAAGCAAAGAAAAATTGACTTGCCTTTCTTTCTTCATGAAATATCCCGTTTCCGTTGAAACAACATATTGGCTCTAGGATTAATACAACCATAGTTTAAGTCAAACAACGCTTTTGTACATTTTTCTATCTATAACTTTTAGCAAAATACATTGAAGTTTTATTTCTGACAATATCCTAAAATTTTGGCGAGCAGTGTATTTATACAATGAAAACTGTTTGAAACTAGCAGTTACGTTTTAGTGAGATCAAAAGTGTGTTGCTGTTGTTGTTTCCTACAGGATAGAGCCAATCCTTCGGGCTTACGACTCCTGGAGAAACTCCACTTCATTGAGCACCACCGGAAGGGTCAGATCCGTATTTCTATCTCACCTACGCAGAAAGAGAGAAGGTAACTGCCCAAGTGCCCAAGAGAGTTAACGTGCAGTTCGGCCACTTGTGCACGGGGGTATTTGGTTAGCCGGAATACGGACTTGAGTCATCCAATCCTATCCAGAGTTCGGCACCCCTGATTAGCCTTCAAGGCCCATCGAAAGAGTGCGTTAGTCTGGTCAAACAGTTAACATCATTTTCTGAACTAACAAATAATCAGTTAAAGACATCCATTGATAGGTTACATGATATGGAAAATGGTTTTGCAGGACTACAAGGAAATATAAAGCGAAAGAGGTCAGGAACACTTGGTTACGCCTATGTTTCCCGATTTGCATGATTATAGTACTTTTTATACTATTAAGTTACTTTAAAACGTAAATATTTATATACTTTTATTTAAATTAAAATTAGTATTAACTAGATATTTTTTTAATTTATAGTAAAAAGGATTAATCACTAGGAAAAGTATACAGGGTGTTCACAAAACGTGGTAACGGGATTTAATTCTTTATCTATTAGAGATAAGTGGGCAATGTAAATTGAAAAAAAGAAAATAAAATAAGGTCGTAAATATTACTCCGTTAAGAAAAAATTCCTCTCGTTAATTTTCAAAAAGTTACACATTCTAAATTTTTATACGATCCTCGTACAAGAACATTGCCAATTAGTAAAATGCATCCCTTACACTAAATGAGATGATGTACTAAATTTGAGCCTTACATCAAACGAAGTCGCAGAGATATCTTTAAAGAAAGATAAAGACTATACATGATTTTGTATGTAAACGTTTATTCCTAAAATGGAAAAAAAGAGATTTTCTTTCGTAATTTCTGTACGACTCCTGACATGAGATCATTCGAAGTTTATTTTCGCTTCGAGAGCCATTGGAATGTGATTTAAGTCAGCTTTATATTTATCCTCAATATTCTGACACATATTTTTATATGTGAACTCTTTAGTGTATGGGGCACATTTTTCTAATTGGGAATTTTTTCGTACGGAGGGTCGCATACAAATTTTAAAAAAATGTAACTTCTTGAATGTTAACGGGAGGATTTTTTTTCTTAACGGAGTATTATTTCGGAGCTTATTTTAAACATTTATTAAATTTACACTTCCCACTTATCTCTAATAGATAAAGAACTAAAGCCCGTTACCACCTTTTTCGGACACCCTGTATAGATAAAATGCTATTGACGGAAGTCAAAACATTCATCACAGTGCACGAAAATGAGCAGAAATGATCCGAAATAAATGCTCCTTTACTACTGAAGAATATTTATTTAAAGCTTTAAGGCACAACGTATTAAATGAAATATCAAACAAAAGACCTCACGAATAGCGCAAATATTTTTATACAAAAATATGTATGGAATTTAATAATTAGAATGACTTAAGCAGAGTGGTACATAAATATTTTGTGTTTAAATTTTCAACCACCTTGTACAGCTGCGGGAAAAAAAAAGTCCCACTTGCTCTTTATTTCGCCGTCATTCGTCGTACAATAAAGTTATATATACCATTCGTTTGCAAATAACGCGTACTTTAATTTACTATTAATTTAATTTGCATCAGGGGCCGTCTTCATATTTAATTTTTCATCAACTTCGTTTTTCTCAATGGCAACCCCATATTTGACTTTATTAAACGAAAGAAAACCTTCAAATTACCCTAAATATAAATTTTCACCAATTTTCTTAGATAATTTCCGGAGATATTGCGAATTAATTTTTGCGCGTTTTTAAGGAACTTTCTGCAAATTGAAAAACGCTATTTGTAGATTCCGAACTTTTCGCCTTTCATTTATTTCGCTCGCGAGAGTTAAAAGAAATTAATATTATTTTCAAGGAAAATATTGTTTCCATCTCTCTTAAAGTTTTTTGTACTGAGAATATCAAGGGTAGAATAGAATATTTAGTCTGTGGTCCAAATGTCCGTGAGTTCATAACTTCCTTGGTTCGTACACATGATTTAAGGGAAAAATGCAAAATGACTGCTCACGATTTTGAAAATCTTTGTAATTTTGAAATTGTTATTGAGTATATGAAATGTTGGCACGAGTTAGAGGCTGCTCTCTGCTCTTCTGACTACAAGCTTGAATATTATTTAGCTATGATCGAACTTGGAGAATGATTTCCTGATAGAAAATTTATTTGTTTGAATTTCATGTAAAAAAATGCAATTACTTTTTTGCCGACCTAATATTATCACCGTGTTTGTTATTTCACTTTCTTCATTTAATACTATCGTCTACAATGTGCAATATTCTTAAGACTTTTGGCGGTATTTTAATTTATAGTTAGATGAAAATTTAGACAGAAAAACGTGATATGGAATGTTTGATGAATTATGGGGAAGTACAAAGACCTAATGTTTCCGATATTAAAAAAAGTCACATTCACGTCTGGAAAGTTGAGGATGTTAGTTTTTCAGAAATAGGACGTTGTATTAGAAGACTTACATCTGCATCTAATTCTATAGCTGGAAAATATTTTATTTGTGGGAATATGGTAGCGGACGCAACAATACACGCTTTATAGAATCCCTATCAAACTGTAAAAACCTCTAATTTATTTGCTTCAAAATTTGATATTTTTAATACTGGTATCTTTTACCTTGTTTTTGCACAAAATAAATCTAATTTACGTTTATTTTATGCACTTTTCAAAAAAATTTCACTCAGTAAATGTATATATGGTCCCTTAACTCATGAAAATAACACATTTTATTTAATATAAATTAAACTACTGAACGTAAAAATTTGAAATTTTGCACAGCCATGTAATATTAATTTCTGCATCTATTTCCATCGAAATTTGGCTAGGTCGCTATTCATAAATTTTTTGAATATTAATTTAATAATTCATAATTCATATTCATAATTTATTAAAAATCAGAATAACATTAAATTATGTTTGGGTCGTTTAGTTCTAATAGTACGAATATATATCAGCTTCTTACTACCAATATTATAAGAGATATGAATTGTAGTATGAAAACATATTTTAACATAGGGGGAGGGGGATTTTGGGTGCTCATAACTCACTCATTTTCTGTCCAAATTTATTGAAAATTGGTGTCCGGGGTTAAAATGAGCTAAATTTTTGAAATATGACGTGAAATCTAGGGGTTGCTATTGAGAAAAAAAAAGTTGGTGCGAATTTAATATGTAGATGCCCCTTATGTAGCCCCTTATGCAATTTTTATGCATAGCAAATTAAAGTGTACATCTATCGTAAACGATTGGTATCTGTAACTTTGCTGTACGACGAGTGACGACCGAAAAAAGTACAAGTGGGACTTTTTTTCCCGCAGCTGTACATGTATTGTAACATTATTCCTTTTTAAATAAATTTCATGCTTTGGCAGTAAATTAGAAAACAACCCCCTTGTTTGTATTGAGCTATAAAAAAGTTCTATTCATTCATCTTGTAGCATTGCCTGCTGCTATTTCAGATCCACACGTTAAGATAGCTCTTTCCACATTTGAATTCAAACAATGAACTTAACATGTTACATTTTATCTTTAAAATGTAATTTCCGATTGTTTGTTTGCTTGTACGACTTTCATGTAAAAGATCTCAAAATAACGTAACAAAGATAAATGGTGCTTTTCCAGTTTGTTAGGTAACGAAAAGAATTTCAAAAGAAGAAAAAATGTGAAGTGAAAGGGAAAAACACACAAACACAAAAACCTTGATCTTCTTTTAGCATCATTAGCTGTTCCACTACTTTTAAAAATAAAGATTGCTGTCAGGGATTTAGGGCTTTATTTGAATATTTCATTCTAAAATGGGGTAGTGAATGAAATTTAGAAAAAGTTTTTTTAAATCTCATGAATGATTTTGTTCGATGCTACTGAAAAAACTTCTTTACATTTACGAGTACATTTTAGTGTCAGAAATCCTTTATCCTTTGTCTTACAAGACATTGTTTATACAGTGGTAGATAAAGACTTTTTTTAGGAGAGGGTCTAATTTAAAAAAGATGCTTTGTTGCCCTATACAAACGGTACAAATAAAGTAAAATTTTACCTTATGGGGTCTTAGGAGGATTAAGAATTCAGAAAATCGATTTTTCAATTTTAATTTCATTTAAAACCTTAGTTACATCTGAGCATTTTGACCCCGATTTCATGCAAAAAATCCAACTAGAACCGCAGATACACATAAAAACGTTTTATGAAAGCTTCATATTTGAACGCAATAAGGTAACTTTAAACTACGTTTTCTCAAAACTCATTTTTATGATCTATCCGCAAGATAACAAAATTTCTATGATTCGTATCTTCACGAAATTTTGTATAGTTATAAATGGTATCAATATCTATAGAATGAATTAATATTTAAGAAAAAAATTAAATTAAAATTTTAAAATTGTATTCGAAATTGAAATTTCAAAACAATCGTACTTTACCCTTATATTTCTGTAAAAAATTTCAAAAGTTTTCCTCTTTCACTTTTAATATTAATTCATTCTATAGATACTGATACCAGTTATAACTATACAAAATTTCGTAAAGATACGAATCATAGAAATTTTGTTATCTTACGGATAGTTCATAAAAATGCGCATTGAGAAAACGCAGTTTAAAGTTATCTTATTGCGTTCAAATATGAAGCTTTCATAAAACGTTTTTATATGTATCCCCGGTTCTAGTTGAATTTATTGCATGAAATTGGGGTCAAAATGCTCAGAGGTAACTAAGGTTACAAATGAAATTAAAATTGAAAAATCGATTTTTTGAATTCTTAATTCTCCTAAGACACCTTAAAGCAATTTTAAGTTTTTGGAAAGGGTGTAATTTATAAAATATTCACTCTACCTAAACAAAGTATACAGTTAAGCAAAATGATATCATTAAGTAATCATTTTTTAAGGGGAGGGGGTAGTGGAGCACCCTAATCTAGTTTTCCCTATTCCTTCCGCTTCCCTTCGAATAGAACAAAAATTAATTTTCTAGGTTTTTGATGCACAGGAACATCATAATTTAAGTTCATCTTTGAAAATGCAGTAAGAAAAAGAGCCAAAGCTTAGAAGGGCATGAAATTTGAACTGAATATGCTCGAAAAAGGAGGAAATAGTGTGATATAAACTTTACAAACAGACCACGCTTTAAGTGAAATAATATGTTATGCAAAATAAAAGATGCCATGCACGTGACACATTGCATTTGATATGAAAAAACGGGTTACAGAGCGTTTCCGTGATGTTACATCTGAGAAGCTGCTCATGACTCCCTTACTGTAGGAACTTTAATGAATGATTAATGAATTCTGGTCTTTCACAAGTACGGCTACTGCATATGGCAACACTTCTGATGAAGCAGTGGACAGTAAATTTATGTCACAAAGACTGTGGTCCGATGCCTGTCAAGATTCTGGATAAAATGATTTAGAAAATCGAAGACACAGATTCTGTCTGAGAAAAGAAACCAACTGCTTCTACATCAGTCTAGAAGATGTAGCCATAGAATTGATGAAAAGGTGAGGGGTAGTATGCAGTTGACTGAAGATTTGCTCGAATTTTGAGGAAGCGTTTGAGCATAGAGTACCAAATTGTACAAAATATTTTTTACTGACATGGTGGAAAATGAATAGCTATGGATTATTTTGTGCACAGACGACAATCTTTTCCATCTCCAAATATAAGCCAATATGAAGAACTCCAGAGTATGGGCAAGGAAAAATCTGCACATGAACTAATATTTAGTCATTTTCTTAAAGTAACAGTGTGGGGTGGACAGACGGCATCGTTTCCCCTAGACCAGGGATGGGCAAACTTTTTCGGTCGTGGGCCAAAAATCGAAAAAAAAAGTTTGGCGGGCCAAGATAAATTTTTAAAAATTTTTAAAAACAATATCCATGCATAACAATTTAAATATGCTAATGAGATGAATGAAATTGCGATATCATTTTTAAAAGTTTCTTATATTGAGGTTCGAAGTGAGATGTACTGATTCTAAGGAACGAGCTCATTTGTCAGTCTATGCCTGAAAGAATTCTTTCTAAGGTTCATAGTTGAAAACACTAGTTCACATATATAAGATGAAGCAAACATAGCACTGATTTTCTGGGAGTGAGGTATTAAATTTGGGAAACTTGCTTTCGATAATGATTTGCAAAACTCTAACTTTCGCATATTTAGAAACAACTGCTTGAGATGATTGTTAGATTGCAAATCAATGAATTCAAGCTGCAAATCGGACCTCACTGCTTCACAATTTACGTTGAAAGGCATGGTTAAAATATCCAATTCTGTTTGAATGGCACTGAAATCTTGAAATCTTCGTCCGAACTTAAAATGCAGTTTTTCAAGCCATCTTCCTATTTCTTAATATGGATATATAATACATAAATATATATTTTCTTTTAATTTCCGTCGGACCGACAAGTTTAAAATTCTATTCGCGGGCCGGATAAAACCTCCCGGCGGGCCGGATTTGGCCCGCGGGCCGTAGTTTGCCCATCCCTGCCCTAGACCTTCTCCTTTTTAGGAGGGGTGGGGAAGGTGGATCGAACGCGTCCTCTTACCCGTGCAGTCAATAGTAAAGGCTACAACATTCGTTTGTCTAACTACTCCTTTTGAACTGCGTACATGTCTGTGCATTTTCATGCAAGATGACGCTCATCCATAACTTTCAAAGATATTGATGCAGCTGATCAAAAGGGATTTCAGAAGAGATAAAATTATCAGCCTTGATATTCCAACAGACTGGCGTTGAAATAACCTTATCCTTAATCTTAGAATTTTAATCCTTTGTACTTTTGAATGTGGAATTGTGAAAAAAAAAGTATTAAGTTCATTAAACCGATTGCGAACTTAGCTGAATTAAAAGTACGCATTGTGCAACACATTAAAACACGATCACTGGGACAATCAAACTTGTTGTTGAATATATTGTTTCTCGGCTTCAAATTGTGGCGGAAAACGGTGACAGCATATTAAACAAGTTTGATGATAAGTCATAAATTATTTCATTGGTGCTGCTAATGCTATTTTAAGGCATCAGGGCAACTGAAACCCCACTTCATAGTTGTTTGTATGCGGTTTTTGTCCTCAGAACGATGTTGTACGATGGAATTTCCATCAACATTTCCCCAACATTTGAATGATTTGGAAGCCATTTTTTTTCTGTGAAACACTGAAACAGTCATACAAATTGAACAGTACAATTGATGCAACTGACAAACATTGGTACTCAAGTGAGGTACACAAAACCAAATCCGAGCTCCGCTAGTTCTATTACTATGAAAACTGTATTAGCTGGTCTTAAAAGTTTAAATTTTCCGAAATATGAACCCTTTGCCCTTATGGCACATACATCTTTCAAACAGTTCACTGTAGACCATAAATTGTTAGACTTCCAGAAGCAATTTCTAAGAATGCTTTCTTGATGAGAATGGCTCCTGCTGTACATTTTGTGCTGTTTCACCTGATGTCACTGTAGAAGCATTCATATCGATTTTTAGTGTTGTTGTTGTTGTTGTCGTTCTTTTCACGTGATCGACAGAGATGCAACAATGTGAGTTCATCCGTGATTGGTTGTTTCATTGTTACTTTGTTTCAAATCATGTTCGTAGTGCCTGCGTACCCCGATTTTGGCTCAAAAAGAGCGTATGCTAGGAGGTATCGCAGAGTACTTCTTCGGCAAGCATATACCGTAAAACTCTAATAAAAGACTGTGTGCCTTCCCTCAGTTCTCCTTCCTATCTGAAAAAAAAATGTACACTTAAGGAAGAGAGAGAAGGCATTTCATTATTAGAGCTTCGCAAAACAAATAAACAATTTTATTTTTTGTGTCTGCTCCTAAATTGATTTTTGCTTTTATATTTTGTGAGTCCTGAATTGTTAAATATAACTAATATTAGAGTAATACAAGAGTATTTCAACACCGAGAAAAATATCTAACAGTTTCAGCTAAACTTTAGTTAACTTTGGCAAACTTCAGTTACTTTTTATCATTTACTCTTGAATAAACGTTTCAATAAATTTTACGAAAATCAACCATGAGTTGCGATCTACCGTTTGTGAAGTAAATACTTCTTATTATGTTCTTATAATGTCTAAAGCTACAGAAAAGTTGAATTGAACGTTTCGATCTCACCTAGTTAAAACACGAATTTTTTTTTTTTTTTTTGTGGAATGAAGAATTATTATCTAAAAGAAATGGCCATTTCAATAAAATTTTTGTTTTTTTTTTGTGTGTGGCTAAATGTTGAAAACTACTGAAATACGGTTTTTAAAACTACTGGAAACAAAGAAAAAAATAAGCAGTACAATTCTTTTATGTGTTGTGTTGTATTAATTCACAGTAAATTCCCATTATTGTTTGGTCTGAAAGATAATTTTAATTTTCTTGAAAGAATTATTTAATCCAAAAATTTCTCTTGTGTGAATTCGTTATTTTTGCATAACAATTTTTATTGAAAAAAAACCATTAATAAATAAAACTTCCCGCTCTGAACAGTGAAAACTATGGATTTTGTAAAAGGAGTACAATTTATATCTGTAACCGAAACAAAAAGTATAACATTTAAGGTCTTCATGCGCTTTAATTACCTAATCTTATAAATTTCACCACAGAAAATTCACATTTCAAAGCTAAATTGTATTGCAAATATAGCATATGGAAGATTCAAAGTAATACAGGCCAGTAATTATGGCGAGTTTAATTTGCAGAAATATCTGCTTTGATTGAAACAGTACATGGAGTCTGCAAGTTTAGATTAGTTTTGATGATTAATAAACTGTACACAACATAATTATACAATGTAGATAGTACAAGTCTTTGATATGTATCCCCAGAGGAATTCATTTTGACTTTTTAGAGTTAAAAAATCCAAAAATTGCATATAGAATGCGTATTATTCATAAATTTAAAATTTAGTCAAACAATATAAGAAAAAATATTGAAAAGAATTTTTTTCGGATTTTGGAAAAGTTTCTACTCTAAATGGAAAAAAAAATTGCAAATTTTAAGTTAAAGTGCTACCTGTGGTGATATATCTGTGATGAATTTTCTAACATTTTCTTTTTTTTTCGTTTAAATATATTTCGCATTTTCTAAAGTGATCCACAAAATTCTACAAATTTCTTATGTTTAGTTTCATTTGTACACAGAATAGTTTAAACATAAATATCCTTCAGTAAAATCATTTGCATTTTCTGAAAATTAAAACTTAATATTATAAACCGCTTATCAAAATTATGTATATATATATATATTATTATTATTAACCAACAGCAATATTTGAACACCTTTGTCGTATACTTAATGATTTTTAGATGAAAATGCAATACTAGTCAAAACTTTGTTGAAAACCTGTCATAAAGACAGAGTGTTTTCTCCTGAAGAAGAAATCTCTGTTGATTATCTAATAAAAGAACTGCAGGCTTGGCGAATTTTAAAATCTGCTTTGTGTTATGGCAGTTTAATGAATATTGGTTAGTTTTCAACCTATTATTAATTTTAGCATTTATGTTCAGATTTTTGCAAAATATTGAAATTATCAATTTTTTGAAGTTTTGGCAGTTTGCAAAAATGTTCTACCTGAAAAATTTTAGATTGACAAAGCTGATAAAAAGTACAGTTTGATTTAATACCTGGAATAAAAATTTTCACCTACATTTATGAACGAAAGTTTAATAGCTAATCAAGTAACACATTATATTTAAGGTATTAGTACAATTTAGAAAAGCATTGCATAAAAGTAGATATAACTGGTTTATTCATAGAATGAGCATACTTTTAGTTGATTACTAACAGGAAAAACATTTCGAGATAAACTCACATAATTTCACGAAAATTGTATTTCAGGTGTTAGAAAACGCTTCAATGCTTTTGAAAAGCGAAGATTATGCGTTTAATTCTAGGGAAAAACCTATACAATAATTAATGAAATGGGATGTGTATTTAACACTAAAGGTGAATTGCGTTGGAGTCCTTTAATAGTTGATAGTCTTTTCGTCATGTGATTTAGACATACACTTACGTCTATTGTTCTGTAGACGAATCGAAATAGACAATAATTATGGAGTAAAAACACAATTTAAGGAATAAATATAATTTCAGTATTAATGGAATAATATTCGAGATCGAAGTTTTTCGCACAATCTACATACACGTACATATATACTACACAAACACACACACACACACACACACATATATATATATATATATTTATATTTATATTTATATATAAACTAAAAAAATTGCAGGATTTTCAGTTTAAAATCACTTGACATTTGTTCAAAAAGAATTTCTTTTCTGTAATAAAGACATCTTGTTTTTAAACTTTTGAATACGATAAAAAAAGAAGTTTGTGCTTTTTTTTGCTCTTTTTAGAAGACTAAAGCTTTCAGATTCAGTCTCAACTGAATAAAAAAAAGTCAGTAAATGCTCACTCCGCTCAGAGTATTCGATTTAGTACAGGATAGCTTTGTTGAAATAAGCGTATATTTTTAAGAAGTCGTTTTGTTCCACTTTATTCTGAAGATTGCCTCAATAGTGACTTTAGAACTCAATTTATAACAAACATAAAGGCTCAACGATGACTACGAAGTGGGTACTGGTATTTTTTTAGAGTAGTTTTCGGACAAAGATTTTCTTGACTTATGCAGAAGTATAGAAAACAACAAAGGAAATAGGATATTTTTTACAAATGCATGGAATGTAAAACTTCCTGTCCACTGGAACAGGAAAAAGAAAACCTCATGTTCATATGCGTAAATCTCTAAAAGGCTACAAAAATATATGCTTATATTTTCTTTTATGACTACTTTTATGAATATATTATTATTTAAGTAAGGGAAGAATATTATACGTATAAGATAATCTAGTCGTATGCAACATTAAAATAATGAATAAATAGTCTTTTCTTTCTCCTTTGACAAAATTTTTCCTTATATAAAATAATAAATATAATTAGTTTTATTAGGTTGTAACGAAAGTTTTCCGCCACTGCAAGTATTGCCTGCACAAGCAGTTCGCGTTGGTGTCTTTGCCAATATTTTGCGAAACGATCTTTGTTATTTGAAAGAAAAAGACTTGTTTTAGAGCACTGTGTTGTGAAATCTGTAAAAAAATATCGTTATGATTAAGTATAAGGTGTCTGAAATGGAACTATCACGCTACCAGATTGAACCATCATTTACTCTCAGTTCTGTTGCAAAAAGTCAGCTACAGAATGACACCGAATCATGGGTACAGCTTAAGGTACTACTGTTGTATCATATGACACTGTGAAGATTTGGTACAGAAAGTTCAAAAACGAGGACTAGGACATTAAAGAAGCAGAGCGCTCTATCTGTGCCTACGACAATCTGTGGAAGAAGATAAAATATTCATCCACTCGAGAGCTAGCTAAAAGAATTAAACTTTAGTGCCATGTCCATTAGTCCCGCTAAGCATCGCATAAACTTGACATATAAGGTCAATATCTGGGTACCGCGTGAGCTGACTCAAGCAAATCTGGGGGAAAACTTTCGTTACAACCTGATACATTTTAAAAATACGTATTTTGGTGCTGAAATAACTATACAATGCATGTAGCTACTGCACCTTAAATTTTGTTCAAGGTAAAAATATAATAATATTTATCTTGTAGTGAATCCGTTATGGTACATGCATAAAATAAGCTATGAACATAGTAGGTAGTAACAGCACGTACATTCACTGTAACACAAGAAACATACATGTGCATACAATAAATACATGAAACACACGTAACCGCACATATATGCAATATACAAAGTACGGTACTCGTTGTAAGTGAAAATATGAAAACCCAATTTGCTTTACTTCGCGTTGGATACCTTGTTAAATATAGTCATATTTTTAAATGAAATGTTACGTTCTTCTATGCTCTGCTAAAACGCATTTGTGATTCCTAGTTGAATTTTGTGATTGTGAAAAAAAGTTTTCAAACTTTTAGGCTAAAATTAAAAAAATTTCGTAACATGCAACTCTAACTTCACAAATTATTTGACAGTAATCAATTAACGACTTAAGGCAGCACATGTCATTAACCGAGGTTTTATGAAACTCTGCGAATAGCGTAAACAGTATGGCGAATTATTTCAACGTCGAAGGCTGTCTACAATTTATCTGAATAAGATTTAAATAAAATTCATCACTAAAGACGATATCTCGACTATTATCTACTAAATTTGAAACTCTCATCAAGAGAAAACAACTTCAGATCGTTAAATCGACGGCCTCGCAATAGGACAGAACCCAGGATCTTCACACTGCAACAATCTTCCATGTGCAGTATCTTATCCACCCGTCTATGGTGGGTAATAAATAGTAACAAAAATACTTGCACAAGAGTTTAATTTAGTCTGATATGCATCAACATTTTTCAAAATAGGATATGTCATAACTCTTTATTGCTTCGTCTAATAAGAAGTATGACCACCACGTACACATATACTAGCGTCACATCGAGCTCACATCTTATGAGGCTATTGATCAACGATTGTGGCAGTAATTTCCTTTTGCCAGAGAGCTTCAATTTTGATACTTGAAGGGTTTGATGAATTAGGCGACCGATAATGGCTCTTCCTAGAGCATTCCAAAAGTGTTCTATGGAACTGAAGTCTGAGGATATTGCTGGCTACGCCATCTGGTGTATACCCTCTTCTTCCAGATAATCGTCGACTTTGTAACTCTACGTTTGGATCCCAGTATATAAAACGAACATAGGAAATTTGAATTATCTTTGAAAGGAGGATACAGGAACTCTGATAGTCTAGTGTCTAAGTAATTAAAATGGTAAACGGAATGTTGCAAGTATCCAGACTTGCCGCTGAAAACGTGACGTGGGAATAAAAAATGAGTTATTGCTCATAGTTACCGTTTAACGTTTACTGCCTTCGCATTAAAGATCAAATAATTTCTATAGTATTAAATATTTCATCTTCTGTACTTTGTAATTCATTGATTTTTCATTAAAAATTATTAATGTGCATTTACTATTTTCTACATGTTGGTTAAAATCGAGAAAACACGGGTTACTACTCGGTTTTCGGAACTTCTCCTTCGAAGATTCTTCTTTAACATGGAAGACGTATTGATTCAAAATTTATTACACAGTATAGAAGAGAGAACTTGCTTGGATACCAACACAAAGAAACAAAAAAAAGTTCCCTTTGTCTGTGTACAAAACTGTATCCATGATTACGTAAATAAAAGTCGTTTTTAATGCTTGGATTTTCCTTGGAGATGTACTTTACATAGAAATGAACTTATATACATGAAAAGATACGAAAATCTATACACGTCACTTGGATTAAATCATTTCTGCTTCGATTTAAAGATTTATTTTAAGAAAAAAAGCTTTTATTTATTTATTATTACTTTTATAATTTTGAGCATATATCAAGGCGGTTTGAAATATCTCAAATTTTACCGAAATAAATTATAATTTTTCCAAAAAAGTGTCAGTACAAGGTTGTTGAATAATTTTTAATCCGTTTTTTTTTTTTCATTTAAAACAGCCACAAGAGAATGAATAAATTTTAAATTTAACATTTCCAAATGAGTTTTGAGCATTTCTAAGTTAATGTATTTGAGTACGCTTTAAACCTTTTAATAGCCAAACTTGAAACGCTCCTTAAATATTCAATTTTCTCTTTAAAAATCTGATTTATGTAATTTTTCTACTCCGTTGTTAGACTCACTTACCTGTACTTAAAATGTGAAAGGATTTAGCATCTTTTCTCAAACACATAGCAATTTTCATTAATTAAAACCTAGATAAGAGCGCATCTAATGGGATTAAAAGCATTTATTTTCCGATTCAGCCTTTAAAATTTGCACTATATGTTTTAAGGAAATTTAAGTCGCCCTGAATTCATGTAATTATAAAAGGAATGCTCTGTAAAAGAGGCAAGTAATGAGCATCTCCATTGTTTGTTAAGTATTTAAACATAGGTTTTCATCGTAGTTTAGCGTAGAAACAATTTCTTAACTAGAAGCTTTTAAATACAATGTAATTAGCCCTTTAAATCCATATTTTGAAACCTCGAGTAAATATGTATATCTATAGTAACGCATAAAAGGAAGAATTTTCCGGACTGTAAATCTTAGTATCCAGACAGAAGCTACTAAAAGGTTTTCGCAAACACATCTCTATGAAAGGAACATTGATTGCTGGAATCTCAAATAATTAGAAACATTTAATAAGTATTAAATGAATGTATATTTTATAAAGGGCATTCTTTAAATTGCATTCATCAAAAACATTACCATTACTGCATTACGTAGAACAATAAAATTTCTTTTGTAAAGTGTTTAATTCAAATCCTTTGCATAACTATGCGATCTTCAAAAACAAATTTAATCTTGGCAGATAGCCCACGCGTAGCTGTGGCATAAAAACGCAAACAAACACAAATTTACTTGATATTGATTGCTATTGTACTGAAGCTATGTAACCACAAAAATTTCAAAATAAACACCTTCCACAATCTTTCTAGGAATTTAATGAACAAATTAAAGAACATTAGGCTAAAATGGTCCGAAAACTATATTAATGAGCTAAATTTCAAGCAAGACCATTTTCAAAAATAGGTGAAATTGAACTACTTTCATCACCACAGCTACCTTAGGGGAATAGGTGAGTTTGTAAAGTTTTAAGTTTTCAAAAGTTTTCGAGTTATGTTCTGAAAAGAGCTAAACTGTGCGTTTATTTAATAACATTAACAAAGAAATGAAAAACCTACAGCAACAAAAGTTGTTCAGCATTAAATATTGATTTTTTACCAGTATATCACGCAGAGATATAAATCTTATATCAATAGTTTTAACTCACTTCAGTAGAACTTTGTTACGTGTGTAATTAAATTTAAGATATAATTTTCTTAAACAGAGTGGTAGATAAAGTGCACTAAGAAATGTAAGAGTATTTCAATGCTAGCAGAGGGCCGAGAATGATATAAAGTACGAAGACTTCTACACCAAATCTGATGTTAACACCAAGACTCCTTTGTACATCTGTACGCATTTTAGATTCATTTTATTCAAACTTGCTTCCTTTGAATGCAAGGTACGATAGTTAAATACTACTAAGGTTTGGCGATTTATCGCCAAACATAATCATTACAATTGCAAGGTTACACGGTCTCGTCAGGCTTTGGCGTATCTGAAGAAACCAATACTAAAATAAATAACAGACTTGAGAAACTCGAGAAAACACTTTTAATAAAGAAACGTGCAGATACCAGAGAACTATCCATAAAACAACAAACTTAAAAAAAAATGAACAAAATCCTAGTTAAATTGCAATTTATAGTTTGCACAAACACATATAATTTCTAGTAAAAATGGGAACATTATCAACATAAATTAATTTAATAACTTATTATTTCTAATTAAATGTCATTATAACATCTTTATTTTTTACGAAATATACCACACATGCCATAAATAAAAGTTCATATAAATGTCATTAGTTAAATTATCCATTAATGTTATTAAATCTAAACTTTTCGTATCATCTTTTTTTTCGGAATAAGAGCGCATATTATATTATACATTTCCTTCCCCCTTCATTCTTCAATGTTGATTTCAAATATGCGTATGAAATGTAGCTTAGAAAATAGAGAATAATTAAATGGTTGTCTATTCATAGATGAACATCAGTCGATAGCATCTTTGGCTCCATTAAATGCAAGCAAGAACCCGTAGGTTTAATTTAGCAGAGAACCAAGCATGTACTGTTTATCGTCGGCAGATAATTAATTTATACAAATGTATTCGAATCAAGATATCTCAAAACAGAATATATTTATCCCATTCTTTGTGAAAACGGCAGTTGCAGATTTCGAAATGAATCTAGCTTTGATATTTGTTATAAACAGTGTTATCATTGAAGAGTCAAAATTAATAATTTTGACTACTGTAAATAAGATTGAATATCCACGAATTCTTTAAGCATTACTCACATGCTACTGAAGACTAATGTTTAAATCAGCACTGCAGTAGTGTACGTACTTACTAAATCTGTGGTTTCTGAAATCCTCTTGTAGATCGCCAGCAGTTTCTCAGGATTTTCAGTATTCAGAAGACCTCCGACACCTTCAAAGGTCGCGTTTCCACTACACCTTTGTCTTCCTCATTCCGCTTATCGCCGCTAAATACTCTACCCCTTAGGTTCCCAACCTTTTTTGAACTGGTGCCCCCTTTACTAGTGAATATTTCAATACCGCCCCCCCTCCCACTCCAGAAAAATAAGAGCGTACATAATGCATGGTGAAAACAACAATTAAATAAATTTAAAAAAATTACTAATAGATAGAATATTGTTGGAATTGAAACTCTACTGAATTTCTTCATTTAAAAAAGATTAATAAAAGATTTAGAGAGGTATATTAGAGAGGCATCTCTTTCTATCAACAGCGAAGTCTCATATCGAAATATGTGAATTTTTGCACACGTGATAGAAATGAATTATCAGAGAGATTTTTAAGTCTGTTTTAGACTATATTTGGTTAATCTTCCAACGCCACTCCGTGCCATATCAACGCCTCCTAATTTTCTCTGGGTCTTTTACCGCCCCCTGAAAGCCTCAAACCCCCCACAAGGGGGTGTTATGCCCACGTTGAGAACCTATGCTCTACACGAATGAAGCCGCTGTTTCTGCCTTTACGGTCAATTTCGACGAAATAAAAAGTTTTCATTCCCTGCTTCTAACGCCGTAAGAATGTCGTAAGCCCACTGGTTGGTTCCATGAGAAACGCGCTGTCAAGCATTCCAATATGGCGGTGACGAAAGTGAGAGTGTACGGCCAGAGAGTTACATATTTTTAAGGATAAATAGGCCCTTAATTGCTTTTGTTTTGGTTCAATTAGTTATTAATTTTCATCACAGTATTCAAAATTGTTATAAATCTGCTCTAGACAAAATTTATGCAATCAGCAGGTATTAATATTTTATTAAGTACTTACTTGGTGAAAGACAGCATGCAGTACGTACATTTTTCGAAAATGTGGCTGCCTTTAAAATCTATCAAAACAGCTTAATTAACTTGTATTTTAAAGCCTCTAATTAATCATTGGCACCCAGTTTATCACTATAAAATAAGTATAATATGTGTTAACTAAAAAAGTACCTTAAATACAGTAGAACTTTTCGAATTCAAAATCGGCGGGACTTCTGGATAACAGAAATTTCCAGATTTTAAAAATCCAGCAGTATTAAAAAATTCGTTATAATCAGGTAACGTTAAAAAAAATATACATTTTTTAATAGAAAAATGTATTAAAAATAAAATACATTTACTGAGAAATTACTTATTTGAAAGATGCTATTCTTTTAAACACTTTTAATAAAATCCTTAAAACAGTTTCATTCGAATACCGACTTATTATTTTAAGTTCCAATTTCGTCTTGATAATTGGAATTCTGTAAATTGGAAGTCCAAATTTAATAAATTCTACTGTATTTAAAAATGACTAATGGGGATGTATTTAAAAGAAAAACGGGAAACAGATAAAAGTTTAAACACGCATGCGCGAAATCTCTAATACCCATTGGAGGAAACGTACGATAAGGAGATAACAAATCTAGTGGAAACGGAATTCTACTTTAGCGTTACGACATTTGAGACAGTCTACATTAGGATTAGACAAGATTAGTCAAGACATTAGGATTAGGATTAGTCACTTCCTAATGTCTGGACATTTAGGATTAGTCAAGACATTAGGATACTAAAGACACAAGTGAAAAAGAAGCTTAATAAGAACCTAAAGTATGGGGGACCTACAACAGGATTTAAAAAAAAGTTACTTCTCAGCAGAGCTCGTGGCGGTGGGTATATGAAAGTGTTTATAGGGAAGTTCTGGGTGACTGAAACGAAATTGTAATAGGCCGATTCAGGAAGGTGCAGCGGCAGTAATCTATACGAGAAACCGTAGTTGAGGATTAATGAAGCCCATAATTTAGTAGTGCTCTGAAGCAATTGCTCTGAAAACTACATGCTTTATTGTGATTAAAATCTAAACAAAGTTCTCAAAAGTATTCAAATGTCTTAAAATAGCTTTAAATAAATCCAAAATAAACCAGATAAATTTAATCGAGTCGCACTGCCGCACGGCATGACAAAATATAACCTTTCAGAATAGTAGTCAAAGACGAAGTGTTTCCAAATATATTTTATACAAAACGAGCAAGCTTTTTACAGCCTATCTAGAAAAATGAGCCACTCATAAGCGACTGACCACATGATCACTTATGACGCATTGGCGTAACACTCATAAACTATTTAAACCGTCAGGACATTTCTCCCACGCTGGACTCCCAATTTTGGCGAACAATGCTACACAAGTTTGGCAACCTTTCTAGAGGATGCATGTGGAAGACACACGAGCATTTAAAATTAACACTGTATGTACTAAACCGATAGTTACTTTAGAAATATATTTCGTTTTTTACAGACACAGTATCGGGCGTATGAGAAATGGGAATATTTCTCTTAACAAGCATTAAAGCTAAAAGGGAATGAATAAAACTGAGATACAAAATATTTCTTTACAAAAAAAAGAAACAAAAGGAAGTTATTTTTAAATCGAAAGCCATATGGTCTGCATCACAGTGTTATTAAGCTTAAGTATAAATTTTAGCAGTGGTATTCTGATTTCAGAAAAAATAATTCTAACCGAAAGTTAACTGCCTTCAGTTTAACCTTTATTCTTGTCAAAAGGTGAAAATATCAAAGCTTTGAAAGAGAGTTCTTTCTTTTTCTTCTTTTTCTTTTCTTAGTTTGCATCAGACTATTCCTTTTTAAAATAATAATTTTAAAGAGTAGTTTATTTGATTATTATCATAACAGCAAGTTCCTAAGCCAGAAATTATTGTATCATTATCACTCTAGTTATTTGATTAACTTCATTGGTATTGTACGTAATTTCTTTGCATTATAACTGCAACTTTCGAGCTGTTTACTTTCTTGTGTACAACTTATAAAATATTTATCAATAAATAAATAATATATTTTCCATTCTCATTCTTTTCGCATTCAGTTATAAATCCTGCACATTTATGTTTTAGGAAAAAGGGAGTAGTGGCCACTAATAATAAAATCATCCAACAATTTAATAATTAATTGCATAAATTATTAGCACCAATGTATTTATCTCAGGAAAAAGAAGAACACTGAAACGCAGTCAGAGATTTTTAGTATAGTGATATTACTTAAAAATTACATAGATTCAACAACTTTATTAAACAGTAGGATAAAAAACGAATATTGATAGGATCATAGTCGCCGGCAGCATAGGGCAAGAGGGGGCAATGCCCACCCTCGATTTTTGCATGCAGTGTTTTTCCTTGCTTTTTTGCTCTTTCCAACATGGTAACCATACGTTGAAGTAGTCTTTGCCCCCCTGGGAAATATTCTGCCGGAACCCATGGTTAGGATTCATTTACAAGATTGTTTGATTGCCTTTTGTAAGTTCTCGTTGAGGCTTTAAACCTTATCAGAATATTCTTAAAGACTGGCAAGCCTCAGAAATTACTGCAGTTACTAGTTACTGAAACTACGCAAAACTTTTTGCAATGGTAAAATATTCTGAACAGTAATAGAAGCAATAAATAAATAAATAATGAAATGAAATGAAATGAAAAATAAGATTCAAAATTATCCATTGTGTAAAAAATAATGTTTTATTTTTAAGGTTTAAAAATTACTATTAATATTATAGCTTTATAGATTTCAACTTTCATGGAATGTAATTACCCCTTTTGCGAACAGCAATTTTCAAAAATATTTTTTTTAAGCAATAATCAGTTCACGCTCCGAACCCACACATTTTCCTATATTCTAAGGAAAAAAGTTTACAAAAAGTGGTTGATTATATTAAGTAAAATTTGGCAACTATCCTCTTATTATTGAAATTAAATTTTCATTTTTTTTAACCTAGAGATAACTAAAGAAATTCTATTTTCCTTAATAATCATTCTAAAAAAGATTTTTTCTATCAGTCTGTCCTCTGATAGCTAAATGCAACTTTTGCATAAAATTATGCATATATATACAAATAAATGTATCTTAATTTACATAAATTTTACAGCCTCTTAAAATTATAAAATACACGAGAACTTACGAACATGTGAAAAGCATTTTAAGACTAGTATAAGTACAGCATTTTGAATAAAACGAAATTCTGATTGACCTTTGAAAAAATCAACATAAATTTTAAAAAATTATACAAAATAAAGTAATTTACATTAATGCACTCTATACAGTAATCTAGTTGATAAAATTTTCCATGCAATTAATGATTTCATCTCTCAAATGAGGATTCATATCTTCGATAATTGATAAAAAGTATAGCATATTTACTAATGCGCCATTTTCAAATCAGGTTACTTTTATTAAGGATATATAAAATGTTTCTGCGATTATTGGTATCTTTTATCATGATTTAATTTTAATGAAGATGTAAATTATTCTTTCAGTTTGATGTACGCTGATAATTCTTGAATGTTTCCGCTACATGCCAACTCACATTTAATTTACAATTTCTTTACATGTTTTCCTTTGATTACTGTGGTGTTGAGTTGTACTTTTGAAGAAACATTTTAAAAAAATCAAACACTGATTTATATTAGCATAAAATCAAAGGATAGTCTAGAAAATTTAATAAGATAGTTTTCATTTTGTTCTAAAGAACTACAAACTCCTTTAGCATGTATTCAATTTGAGAAATAAAATCAGGAAATGCATACACTTATTTTTGAAGTGGCACAAGATACATTTATTTTTAGACTGGTAAAAGTTTGTTTAAATTGAACTTTATTCCTTTTGTGCGGTTCAGAAGAACGAATGGAAAAAGGAAACTAAAATTGCTATGCAGTGGATGTTTAGACAGGGTTTTGGAAAGATAATTAGATTATACAAAACAGAGAATTCCATGAAAAGTGTCGAGTTTTCTTTCTCGAATCAAATTCGCTAACAATATGAAATTAAATAACAGAAAACTTTACCAAAGAAGTATTGCGGTTCAACAAAAGTTTTAAAAGTGGTGAATACTTTCGTTTCCATCGTTAAGGAATTGCTTAGAAAATGGGTATGGGATTATACAGAGTGTTTCGAAAATCATAGGCAAAAATTTAAGGGGTGTTACTGTGAGTCAAGATGGTTCAGAATCACATAGCAATGGGGTCGGAAACGTCGTCCTCATGTACCTGATAATATTCATTTTGGAATAATAGTGAACTTTCTGACTATGATTTATCAAAAACTAATGGATCGGTCACAAAAAGCACTAGATTAAAATTGATTAGTAAGAAGATTACTAAAGTAGGGATTATACAATGCTTGCACGATAGATTATTAAAGTGATTATTAACCTTAAATGAAGAAAACGTTTCCAACTCCACAACTATGTAATTCTAAACCGTCTTGGTTTCCTCTACCACCCCTTAAATTTTTGCATATTGTGAAATAATGATATGTTATGTTATTTTACAAGATAACACTGTACTTTATTTAAAAGAACGCGGTAAACATATACGACGTATAATAATTTTTTTACAAAAAATGGTTGGGCAGAGTCGGGTAGCTCTGGACGGTGGGTAATCTCTGACACTATTAGTTATTATAAGCAATTACGCAAAGATGTATAACCGATTAAACCTTAAAACGTCCGCAGCGATGCGTAATCGAATATTCTAATTATTAGTGACGTAAGAAAAGAGCGGGCGAGGGTCGATTGGTTATTGTACTACGTAAAATTTTTGCATGCGTCGTTTAGTTTTTTAATGTAGTTATTGTATATTAAATGTAAGTACTTTGCATAATTTTTTAAATATGCTCTACGGTAAATGTGGTAGATCGTAAGTGAGGTTATTAACTGTCGTTGAAATTGTAAGAATTGTTGCGACAAATAAAAACATTACATTGGAACGGTTGGGCTAAAAGGACACAATTTTGTAAAGTACCCACGGTTACCTTTGGGTGGAAAGAATGCTTTTGTTTTAGTAATTCTAATGCGTATTTTAAAATCTATGTAGGTAAGAAAATATATTACTTCTTTTGCAGATGTTCTATAAAATGCCAAAAGTCAGGAAAATAGTCACACAATGGGGGAATTGGAACCAAAATAGAATGAGACAGGTTGTATTATGTGTCAAAAAAAAATATCGCTTAAAAATGCAGTTGACAGATATGATGTGCGGAGAAGTACTCTTCAGGATTAAAGCTCTTAATAGTAGACAAGAGGCTACATTGACACTCACGTCGGCACCCTTTAAAAACTTATTGGCAGAAAAAAACACGGCTTCAACCAATAAAGGTTAAGCACGAACGGAAACAAAGAAAATAATAAAACAAAAAGGAAAATTTAACTAGGAGCCAGGAAACAGAGTGCATCATTTGCGGCGAAGCAATCGAAGAAGTCCGGTTTTAGTGTTACAAATGTAAAGTCTGGGCGCATGAAGCCAGTGTAGACATCGATCCATTGCAGCCTTACTATATTGCGACGCGTAAAAGGCCAAGAACGATTTGACCATCATTAATCTGTTTGTTCGGGTTGACGCGCCAAAAAGTTAATCATCATAATTCAAAGAATAATTTTAAGCTTTTATTTAACACAAGATAAAGCAAACTAATGTTACTTGATTACTTCCAATATGTTGGATTCAATATCTAGTTTCAAATAAAACATGCAATTCTGCTGGTTTCGAATTTTCATGAGTTTAGTTTATTTGCTGGGGCTACTTCACCTTCCCCCTACTTATGTATTTTTCAAATTTATTATTTACATATTAATCTTACATTAGTATGTATGATCTGCAATTTGTTCAGTAGTTATTATTAATACACAAATACCGCAATATAATGCAAACAATTATCGGAAATGCATTATGTCATTATTATGTTCATGCATTATTGGAAATATATAGAAACTTGGCATTTTGATACATGTACAGCTGTGGAAAAAAAGGCCCACTTTCTCTTTATTTGGCTATCATTCGTCGGACTGCAAAGTTATATATACCATTCGTTTGCAAATAACTTATACTTTAATTTTATGGTAATTTAATTTGCATAAAGGGCCGTCTTCCTATTTAATTCTGCATCAACTTCGTTTTTTTCAATTTCAACGTACTACTTTGACTTTATTAAACGAAAGAAAACCTTCAAATTACCCTAAATATAAATTTTCACAAATTTTCTGCGATAATTTACGGAGATATTGCGATTTATTTTTGCGCGATTTTAAGGGACTTTCTTCAAATTTAGAAACGCTATTTGTAGATTCCGAATTTTTCTCCTTTCATTAATTTCACTCGCGAGAGTTAAAAGAAATAATTATTTTCACGGAAAATAATGTTTCTAGTATTAGTACAAGTTTGTTATGCAAGTTGTTAGTACAAAGTTGTTAGTTTTTTGTACTAAGAATATCAGGCGTAGGATTTAGAATATTTAGTCTGTCCGGGTCCAAATGTCCCGTGAGTTTATAAATTCCTTGGGTTCGTACACTTTATTTAAAGGAAAAATGCAAAACGACTGCTCACGAAACGACTGCTGCTTGAAAATCTTTCTAATTTGGAAATTGTTATTGAGTATTTCTCTTGAAGGTTCTCTTAGACAAGTGAAATGTTGCTAGGAGTGAGAGACTGTTTTCTGCTCTTCTGACTACGGTCATGGATGTTACTCAGCTACGGTCGAACTTGAAGAATGGTTTCATGATCGAAAATTTATTTGTTTGAATTTCATGTAAAAAACGCAATTTTTTTTGCCGACCCAATATTATCACTGTGTTTGTTATTTCACTTTCTTCATTTAATATTATCGGCTGCAATGTGCAATATTCTAAGACTTTTGGCGGTATTTTAATTTATAGTCAGATGAAAATTTAGACAGAAAAACATGATTTTGAATGTTTGTTGAATGTTGGATAAAATACGAGAAGGCCAAAGATCCGATGTTTCCAATATTAAAAATGGCCAAATTCATGCCTGGAATGTTGAGGATGTTAGATTTTCAGAAATAGGACCTTGTATTGGAAGACATACATCCTCTGCATAGCTAATTCTATACATGGAAATCATTTTATTTGGTGGGATATGGTAGCGGACGCAACAATAGACGCTTTATAGAATCACCATCAAAATGTAAAAATCTCGAATTTATTTCCTTGAAAATTTGATATTTTTTAATACCTATCTTTTACTGTGTTTTTGCACAAAAGAAAACTAATTTACGTTTATTTTAAGCAATTTTCAAAAAATTGTCACTTAATAAATTTATATGGTCCCTTAATTCAGGAAAATAACACATTTTATTTAATATAAATTAAACTACTGAACGCAAGAATTTGAAATTTTGCACAGCCATGTAAAATCACATTTTGCATCTGTTTCCATCAAAATTT